>RPFO01000156.1:5563899-5931399 GCA_009746045.1 Mesostigma viride
CTCTCCCTCTCCCTCTCCCTCTCCCTCTCCCTCTCCCTCTCCCTCTCCCTCCCTCTCCCTCTCCCTCTCCCTCTCCCTCTCCCTCTCCTCTCCCTCTCCCTCTCCCTCTCCCTCTCCCTCTCCCTCTCCCTCTCCCTCTCCCCTCCCTCTCCTCCCCTCTCCTCTCCCTCTCCCTCTCCCTCTCCCTCTCCCTCTCCCTCTCCCTCCTCTCTCCCTCTCCCTCCCTCCCTCCCCCTCCCTCCCTCCCTCCTCCCTCCTCCCTCCCTCCCTCCTCCCTCTCTCTCTCTCTCTCTCTCTCTCTCTCTCTCTCTCTCTCTCTTCTCTCTCTCTCTCTCTCTCTCTCTCTCTCTCTCTCTCTCTCTCTCTCTCTCTCTCTCTCTCTCTCTCTCTCCCTCTCTCCCCCTCTCTCTCTCTCTCTCCCTCCCTCTCTCTCTCCCTCTCTCCCTCTCCCTCTTACCCCCCCCCCTTTTACAAACACCATAATTCTGCCAACGTCACTCTTCCTGGACCGTGTGATAGTTACGCCCGCCGTCGTTTCTTGTCTTACTGGAAGAGCACATGACCAACATTGGTTGTGCTAGTTACGCCCGCCGTCGTTTCTTTTGCCTTTTCGATGTCGAAATATATCTCGGGAAAGATGCACCCCCGTCAGTTAACTTGTCATCTTGTAAGCTCAATCTTTCCATGATAGTTACGCCCGCCGTCGTTTCTTTTGCATCTTCGATGTCGAAGTGTTTGTCGTGAAAGTTGCATCCCCGTCAGCTTCTTGTAAGATCAATGTTTCATGATAGTTACGCCCGCCGTCGTTTCTTTTTTATTTTCGATGTCGAAGAATATGTCGTGAAAGTTGCAGCGCGTTCGTGTCCATTGTGATCTTGTGATATCAAAGTTTCCCATGATAGTTACGCCCGCCGTCGTTTCTGTTGCTTCTCGTTCGTTTAAAATATCTAATGAAGTTTTTACCATCGTTCACCTAAAACAAATTACTTTAAATCTGCACCCGTTAAACCACACCCCCCTCGAAATGACTCCATGGTTGCAGAACAAATGTCAGAAGAAGAACAAAAAAAATGCTTCGGAAACCACAAGCGCAAAAGGAAAGCCGATGACAATTTAGAGACCCTCTCGGAGGATGTGCCGGAGTTGGTTTCTTCGGATGACGAGTTTGAATACTCAAAAACATCAGGGGGACAAGTTCTTGAGAAAGCATGGAAGGTGTTTGTGACAAACGCGTTTGTGGAATGGATAAAAAAAAACTATTCCGAGGAATAGTAACTTGTTATTATAAAATAATAAATTAATGTTTATGAATTTTTTTGTTCGTTTTTTCCCTGAAAAAGATGGAGTCCGAGATCGTGAATGAAGTCTACGGAAGCGTCCTTCAAAACGTTTTCAAACAAGTTCGCTTTCTGTCGCGTGTCATATTCGAGGAAGTTCGAGTCGCGCAGGAGAGGACAGGCCGCCACTTGGCCGTTTTATTGGCGTTTGATTCGTTCAGCCAAATGGAGAGAATTATGTACGCCCAGCTAGCTGATATGAACTTCTGTATTCAAGAGGGTTTTTTCAGACCACAGATGGATCTAAGAGTGCCCATAGACCCAAGGACGGAGTTCCGCCTTTTGGTGTCGTTCATTACAAAGGGGCCAAAGATAGAGTTGGGGGAAGAGGAAGGGGCTCAGCTTGGGTGCACCTACGGGCGCGCATTTTACCCGAATGTTACGCATTCTCTGCGCGTGAGGGCTGATGCATGTGTAGGGGCAGTACCCCTCAACATGAACTTTTTCTTGCTCTCTGACCCGATCGTGAGGGATGGGGATCGCATGCGTAGTACGCGAAAGTGCTCCAAGGAGGGGTGTGGGTGCGAAACAGGACCTCATATCAAGTGGTGTAGAGGATGTAGGGATGCCAGATATTGCAGTGAGGAGTGCCAGCGTGCGGACTGGAGTAGGCATAAGGATAGATGCGAACGTCTGAGGCAAGCGAGGGAGGTGCTGGCAGGGGTGAAGTGGGGGGTTAACGTGACGACGATACTGGATAAAACTATGGGGTCTGATGTCGACTTCTCCTTCAACTTCCACGACGGCTCTGCCTCTTAGAAAAACTTGAAATGTAGAGTAATAACTTGTTTATATGATGTTATATTTAATGTTTAATGTTTAATGTTTATAACGTATCATTTTCCTCCTACGCGCAGGAAATGGTGGAGGTTAAGGAGAGTTTGGCCAAAAGGCAAAGGACCGACACACTTCGACATAATGGAAGGAGTCTTCCATTGTACATCAAAAAAATAGTCGAGGATTACTGGCTCGCTTCCGACTCGACTCCTCGTCCGAGTCCGGTGATACCGGACAGTGTCAAAGTCTGGAAGGTTTCAGCACATCAATCGCACATTGAATAGATAATGTTTTATCGCCATATTGCTGTTCGACAAGTTGCGCCTTGGGGCGTTTCTTTGCGCCAAATTTAAACCTTCGTATTAATAAACAAGTACAATAAAAAAATTTCAAAACGTTTTTTGAATTTTATTTTCCGGGGCCGGTATGTTATCGTAACTTGTCGCAGATGTCCGGTTCGACGGAAGATTCGTCCGATTCGTCTAGTCACCTCCTGATGGAGGATTGGCAACGACTTCAACAACACCAAGCGGTTGCCACTGTCATTCAGAGTGTTGCTCGCTCAATAGGGGCGCCGCGCAAGTGTGATGTGTCCACTTGCAAGAAAACCGCTCTCGGATTTGACTTGTATTGCCGAAAGCACGAAGAACATTCTCGTCACATCGAAAATGCCCTCAGTCGCGGACTTGGAATGGCGGGCGCCCTCGGACCTGGATTGGCGGGGGGGCCCTGCGACTTCGCCTGGACATGACTGTCGGAGAGGTCGTGGGTGTAAATTTTGATTTCACCAGGGGAGACGAGTACTTCCTTGAAGATTGGATAGTCAAAGACTCCGCGACAGGTGCGGACTTGGCAAAGGGAGGCTACGTTGCCGGCGCCCAAGAAAATGGTTGGAGTAGCTTGAGATGCTTTTTGATGACGACACCTTTTGCCGACTCGCGTGACACGGATGTAAGCGAACTTTATCGGCGTATGTGTTTTGCACTCGCCGACATTCCGCTGATAACTCAACGAGAGTTCGATTTTCGCGTGGAAACAAAAGCCAAAGCGATTGTATCCGGCGTGAAGGCGATTGTGGAGGAGGAGCAGGATTCTCTGTGTGCAGAGTATTTGGAGAGAGTGGCCCCGATGAAGACGAGGAGGTCCGAAATCTATCCTGACACCGGCAACAAGGAGGCAAAGTTGGTGGCCGCCAAAGAAGAGATGTTCGCTCGTGTCGATGAAATGGCGGCGAAAGAGGTTCCGAGAGTTCGCTCGATCGGTTGTTGCAAAACCTGCAGAGAGTGGAACGAGTCGCGGGACAGTCTATATTGATATGAGTTGCGCCCGCCGGCGTTTCTCTGGTCTTGAATGCCCCCCCTCTACATACACATTATATTGTCTGGACATTCGTATGTAGTGACAATCGTAGTCGATGTGATTGCCATTCGTTTGTACGTAGAAAGTGGTTGTTGAGGAAGTTGCGCCCCAGGGCGTTTCTTTGTTGCATTTTCTTCAAATTTTAGCTCGCATAAATAGATGAAGATGACTTAATAAATGCCAGTTTTTTTTAATAATATAAACTACTCGCGGCCGGTATGTTCTGGTTTCGCAGATGTCCAGTCTGACGGTCGACATAAGGGGACGTCCATATCAGGACGCTGTTTTCCGGATTTTTGAGAAGGATCCCGAAAAGAAGTGCCGGGATAGGAAATGTAAAAAGCTGTCAATTACCGACATGGGTCTGTGTGGGGAACACATCGTAGCTTTTGGAAAGGACATGATTTCCCGTCATTTGCAACAATACGTTGACAACAATTGTGTGGGAGGGGCGCAGATGGACGTCCTTCTTGAGGATGGAGTGGACGGAGCCAAAAGGGCTGTAATTCGGCTGTCGGAAATGGATGATGACAAAGAGGACGTGAACATTCGCCTTAAGAGGCACGACGATAACACGGCCGATTGTGTGTTTGGGTCTCGAGGAGTGGCGGATGAGAGGCAGGTCTTCCATGATGCCGCGGAGAAGGTGGTGGAATGGATGATGGGTTGGTCAAATCTTGACGTTCGCATATTCAACCGTCTGACGTCTGATTTCCTTCTCCGGGGAAGTTTCAAGATGGTTGACCGTGCAAGGCAGTCCAGGAACCAGGTATCCGTTTCCATGGCCAGTCCGATCGCACGCATGATTGAGGGGGCCCTCTTCCGCGCAACCTTGCCTCGAGATTTCGAAAATACCGTGAAGGGCTCGACCGAAAATCAGCAGCGATTTCCCATTCGCGAACCACTTATGGGTCGACGGAGGTGGTAACGGAATTTTTTTGCATTTCCTTGCCAATTGATTCTTTATGAGGGACATAGAGTTGTTTGTATAGAGAGTGAATTGACGAAAGTTGCGACGGCGGTCGCATCTTTTAGTGCGTCGTTCTCTTGTTATGAATCTCTGTTCATTCTGAATTATAACGTTGTTTGTACCTTGACATAATGATGCATTTTTTGTATTGAGTTGCGACGTGGGGCGCATCTTCCTGCTGACTCGTATGTTTTTTCCAATTTTTTTGTTTTGTGTTGCAGATGGAAAAGGGCGGCCCTACATCGCAGGTGGTCGGCGACTCTCCCCCTAGGGGGGAAGGGTCAGAAGGGCAACCAGTTCAGGCCCAAGGCGCCTCCCCACAACAGCCTCCTCACAAGCGTGCAAGGGAGGGCACGCCGCCCCCAATGGTGGAATCTGGTGTCAGCTTTGCCGCGGTCACTGGGAAGGATGAGTACCACGGTGGTCTTGAGATGGTGGACGATCCGGTTAAGCGGATTCAGATTGAGCGGTTTGAGCGACTCGCGAATGGCACTCGTGAACAGCAATTCGCGCTGTACCAAGACATCCTTAATGACAAACCTGAAGTCGCCAAGGTGCCTTATACCTCCAAGCGCACATTCATGCCTCGTTTCGAAACCCTGCTCCAGCAGGAGCTAAGGTTGCGTCGGTTGGCTCAGAATGCGCCAGAGACAGTAGCCGCCGCGCCCTCCCATGCCGCGCCTGCCGCAGTAGCCCAAAAGAGGGGGGAGAGTGTGCACGAGTCGGCCGCAGTGCCCTCAACCGCAAGGGATCCCCCCGCGACTTCCAAGCCGGTCGCGACGGGCGATATGCCCCCGCCGCGGCAGAGGGGAAGGGGGAAGGGGGTCGATGGAGGGGAAGTCCTCGATGTTTTCGATATGACGCTGGGCAATTTGGAAGGTGGCGGGCCGATCTTCGTAAGTCTCCGCCCATTAAATTGATGTCGTGAAATACAATACGCATTTTTTTGCAATATTCGCCAGACATGTCATTTCCGACAACTAAGCGGATTTTTACTTTCCGTTGAAATGTTCGCAGGGCCGGCAAGAGGATGTTGGTGCAAGAGAAGCCCGCTCAATGGCGGGAAGCACCCAGGTACATGAGTGCGTCAGATTCCTCTCCGGTTTACTTGTATTGAAAAGGTTTGCGTGCGTATATCCTTGTTTATTTTTGTAGTAATTTTTTTCTTGTGAATGGACAATCGCGTTTGCTATTTTTACAGGGAAGTCCGTTCGAGCAGCAAGAGGGCGGTGACAGGAGGGGAAGTGGATCTTACGGTGGTTCCACTGCAGAGGGGGGAAGGGTAAGTTACCGTTGACTTAGTAATCGAAAGTTTAGGTTCGTCCTCAATGGACAGAGTTACGACGGCCGGCGTTTCTTACACTTTTCTTACATTAAAAATCTTCCGTTGATAATGTTCTTGCAGGAAGCCGGTCGTCAGGGTGGGGCAAATCTCCAGGGAGAGGGGGCTATCGCTGTCGGTGAGCCTGTGTCAGAGGGCGCGGGTGGAAGCGACGGCGATACTGCGAAAATGACACGCTTTAAGGAGCAAGCGGATGCTTATCAACTGAAGAAGTTGGCAAAGTGGGTTGTGGCCGAGGTGAGAACGGAAACAGCCCCACCTGAGGTACGGAACCAGATGATGACTCTCCATCAAGTCGCTGAGTTGATCGTGAAGAATGCGTGCCGGCCCGATGGCGCCACACAGCCTGAGGAGATCCCGAGCGCCAAGGCCTTGATAAAGTGGATGCAGGAGAACCTGTTCGAGGGCAAAGGGAAGGAGAGGAAGTGTAAACTGTTGACGGTGACGGAGAAGGACGCCAAGACTCTGATCAAGATGTTGAAGGAACACGATGCCCGCCGGGACAAGTCTCCGAAGATCGCGAAGGGGTCGAAGAAAGCGGCTGAAGCAGCAGCGGTTGAGGGGAATGAGGTAAGTCTACCTCTGTTGTGAGGGGGGCTTTGTTCTTGAGGTCCACGTTTCATGTAGGTTGCGACGGCCGGCGTTTCTCAAGTGTGACACTTACTTCCTTTTGACTAACACTTACTTCCTTTCCTGATTTCGCATCGTTGAGGGAAATGAGCCAAGTGTACCTCTGTTGTGAGGGGGGCTCTGATCTTGAGGTTTAGGTTTCATCTAGGTTGCGACGGCCGGCGTTTCTCAAGTGTGACATTTACTTTATTCCTTTCGGTTATGCTTTCCTGATTTTTTCATATCATTGTTAAGGGGAACGAGGTAAGTATACCTCTGTTGTGAGGGGGGCTTTGATGTTGAGGTTCAGGTTTCATGTAGGTTGCGACGGCCGGCGTTTCTCAATCGACATTTACTTTATTCCTTTTGGTTATGCTTTCCTGATTTTTTCGCATCACTGCAGTACGTGCAGGCCGAGAGGGCGACCCACGCGGCCATCCTGTACTCAATCAGCCTCGACCAGCACGCGCGCCGCGAGAACATGAAAATAGATAGTACGTGGACTGCTGCCGTCGACGAACACCAGAAGGGACTCTCCGAAGCACTTGCGACCTACAAGGGGAAGGCGCTGAAGGGAAAGGGGAAAGGAAAGGAGGTGGAGGTTGCGGATGCTCCCGTGTCTCTGCTTGAGAAATGGGAGAAGTCCCCGGTGTCGCAGGATGATGATGACATCCTGGATGTGAACGATGAGATCGCGAAGGGCAAACGGTTACGGAAGCAGCTTGCCGTTCAGCCTCGGGACCTCGATGAGATGTCCAAAGCCTTGGTGCATCGAAATCGGGTGTGGACAAGGAACCTGTTCGTGGGGCCTCAGAAGCTCCTCGCACGAGACTTGCATCTGTCTAGAGCCGAGCAGAACGCCACCATTTTTGCAAACTCGGAGTCCGACTACGGCCACGACAAGCTGGTGATTCCTGTGTGGCGGTACTCGTTCCAGTTTTTGGCTGACCGGTGCCCCAACACTTTTCATGACTGGATGAAAAAGGAAGGCACCCAGCGTCAGCTCGCGCAACTCTTCGGGGAGATGGGGGGGGCACGGACAATGAAGGCTGGCTACGCTCGCGCAATGACTGACGAAGAAATTGATATCTACCTGCGAACGAGCTCGGCCAAGGGAATGGCCGAAGCTGCTTCCACCGCGGTTCTGACAGGACGGGCCGATTTGCTGGACGATCTTAAGCCCGTGGACGTGAGAAAGGCCGCGCTTTTGGACAGTTTGTGCAAGTCCGCCTGGGAGATGGCTCCATTCGAGAAGAAGCCACCGTTGCCGCCAGCCATTTGCGGCTTTCTCGTGCTGGACGGGAACCACTTTACCACACTCATCAAATCGGTGAAATTCGAACTGGTCACCGACAATATGACGGTGGACCAAAGATCTGTGTGGTACCAGGCAATGCTGAATGGTTTCATGAAGGCGGAAAAGCTCAGGGTCGTTGCGCGGGGAGGGAAGGAGCAGGAGGTCACGAAGACCGTGGCCGCGGCGAAGCTGGAGGAGTGGGCAACTGATTGGACGAATTTCGGGGGGTGGACGTGCAGATGCTCAAGGGTGAGACCATCCTGCCGACCTGGTGGCAGATCCGTGAACAGAAGGTAAGCCAGGTTGCGACCGCCGGCGTTTCTATAAGTGGTTTTCTTGTGTTAATTTCAGTATGCCATTAGTTCGGTCAAGATGCGACCGCCGGCGTTTCTATAAGGGGTTTTCATGTTCCACCTTAGCATGCCATATTTTGGTCAAGATGCGACCGCCGGCGTTTCTTTCAGTCGTATTCTTGTTCTCAGTTGAGTTGTGCTTATTTGGGAGGACTGTCGATGTGTCTCTGCGCGTTGTTGCCCTACGGGGATGCAGGTTACCGAACAAGTCGGCAAGATGATCGAAGTTGTCAGGCAGCTCGGGAACGCCATGAACGCCGAGGACACAGCCCAAGCCAAGGCAACGTGGGGCTCAGCGCTGGGGGATGTGCACCGGGCCTACCAGGCATATGGACCCGTCAAGAGAGGGAAGGGCGTGTCTCTCCCAACTCCTCTGTACGGCAAGATCTGGGCGATTGTGAAGCCCTTTTGGCAGAAAGGAGAGCAAGCCAAGGCCGAAGGGGACGGCGCAGGCGACAAGGCAGGAGGGGCTGAAGAGACGGACAAGTGGGGGCCGGACCAGAAGAACTTCATGCAGCGCTGGCTGTTCTGGTGTGAGGACCCTTTGAAGCCCGCTGTCGACGGCAAGCCGGCGATCGCACAGGATATCGCGGCTCGGCAAGACTTCCTTGACACGCGCCCTAAAGACAAGGCGCACGAACTGTCCATTTTCACCGCGCATCGGGAACTTGCGAGTTTCCAGTACTTCGACAGCCTGATCCAAGCGCCGATCATGTCCTGTGAGGCCCCTCCCAGCAACCTGATAAAAATAATGGAAGTCGCCAAGAATTTGATAGAGGCGGCAAAGCAATTCGCCCACATCAAGTTCCTGGAGAACCCCGAGCTGATGGCCGCTTGCAAACAACTAAACGGGACTTTCGACCCCGTATTGGTGAGGGAGCACGTGTTTGGCGTGAAGCTGAAGGGCACCTTCGCCACGGACCTCGACAAGTTCATCGCCGACTGCCGCCTGACCAGAGACTTTTGGCGGGTGGTCGTCACGGCCATGAGGGCGATCATTCTCACGCTGAGGGACCTTCCGCCGGCTAAAAGGAAAGTGGTCGACCAGAAGGACTGGAAGTTCCCGAGAGGGCTGCTCGCTTCCCACCCCCGTCATTTGTATGACGATTTGGGGGTGAAGACCAAACATCTGCTGGGTGTGCCACAGGAGGCGGCGGCGGAGGTCGAGAAGGAGGTCGAGGAGGCGGCGGAGGAGGGGACTACCAAGGCCAAGAAGGGGTGGAAGGAAAGGTTGGAAGCCTACAGCGATTGGAAGGGGGTGAGGATGGGATCCGACTGGATCGCATACAGGACAATGACATGGAAGGAAAACGAAAAAAGAAAGGATCTGGTGGTGACGAAGGTGGTGGACGAGTTGTGCGCGGGGAATTACAAAATTCCTCGGTCGCTGGAGGACCAGGCGTTTGCTGTGCTGGACCTGGCAGCTGACAGCAACGAGAAGTGGAGGAACCTGCGCAAGTGGGACGCAGACTGCATTCCGGAGGAGAGCAACATTCCCAAACCCTCCTCGCATTTGAGCCCGGTCGTGTGGGATGTGGTTGACAAGATGACCAACGCCCTTTTTAGGGGACCCTGCAGAGTTCTGCTGGTGTTCGGGGAGCCCGCCCATATCCGCCGGTGGAAGCGCCTGGTCCGCCTTATCAAATATTGGCTTGTTGAAGATGGGTGGGAAGGCCTCAAATACTTTTCCGACGACGATTCTTCGTCTGATGAGGATGATGATTCGGAGAAGGGGGAAGAGGGGGAGGCGGATGAGGATGAGAAGGAGGAGGATGAGGAGGAGGAGGATGAGGAGGAGGAGGAGGACGAGGAGGACGAGGAGGACGAGGAGGACGAGGAGGAGGATATTGCTGAGGGGCACCCGCCCGGGATGGGTGAGGGGCAGGCGGAGGGGGAGAAAGGGGATGGGGATGGGGAGATGGGAGGAGGGGGAGGGGGAGAGGGACGGGGGAGGAGATGGAAGGGGAGGGAAAAAGCGCAGTCGGGGTGATGGAGGCTTGCGTGATGAGACAATGGGGGGGATGAAGACAACAGGGGGGGAGGTAAGCGCCAGCGTGCTGGTGAAGGAGACTCGAGGCCTGTCGTTGGAAACGCCGGCGGGCGTATCTGTGACGAGGAGGGGGATCGCCAGCGGGAGGGAGGCTCGAGGCCTGTTACTGGAAACGCCGGCGGGCGTATCTGTGATGAGGAGGGGGATCGCCAGCAGGAAGGAGGCTCGCGGCCTGTTACTGGAAACGCCGGCGGGCGTATCTGTGATGAGGAGGGGGATCGCCAGCAGGAAGGAGGCTCGCAGCCTGTTACTGGAAACGCCGGCGGGCGTATCTGTGATGAGGATGGGGATCGCCAGCAGGAAGCAGGCTCGCGGCCTGTTACTGGTAGCGCCGGCGGGCGTTCCCGATTTACGGGAGGCGGTCGTGTCCGACAGATGGGAATGAGGCCTCGTCAGGATTCATGGGGACCCCCGGTTGAGGGGACCCCCGCCCTCGCCTCGGTTTCTTTGGGTCTGGGTGACGATCCCGTACCGTCGTCAGGAAGGACGGTTGTGATGACTTTGCCCCCCGCTCGACGGGGATGGAGCAATGCCCGAACACGATACTGCTGAATGAGGATGACGATCCGGAGCCGTCGGCTGACACGGATTTTGTTGCGAGCACCCCACTGCAGAAGAGGGTATTGGAGGCTCGTAACGTGGAGGGTCCGCCGACAGTCTCAGGTGGAGGGCCGGCGTTTGCCGGATTGATGCGCCCGACTGAGGTGGTCGATGTTGAGGCGCCGCCAGGGACATCGACCGCACCGTTGACCGCATTGACGGATATCTTCGATCGACGAAGGATGCCCTTCCACGCTCCAACGGTACATTCGGCCGGTAAATTTCATTTTCAATAAACGAGTTTTATAAGTACCTTAATATATTTCTACATAAGTTTTTTTGCATCAGTCCATGGCTTCATTGATTTCTCACACGACCCTTCCGTATTCATGTTAATTGGCATCTGTTTACGTGCAGGGAAAGGCGAAGAAGAAACTCCAGTTCGGTTTCCCCGTGGATCCGCGTCTGGGACTGTGTCCGGAGAGGCCGGCCGTGTTGTTGGCCAGGCCGCGGTCGGCGAACCAGTTGCACAACCGGGGGCGGGAGGGGCCTCCCTCCCACCCAACGCACCAGCCCACGCACCAGCCTTACCGTGCGGTCAGCCAGAAAAAACGTACGAAGAGTTGATGGCAGAGGCGGCGGCTGCGCAGGGGCAGAAGGCAAAACGTCGGGGAGGGGGCAGGCGAGGGGCGGGGCAGGAGACGGAGGGTGCCGACGAACCTGCACAGCCGCAGAAGGGTGGTGGTCAGGGCAGAGATGCGACGGCCGAAAACCGAATCAGGGACGTTCGGCCGGACGTCCGGATGCGCTTTATGGATGGCGCGAAACTGAGTCGCGGAGGTTGGAGTTCGAAATGGGTAGACGAGGTGTGCATAAACTGGGAGCACAAGTACCCCAAGAAGGAAGATTTTCCGCTCTTTGGCACCCTCCTGGGCAAAGAGAGGGAGAAGGTGGTGATCAGATGGTTTGATGAAGGGCACGACCTCGGTTGGAGTAATGAGTGCGAGCAAAAGTTTCGTTTCCCTCTGAAGTTCGCTAGAGAACATGTTACTCTCCTGAAGGAAGGCGCCAGCTGGGACAACATTCCTTCATATCGATCTGGCAAGCGATGATGGGCGAGGACTTTGCACGAAATCGCGTTTTGCACGTAATTGCCCACCGTAACGTGGAGAAATGCAGATGTACATAGTAGTTGGTTCAGTGACCGTGACTTTGGGCAGTTTAGTAGTTGGGGTGACGTGTCTGAATGTATATATGGTCACTGGGGCGCGTCCAAGGGGGTCCACGCTGATTGAGCACTTGCATGTGTTCTTTCAACATATTCGGACATGTATGAAATGAATAAATTGTTTGGACGATTGCAAATTGATTGATTGAAGAATGAGATACCATTAATAATTGAAAAATGTAAAACCTCATTGTGAATTTGTACTTCAAACTTTCACATGCATGCCCCAAATTGTGCATTTGTGCAGGTTTTAATTATGAGAAGTAGCATTTCTCTACAAATATTGAGAAATTTAGGGGCACTTGGGGTTGTTGGCCATGTTCATTCATGATAAAATGGACTTTTTATGCTGTAACATCATATTCCACTAGTCCAAAACGCTGCTTTCATGACGTCAAAAGTACCAGCAATGGCCCTAGGTTGGAGCAGTAGATGTTGGGGACGCCCGGGGGTCACTGTCACACCCACTTCCTCTGCATCCTCTAGCCACCACTGTTCACCGTGCTGCACGTGCAGTATGCCCACCGCGCATGCACCTGGGTACAGCCCTGCCCCGAACCCGCCCTTCCCACCGGGGACAGCCCTGATCTGCTGGGAGTGCAGGAACTCATTCCTGTTGCTGCTGGCATCGTGGGTGCAAGCCTCCAGAATGTCCATCGTGGTGTACTTGTCCCAGACAGCCTTGACCAGCCCCAGCACATCCACGGTCACCCCCTGCGGCGTGCTCGCCGCGACGGGCAGCCACGTGGTCCCACCCCACCCGGGCGTTGTGTCCCCCACCACAGAGCCACACCACTGCTGCTCAACATGCGGCTGGCTTGGATCCGCTTGCCGCACATAGTTAGGCCACTGCTCACACTTGTCGTGCTTGTTAAAGTAGTGCAGCAGTGCGTTGCCTAGTGCCCCCTTGAGGTGGACTGCCCCCATGTGCCCGTTGGCATGGATGCATGTGCGGAAGGAATAACACATGGAGTTCACTGTGGGGTCATCTAGCACCCCCCTGAGCTTGCCCAGGTGCTCCTTCTTGAGCTTGGTCAGTGCATTGTACAAACACCCCCCCAAGTGATTGATGTCTTCCTTCTTCTCGGGGATGAGGCCTGCCTCTGCGAGGAAGTTGTCCTCTTTGACCCGTGCAAACCAGGTGGTGTCACCATCGCTAACCACCTCAGCGGCGTACAAGCGTTGGGCCATTGGCTTTGGCAGCACCTCCTTCTCCCCTCCTGCCCCCTCCTCCCCTGCTGCCCCCTCCTCCCGTGCTGCCCCCTCCTCCCCGTGCACCACCTGCCCCGTGCTGATGCCCGCAACCGTGGATGCCAGGTCACGCAGCAAGAAGACAGCCCCCTCCCCTTCCATGCTTCTACTACTGCCTGTGTGGTTGAGATAGCACGCATGGGGCCCGGGCTCCTTGCCTGCCTTGCTAGCCACCTCGCACGCCTGACACCACTTCAGCCAGAGACATGGTGCCCCACACACAGCCCAGTGCCATCGTGAATTATGGACTGCTGGCCAAAGGGGGATGCAAAACCCCGGTTGGGCCATGACCCATCCAGCGTCAGGCGGCAGCCCTGCCTCCCCTCCCCATCTACCCCAAAGCGCTGGTGCTCCTGCTCCCATGCCCGCACCGTCTCCCTATTCTCCATTAGCTGATCGTGCAGGTGCTCCTTGACAATAGACGTGGCAGCTGCGACATCCTTACGCCACGTGCTATGCCCAGTGGTGCACCTCAGCCCTAGGAGCGTGGCTAGCCGCACAAGCACGGGCTGGCTGATACCAAACAACACCCCAGCCACTGCCATGAGGCTGTTGAGCATGTTGCGATCCACACCTGGCCGCAGGTCCGAGTTAGGGGAGAGGATGTCTTTGGTACACCACCATGGCCCGCCATCCACCCCCGTGCAGCTGCTATTAGTGCACCACAGCACCACAGAAGATGGGCTGCCACGATCAGACCCCGCATGCATCTCAGGTTCTCCTATCTTGACAGTGCACATCTTGCATGACGGGCATGCCATGGCACCAACGATGGCCTCAAGATTGTGTGCATCTACCAGCAAACGAGGCATCTCAAGCGGCATGCCACGAGTAGGGCAAGGCGCAGTCTGACGCGAGGCCTGTACCTTGATGTGATTTCCTCGCGAGTCAATCTTCTTCGGCGATGGCCCATACAGCTCCGGTGCCTTTCTTTTGCGCCCACTGCTCGACGGCGTTGAAAGCGCACCACCCTCGCTGCCAGGGGTCGATCCAGTTGCCGGTGTTGCTGGGCTGACGCTTGTAATTGATGCCCTGCTTTTCTTTTTATTCGACTGTGTGCGCCGCCGACCTGGGCCTTTCTCTTTCGTCGAGCCGCGAGGGCGCCCCCTGCCCCTGCGTTGCGGCGTTGCTGCTGCCTCAAAATCGGTGCCTAACCACGCAGCGGATGTCTCCTTAAGTCGCCGTGACCGCTGCGCCCCTGCACCTTTGCCGGGATTCGGCATTTCTACTGTTTGCGGTTTTACCGGATTAGGATACATTTGCACAGCTTCAAATGTATCCTAAATGCACCATTGGCAAACATGGTTTCTGGACATGGTCGATATCATTCATATGTTTGGCAAGCATGATATGATCATGCTTGCCAAAGATGTTGTCTCTTTTCATATTTCACACATATATTATCGGCCTCGGCGTGCCATGCTTCCACGTTTGTTGTCTCTTTTCATATATTGTAAATATGATCAATAAAATTCCAAACATGACCATGTTGGAGACTTCAAGTGGAGCATCATGATTACTGTTTTCACTATTACGTAACCCATGGTTCATGTTAACATGGCATAATGAGCAATCCTATTGACCCCATGACTAATGGTGAAGTTAATAAAGTTACATCGTGGCACGTCACTATAGCATCAAGTTGCATCATTGTGCATAAAGTAGTTTAGCACTGAGTTGGCATGCCAACACCAGGTACACTAAATAAATTAAAACCAGAATTGATAAACAACCCAGTATCCAAATACAGTATCCATATATATGCAGGTCGTACTACAGGTACAGCCACGGCTGCCACGCGGCTTCTGCAGCGATCACGCTCTTTCTCCTAGACAATTGCTCTACTGGTCCCTACAGGTCGGTCGACTTGGACCATGATGCGTCAAGAACCGTTAATTGACCGACTTAAACAAGATGTTTGTCTACATGCAGCTGTCTGCACCTAACTAACGCGAAACCGCGTGCTACCAAATATAGCGGGAAATGCATGAGTAACACATGTCAACGCACAACCGGTGGAAATCACGCGATACCAACCGCGGCAACAGTGGTGTGAACATAGCGGGCACTGCCATGCAAAAAAGCACCAGCAGCGGCATCAGTAGCAAATTGTAGTAGCGGAACAATAGCCACTACATCAATGCAACAACACATCAGCCCAGCAACACAGCAGCAGCATGACCGTAGCACAGCAGCAGCACAACTGTAGCTCAGCAGCACGGCCGTAATGCAGCAGTGCATCAACACAGCAGCACGGCAGCAGCACGACAGCAATACATCAGCGGCACGGCAGCAATGCAGCAACACATCAGCACAACAGCACAACAGCAGCACGGCAGCAATGCAGCAACAGTAGCATGGCAGCACAGCAGCAGCAGCAGCAGCAGCAGCACATGAGCAGCTCAATGACAACAACCGCTGCTCGCGCTTCAGCAGTCGTCGTCGTCGTCGTCGTCGTCGTCATCGTCATCGGCAAGGATGAGCGCTCGCTTCCGACGCCGGGAGGCGCCTGCGTTGTTGTTCTCCGCCACATCGTCGCTGGGTGGAACCATCTCGCGCAATCGAGCCTCGGCCAGGGTGATATCCGGCGCTTGCAACGCAGGGACGACCACACCGGGGCACCCGCAGATCTGTGCCTCCAGCTCGTGGAGAGGCACACAAGAAACCGCGTCCTCCTCCCAACGGGCACCCCAGTACATGGCTACCATGTCGTTTTGCGTGTCGACAACAGCGACACGACCATGGTACCTGCCGTCCCGGCTTTCGGTGCGACCGTCCGCGGATGTCACACGCTCCGACGCCCAATGACACACGACTTGCCCTACGAGGTTGCGGCTGCCACTCTTGACCTGCAGCCTTATGCCTTCCCAGCATGCCTTCGCCATGCCGACGATGCCCTTCGAGCATTCAGCATCTTGCCACTTCACGACCGGGTGTTCCGCGTCATAGGGCACCTCCTTCAGCGCCTTTAGGCACTCCTTGGTGAGCTTTTTGTTCGCACCCAAGGAGACTGCATGGGGCGGCTGACCTCGCTTGCCCACCACTTGTGTCAAGACGAGGTCTGACGCGGTGATGATCACCGTGTGCGCCGCAGTGGTTGGCGGATGGGGCCATTGCGCAATGTCTGGGTTCCACGGGTGCCACGTGTCACGCAAATGCTTAGCGCGGTATACAAAGAGCTCAATAGAAGGTTGGCCGCCATCCTCCTTCGCAACCACCTCCTTGATGATGCCAAAGAGGACTGGAGTCCACGTGAGCTTCGAGTTGCAGAGAATACCAGCTGAAGGGTGCCAGTATAGAACAGCGGAGCCTTTCTCAACGCCTTGCATGCGCTTCAAGTAAGCGACCTTGGCTGTCATGGCCCTGTCTTCTGCCGCCCATTCCTGCTGTGTGTGGCCATCATGAAGAACTCGGTCTACCAGCGGGGTGACGCGCACCGCCTCTGCGTCGACCAACGCCATGAAGTGCTCTTCTTGCGTCGGTGGTGGTTCAGGCGCTGCATCGTGCTCACGCAGGGCGGAGATGTCCGCGCGAGATGGCCACGGCAAAGGGCGCCACTCCTCAGGCACCTCCTCAGGGGCATGTGGGACTTTTGCGAAAAAGGCCTCGTTTGGCTTGATGGTGTCGGGCGGAAAGTACCACTGCCAGATGCCATGGGGCAACTTCTCGACCCTTGTTTTGATCGACTCCAGCTCCTTCCCCAGAAACTCCATGTTCAATGGTGCGAAGGCTGGGGTGTCCTGCAACATCGGAATGCGGTCTGGATCCACAAGTCGGACGCCAAACAGCGGCCGCCCCTCCGCATCAAACTTGTAAGGCTGTGTCATCGCCTTCCCGCACCGTGGCGCGCCTTCCTGTCGAGTCCCCGCGGGCTGCCACGGCGTCTTTTGGGACTCCGTGGTCCGGTAGGACAACCAGGTCTCTGCGTTGCCCTGTACCTGGAAGAAGACGGCGTGGTGCACCTTCATTGAGCGACCGCGTTTTTCAGGCACCGGCTGTGCCGCTCCGCCGCCCGCCGGCTGCGCCTCCGGCCCGCCGCGCGCCGGCTGCCCCGCCCCGCCGCCCGTCGACTGCCCCGCCCCGCCGCCCGTCGACAGCCCCGCCCCGCCGCCCACGCGCGCCGGCAGCGCCGCTGGCCCCCCGCACGCCGACCGCCCTGCCCCGCCGCCCGTCGACTGCCCCGCCCCGCCGCCCGTCGACAGCCCCGCCCCGCCGCATGCCAGCTGCGCCGGCCCGCCGCCCACGCGCGCCGGCAGCGCCGCTGGCCCCCCGCACGCCGACGGCCCTGCCCCGCCGCCCGTCGACTGCCCCGCCCCGCCGCCCGTTGACAGCCCCGCCCCGCCGCCCACGCGCGCCGGCAGCGCCGCTGGCCCCCCGCACGCCGACCGCCCTGCCCCGCCGCCCGTCGACTGCCCCGCCCCGCCGCCCGTCGACAGCCCCGCCCCGGCGCCCACGCGCGCCGGCAGCGCCGCTGGCCCCCGCGCGCCGACTGCCCCGCCACGCCGCCCGTCGACAGCCCCGCCCCGCCGCCCACGCGCGCCGGCAGCGCCGCTGGCCCCCGCGCGCCGACGGCCCCGCCCCGCCGCCCGTCGACAGCCCCGCCCCGCCGCCCACGCGCGCCGGCAGCACCGCTGGCCCCCCGCACGCCGACTGCCCCGCCCCGCCGCCCGTCGACAGCCCCGCCCCGCCGCCCACGCGCGCCGGCAGCACCGCTGGCCCCCCGCCCGTCGACTGCCCCGCCCCGCCGCCCGTCGACAGCCCCGCCCCGCCGCCCACGCGCGCCGGCAGCGCCGCTGGCCCCCGCGCGCCGACGGCCCTGCCCCGCCGCCCGTCGACTGCCCCGCCCCGCCGCCCGTCGACAGCCCCGCCCCGCCGCCCACGCGCGCCGGCAGCGCCGCTGGCCCCCCGCACGCCGACCGCCCTGCCCCGCCGCCCGTCGACTGCCCCGCCCCGCCGCCCGTCGACAGCCCCGCCCCGCCGCCCACGCGCGCCGGCAGCGCCGCTGGCCCCCCGCACGCCGACCGCCCCGCCACGCCGCCCGTCGACTGCCCCGCCCCGCCGCCCGTCGACAGCCCCGCCCCGCCGCCCACGCGCGCCGGCAGCGCCGCTGGCCCCCCGCGCGCTGACTGCCCCGCCACGCCGCCCGTCGACAGCCCCGCCCCGCCGCCCACGCGCGCCGGCAGCACCGCTGGCCCCCCGCACGCCGACTGCCCCGCCCCGCCGCCCGTCGACAGCCCCGCCCCGCCGCCCACGCGCGCCGGCAGCACCGCTGGCCCCCCGCACGCCGACGGCCCTGCCCCGCCGCCCGTCGACTGCCCCGCCCCGCCGCCCGTCGACAGCCCCGCCCCGCCGCCCACGCGCGCCGGCAGCACCGCTGGCCCCCCGCACGCCGACGGCCCTGCCCCGCCGCCCGTCGACTGCCCCGCCCCGCCGCCCGTCGACAGCCCCGCCCCGCCGCCCACGCGCGCCGGCAGCGCCGCTGGCCCCCCGCGCGCCGACTGCCCCGCCCCGCCGCCCGCGCGCGCCGGCAGCACCGCTGGCCCGCCGCCCGTCGACGGCCCTGCCCCGCCGCCCGTCGACTGCCCCGCCCCGCCGCGCACCGGCAGCGCCGCCCCGCTGCCCGCTGACTGCCCCGCCCCGCCGCGTGCCGGCTGCGCCGCCGCTGCCGCCCCGCCGCGCACCGATGGCGCCGCCCCTCCGTGCGCCGGCTGCGCCTCGCTGCACGCAGGCTGCACGACATCACCACGCACCCTGGTGACCTTGATAACCTGATCCTCCCTACCGGTCATCCAATCTACTGTGCTGCACCAACCGGCAAACGACTCGCGCTGCAACGGAGTGAGAAAGTTCCTGACATCGTAAGCGACCCCCAATACCTTGACCTCCGTGCCAGCGGGGACGGTCGAGTTGCAGTTCGCAGCTGCACCACTAGGCTGACGGAATGCCTCTTCTATGGCCGCCACCCAGCTCTCCAAAGTTGGGTACTTGTGCACGAAGCTAGGCCCCCCCGCCACAGCGTGTCTCATGTAGGCCACAAGCACGCCGAATTTCTGATCTGGGTCGGCGTGCGTGTGGCCCACGAGCATGCGGTGCATTTCGACGACGTCGAAGAAGCCAACGTGTACGAGCCACCATGCAAACAGTAAGACGGTGTGATTCCGGTTTTCACTCCCACCGTCCAGTTGCAGGCACAAACACCTGGGCATGTGCGGCAGCCCCGCCCTCCTCCATGGCTGGTCCCTCATCAACTGCGCCAGGATGTGCATCAGCATCGTGACGGTGACACTGCCGGAGAGGTTGTCGGTCATGAGGACCCATGCGAGAACGATGAACCACATCGCCTTGTACCCATGGACGGCCGCACAGAAGAGCGAGAACGGCATCATGCCACCTGCATAGCTGCCCCATGAGTCGGGCCCCCCCACCAGCTTCGGCCAGTATGTCTTGGCGTGATCCAGCTTGTCGAGGTTGATCGACAAAATGGCCGTCAACATAGCGGCCACCATCGCGCAGGCAAGCTCGCGCCTCAACCAATAGTTCTGGCGGGTAAACCAGGCCAGAGCGACATGCTGCTTGATTTGGTTGTCGACGTACTGCCGTTGTGCCTCAGTTGAAGCACCGCGGCGCCGCATGCGCAGTTCCACGCAGTCCGCGCAGTGACCGGTGCTCTTGTTGTGCGGGCATACCACCACCTTCGGGCTCCTCTGCCCTGGGAAGTAGTCGCCTTTGCAGTAGGTGCGCCAGATGCGGTAGAATGCGTTGTAGCCTAGCACCTTGGCCCCTTCCCCCGCTTCTGCCACCACGTCTTCAACGTACATGGCGTGCATCTCCTTGATGGACATGACGTCCATGAAGACAACGCCAGCATGAGTCGGGTCATGGTCTGCGATCTGCTGCACCAACTCGTGCATCCACATTGCTGCGTGTTCGCCAACCTCCGAACGCCCCCGAGCATCACGCTCAGGTGGTGCGTGCTCCAGACCAACACCGAAAGTCGCTAGGTCGTTGGGATGCACGGTCAGGAAATACTCTTTCGCCGACACGACCGACGCCACCAGATTGTTCCAAGTCGCCCGGGTAACGCCGGCCATCTTCCGGATGGCAGATGCACAACCGGTGACGGTGTACATGCACCCCGCAATCACCACGTCCACGTGTAAAGGGCCGGTAATGATGTACTTCTTGTAACGGCCACCGTCGGCAGGGGATTCTACCTCGATGTTGCCCACGCCGGCCGACCGGATCACGTCGCAAAGGGAGGCCATGCGCTGCTGGTCCGTTTGGTTGTACAGGTACTCTCGAAAGGCAGTCCACGACCTGGTATCGGTAAGTAAGGTGCCCACCTTCTCGAGGCAATGCTCCCCACAAGTCGGACCGCACTTCCTGGCCTTGGCGATGTCCTTGTCAACGGACTTCAATTTGGAGGCGAGAAGCCGGGCGCCATCTTTCTTCCCACTGCGCTTCGCTCGAGAGGAAGACGTGCCGGGCCCCATTTCCGTGTGAAGCAGGTCGTCGTCAGAGCCGTCAGAATCTACGCCCCAACTAGCTTCAGAACTCGCATCCGAATCCACCAGGTCTGGCACATCCCATTCTTCATCCATGTTAATAGGAAATCTACTGTATTACACCCGGTGGTGCTTGGACAGAAGCAAGAAACCCCGCCCACCGCTCAAATGTGGCGCCCAACAAAGCCCCAAACTGTTTTCTTCAATAAGTCTACTGTTCTACATCCGGTGGTGGATGGACACAAGCAATAAAGGCCCCGCCCACACCTCAGATTTCTTTAGAAAATCTACTGATCTACATTCGATGGCGCCTTCACAGAAGCAGGAAACTCCGCCCACCGGTCAAATGTGACGCCCAACAAAGCCCCAACTGATTTCTTCAAGAAGTATACTGTTTTACAGCCGGTAGTGCTTGGGCAGAAGCACTATAAAAGAGACAACCAGCGCAGGCCAGAAATCGCAGGCCAGAAATCGCAACTATGTAAAGCCCGCCCACACATCGGATTTCTTTACGAAAAACCTGTTTTACATTCGATGGGGTCTTGACAGATTCAAACAAATTATCGTTTCTACCTGCGTGCGACTGCTGCGGCTGAGTGCTGCAACTTGTCTTCACGTCTTCACGTCTTCACGTCTTCACGTCTTCACCGCGTCTTCACCTGTCTTCACCACGTCTTCACGGCTTCACGGCTTCACGTCTTCACGGCTTCACCTGAACACCTGAACTTCACCTGAACTTGCCGTATCGTGTCTTCACGTCTTCACGTCTTCACGTCTTCACGTCTTCACGTCTTCACCGCGTCTTCACCTGTCTTCACCACGTCTTCACGGCTTCACGGCTTCACGTCTTCACGGCTTCACCTGAACACCTGAACTTCACCTGAACTTGCCGTATCGTGTCTTCACGTCTTCACGTCTTCACGTCTTCACGTCTTCACGTCTTCACCGCGTCTTCACCTGTCTTCACCACGTCTTCACGGCTTCACGGCTTCACGTCTTCACGGCTTCACCTGAACACCTGAACTTCACCTGAACTTGCCGTATCGTGTCTTCACGTCTTCACGTCTTCACGTCTTCACGTCTTCACGTCTTCACCGCGTCTTCACCTGTCTTCACCACGTCTTCACGGCTTCACGGCTTCACGTCTTCACGGCTTCACCTGAACACCTGAACTTCACCTGAACTTGCCGTATCGTGTCTTCACGTCTTCACGTCTTCACGTCTTCACGTCTTCACGTCTTCACCGCGTCTTCACCTGTCTTCACCACGTCTTCACGGCTTCACGGCTTCACGTCTTCACGGCTTCACCTGAACACCTGAACTTCACCTGAACTTGCCGTATCGTGTCTTCACGTCTTCACGTCTTCACGTCTTCACGTCTTCACGTCTTCACCGCGTCTTCACCTGTCTTCACCACGGCTTCACGGCTTCACGTCTTCACGTCTTCACGGCTTCACCTGAACACCTGAACTTCACCTGAACTTGCCGTATCGTGTCTTCACGTCTTCACGTCTTCACGTCTTCACGTCTTCACGTCTTCACCACGTCTTCACCTGTCTTCACCACGTCTTCACGGCTTCACGGCTTCACGTCTTCACGGCTTCACCTGAACACCTGAACTTTGCGTATCGTATCTTTGATACATTGCATCATTTGCATGCCTTGGAGCTGCACGTCTTCAAGCAGTGTCACCCAGTTCCCGCTTGATTCAAATGCACTTCGCGCTTGAATTCGTGACTTCGCTCAAGGTGGAAGGTGATGGGCACTAGCCACGGGAACTATGCCCGATGCTGATAGCCGAATCGATGACATGGACGAATTGAGTGATTTGTGTTATGCCGGGGACGATTGTAGAAAATGGGTGCTAGGAAAGAAACCTGGTGCCATGAAAGTAGATTTTTTGGCCGGTGCAAACCACCAATGCGCCGGCCGATGTGGCAAGGTCCTGCACGGCATCTGTACGCATATTTTCAGGCACGCAGACGACGGTGACGGCACGGAATGGCAATGCTCTGACTGCGGCGGCCCTCCACGATGCCAGCCGTGCGCCACGCTCGAGCAGCCAGGGCACACTAGCAACATTAAGCCCACGGAGCCTTCCACTATCAGCCCAGAGTGCCCGGATAATTCGTTTCGCACGCCCGTCACCGAGGATGACCTGAATTTCGATGATGATGTCGGTTGTGATGATGAAGCTGCAATGGCAGAGGATGACTTCCATCATGATGGGGCTGCAAATGCGACAAACGAGAAAGATTCCGCGATGTCTCCTCAGCGTCCTGCCGACGAGCATGGTCATTCAAACCCGGGTTCGGGGCTGGACGCCACTAAGGAGGCTCTGTTCTCTTCCCCTCTACCTGAGGCCGGCGTTCCTGAAAAGCGGGACGATGGCACGCCGGTCCCTACTGCAAGGTCTTTTAGCCGCAGTGGACCGATGGCACTGTCTGTCGTGGAAATTTCTGGCTGGGATACCCTCGGGCTGGTGGTGGGGGGCCTCATCATCGACAAACAGCTGCAAGCGGTGCTGGTCGCCCAAACGACCTACACAACAAAGAAAACATTAAAATCGGCATACACAAATGCGGCACGGGGGAGATCCTCTACCATCAAGATGACAGATGTGGTGTGCATGGTCGTCGATCGTGACCCTGCCACTGGGCACATCCCCGGATTCAAGGTAGTTGACACATTTCCGGAGAGTGCGCGAAACGAGCGTATTGAGCGCACTCTCGCCTGGGCCCAGTCGCACCAAGGTGAGCTGGTGTCCCAGATGACATGGGACTTCCTCGCTGAGGTCCCATGCATCTTGACAACAGGATTTCCTAGGGACCCCGCCCTTGCCTTGTATTCAGGTCCTGCTGCAGTGGCGTGGTCTCCGGCGCCTAGCCGGGGGATGCGAGTGCGTGCCCCCCCGCCCACAGTGAAGCCCCCAGAGGCAGCCACGCCTTTGGTGGACGTCACCAACGCACAACAGCGACCCAAGCGGAACAGCAAAGCCAAGTCCTCCCAGCCGGCAGAGAAACGCCGGCAGCCAGAGCGCACCCAGCCAGAGCGTACCCAGCCGCTGCCGCCGCCGACCCCCGTACTGGTGGGCGTGGAACAGACGATGAGAGAGATGCAACGAGCTATGGAGAACCAAAGCAAGAAGGTTGAAGAGCTTGGTTTGCAGCTGCGTCAAGAGGTGCAGAAACAAGTGGTCCAGCTGGAGCAGCAACTGCAGCAGCAGCAGCAGCAACTGCAGCAGCAACAGCAGCAGCAGCAGCAGCAGCAGCAGCAGCAGCAGCAGCAGCAGCAGCAGCAGCAGCAGCAGCAGCAGCAGCAGCAGCAGCAGCAGCAGCAGCAGCAGCAGCAGCAGCAGCAGCAGCAGCAGTTCCCGCAGCAGCAGCAGCAGTTCCCGCAGCAGCAGCAGCAGTTCCCGCAGCAGCAGCAGCAGTTCCCGCAGCAGCAGCAGCAGTTCCCGCAGCAGCAGCAGCAGTTCCCGCAGCAGCAGCAGCAGTTCCCGCAGCAGCAGCAGCAGTTCCCGCAGCAGCAGCAGCAGTTCCCGCAGCAGCAGCAGCAGTTCCCGCAGCAGCAGCAGCAGTTCCCGCAGCAGCAGCAGCAGTTCCCGCAGCAGCAGCAGCAGTTCCCGCAGCAGCAGCAGCAGTTCCCGCAGCAGCAGCAGCAGTTCCCGCAGCAGCAGCAGCAGTTCCCGCAGCAGCAGCAGCAGTTCCCGCAGCAGCAGCAGCAGTTCCCGCAGCAGCAGCAGCAGTTCCCGCAGCAGCAGCAGCAGCAGTTCCCGCAGCAGCAGCAGCAGTTCCCGCAGGCATCGTCGGCAGTGCTTCATCTACAGCTGGCGTCACCGGCAACACAGCAGTTCCCGCAGGCATCGTCGGGAGCACTTCAGTTACAGCTGGCGTCACCAGCAGCGCTTCAGTTCCCGCAGGCAGCGTCGGCAATGTGGCAGATTCCACAGGCATGGTCGGCACTGCAGCAGTTTTCGCAGGGACCGTCGGCAGCAGAGCAGTTCCCGCAGGGATCATCGGTGGTGCAGCAGTTCTTTGTGAGTCATTCGTGTAGTGTTGAGTGGGTGGGGTGGGTGGGTGGGGTGGGTGGGTGGGGTGGGTGGGTGGGGGGGGGGTGGGGTGGGGGTGGGGTGGGGGGTGGGGGGTGGGGGGGTGGGGGGGATGGGGGGGTTGACTGTGTGACTGCGTGGCTGCTTGGCTGGAAAGGAGGGTGCGTGGCTGCGTGGCTGCGCTGCTGCGTGGCTGCGTGGCTGCGTGGCTGCGTGGCTGGCTGGCTGGGGGGGGTGCCGGGTGCGTGGATGCGTGGATGTGTGGCTGGGTGGGTGCGTCACTGCGTGGCTGGCTGGCTTTGTGGCTGCGTGGGCGGCTGGATGGCCGGGTCAGCGTGGCTGCGTGTTCAATGGGATGCTAATATGTTGTTGCCTTTGGATGCCACAATTCATGGATTCTTTTGTTCACATGCAGGTGCTGCCGTCTTCCCCATCGACGTCGTCAAGACCGATGTCGCCAAGAAGGATGATGCAATCACTCTCGGCCATGTTTAACTCATGTGGGCCTTCATGGCCACACGGGAAATATGATTGAATCAGTTCTTTGACACTGAGTTGGCACTAGACGCAACACCTTTGATGCACATGAGTGCAGGGCGCATGTGTGGAAACCATGCAACCATGGCGATCCCTCAAAAAGTTTGGTTATGTAATAAGTGAGACAATTATTCCGGACGTATGATGGCCCAACGTCCTGTAAGGTTGAGTTGTCTTATTCAATTGGCATATGTTGTCTTATTGATGTTGTCTCATTGCCTTAATGGGTCAATTGTCTTAGTTTATATCATGTATATCTTGGGAAACTCATTGCTTCAATAAAATGCATGTTAGGCGCAATCAACCCCCTCAAACACATCTGAAAACTGCACAGTGCATCAAATGTATCCTAAACAAAAAAATGTATCCTAATCCGGTAAAACATCCGGATTTATATTGCACGAAAAAAACCAGTTATCTGTCGGACGTGGGTATGAAGCCCACGTACTCGGAATCTGGAAAACGAGCGCGAATAATTTTGTAAATTTTTTCGGGCAGCTCTTTGGCACTCCCGTCTGGCTCGCACCACCCCAGTTTCGCAGCAAACCAGCGATATGCTGCGTTTCTAAACTTATTATTCGAGTCTGTGACCTCCTTGGGAGGGGTGTGATTTCTGCCGGCCGAGCCGAGAATAATTAGCTGTTCCCGCGACACGATTTGTTCAACATCAAAAGTAGCATACCCATTTTTATTTTTCCACGCTACCATGGCCTGAATAGCCGCGTCTTCTAGAGCCTGATCGTCAATCACCGCCGCCATCGCACCTTCGTCTTGCCCAATTTTTCCGTGCACGTGAAATTTTAGGTTCGGTTCCGGCGCGAATTTTTTGGCGCCAAAAAATTCGGGGGTGTCCCGTCCCCTTAAATTAAATGAAATTAAATTATAACATGACTCCGTTGGGAGATCATGTAGCACATATTCCCGTGGATTTACATATTCTCCGTGATTTGGAAGAAGATGATGGACAAGGCCAAGTGGGCCCAGGTCATAGAGGACAACGAGCCCCCCCCAGTGGGGAAGCGCCCGCGTGTGCAATCCCGCGGGAGGCACGCCAGATAGCTCCCCCTCGTGCGGCTGCCTAGATAGATGTTGTAGTTAGCATGTTGTTAGATAGATGTAGATAGATTAGACCGGTAGGAATGTTGCACCCATCCATCCCGATCCATCGGGGTTAATGCTCCGTGACTCCCCAACGGGAGCACGAGTCTAATTAATTAATTAATTAATTAATTAATTCCCGTGGATGGATGGAGGGGGGGGGGCAAAGCCGCGAAACCGAACTAATCTAACTCTAAGCTAATCTAATCTAGAAAACCCTACTTATTCTACTCAGCAAAGCGCCCCTTCCGCTTGGGGGGAGGGGGCTTGCCCACAGGGGCGGGCGTATGAGCCTGGACAATGGTTTTCCACCTCCTCTTGTCCTGCATAGCAGTCCAAGCAAGAGAGAGGGAGTGCATGCGATTTTCAAACTGCGCTGGGACCACTAGGTCAGCCATCAACTGCTGTGGGTAGGTCATGACATGTTTGCCTACCTTCTTAGGAATGTCCTTAGGGCCAGGCCAGGTCAGAATATGCCGTCCTGGCTGGCCTTGGAAGCCGCTGTGGCCCGGCCAGACCGAGGGCGGTGTCTACCTGGCTGGTGCGAGCAAGATGTCCTACGAATGCTATCCTACGCTGTCTAATCTCGTCCGAAATGCGAGGCATGCCCTGGTACAAAGATTCTAGATGCCTATGCGTGTCAAACCGGCTACATTCAGGGCCTGACGGAGCATCCTGGTTACCGTGCCGTTTAGCTTGGCCGCCAACGAGGACCTTGAACAGGTCCTGTTTCTCGATCTTGCCCAGGGGCTTGCGCCACAGGGCCCGGTACTGGCGTACAGCGTGCCAGGCCGTCAAGCTGCTGGGCAGCCTGCTCCCCAGCTGCGAGGTTGATGTGGACCATCGCATGTCTCCCTCGGCGAGGGAGACATGCGATGGTCCACATCAACCTCGCAGCTGGGGTGCTTCAAGGCTGCCCAGCAGCTTGACGCGGTCTCGATACAGGACTTGAGAGCCGTCGAGGAGATAGAGGGGCGGCGGTGAGTGGGTGAGCCCAACCGCCAGGGCCTCTGTCTTCTTGCTGACCTCAAGCCCCACTCCACGGGCCTCGATAGCCAGGCAGTCAAGCCATGTCTGCACGTGCCCAGTGTCCTCGAAGAGGGTGGTGTCGACTGCGTAGATGATGTCTGCCAGCCGAATCTCCGTGTCCGCACCGCCATGCCAGAATTTGTTAGCAACCTGCACCCCTGGTTCCCTGCCCACGATGCGGGCAAATCGCTTGCCCGCCTGAATCATTACGTATTCGACCACAATAATGAACAGGTAGGGCGACAGCACGCAGCCCTGCCACACACCCTTCTGTCAAAGGGCATGGGGGCGTGGTCCCGTAAGAAGTGCGCACCGAAGTGGTGGACCCTTCATACAGGTTGCGGATGACAGCAATCAGGGGGCGGGGGATCCGGAACAACTCGAGGATGTCCCAAAGCGCAGGCCAGAAAACCGAATCGAAGGCTTTGATTAATTAATAAAATTAATTAAAATCATAGCTCCGTGGGGAGCATATGTAACACATAGCCCTGAGAAAGGGGCATCTATGGGTTTGTAATACAATCAGGGCGACAACCTGCAGGTGTAGGATGTACCAAGGAGACAACCAGCGCAGGCCAGAAATCGGGAGAATCCGGACCATGTTAGCTCGAGCCTGCCGTTATCTGTACGACTATCACCTGCTCTGGGTGCACTAGGTGCACCTGCACCTCCATGATGGTTCATGCCTCCTAAACAAGCACAGACACCCAGGGGGGGCTTGAGGAGAGGGCCTAGAAGGCCTGCATGACATATGGGGTGGAAGGTATGTGGCTAGGCTATAGCTAGGGTACACATGGCCTCTCAGCAGGGAGTAACTCCCTGCATGGGCAAAGCATGACTCGAAATTGCTACGGCTATTGCAAGGGCGGGTGTGGGCCCATCACGTAGGCATACATCGCCACTGATTTGGAAGAAGATGATGGACAAGGCCAAGTGGGCCCAGGTCATAGAGGACAACGAGCCCCCCCCAGTGGGGAAGCGCCCGCGTGTGCGATCCCGTGGGAGGCACGCCAGATAGCTCCCCTAGGGCAGCGTGCGGCTGCCTAGATAGATGTTCTCGCCGCTCGGCCAGCCCCTGCTGGCCCTGCCGGCGATGCTCCTCCCATCCCGACCTGGGCGGACATGCTTAAGCAACACGCCACCTCCACCACCTCCGCCGTCGCCGCCCAGCTTAAGCAGCAGACGCTGGACCTCCGCGAGGAGGCCGAGCTCGCCAAGCGCAGCCTTAACGTCATAGTCAAGCACTTCGACCCGCTGCAGGACGAGACCCTTGCCCTTGCGTTTGAGAACAAAATCCTTGTCCCCATGGCTATCACTGGTAAGGGCAAGCCGCGGGGGGTGACCCGCCTTCCCCGCTCGCGGGGTAAGGCCGGCCCCTCCCCCTTGCTCCTCACCTTTGACACCATGGCAGATAAGATGGAGTTCCTCAAGTGTCGCAAGCGGCTTGGGGGGACCGCCTACACGCTGGACGACGACTTGACCTTGACGCAGCAACAACGGCGACGGGAGTTATGGCCGACCTACCTCCAGCTTCGGCAGACGGCGGGGCAGAAGCCGGTCTACTGGAAGGGGGCGGACATCTACGTCGCCCACAAGCCCTGGCAGGCAACCCCTGCAACCCCAGCCACCCCAGCCACCCCAGCCTAGGGAATATATAGCAGTAGTGTAGACTAGAAAGCTTACTTATGTGGCCATGTATGCCTACGTGATGGGCCCACACCGGCCCTTGCAATAGCCGTAGCAATGTCGAGTCATGCTTTGCCCATGCAGGGAGTTACTCCCTGCTGAGAGGCCATGTGTACCCTAGCTATAGCCTAGCCACATACCTTCCACCCCATATGTCATGCAGGCCTTCTAGGCCCTCTCCTCAAGCCCCCCCTGGGTGCCTGTGCTTGTTTAGGAGGCATGAACCATCATGGAGGTGCAGGTGCACCTAGTGCACCCAGAGCAGGTGATAGTTGTACATCCTACACCTGCAGGTTGTCGCCCTGATTGTATTACAAACCCATAGATGCCCCTTTCTCAGGGCTATGTGTTACATATGCTCCCAACGGAGCTATGATTTTAATTAATTAATTAATTAGATAGATGTAGTAGTTAGAATGCTGTTAGATAGATGTAGTATGTAGCCGATGTAGATAGATTAGACCGGTAGGACTGTTTGCACCCATCCATCCATCCATCGGGGTTAATGCTCCGTGACTCCCCAACGGGAGTACGAGTCTAATTAATTAATTAATTAATACATGGCCACGTCACTATACATACAAGGCTTTGATGAAGTCCACCAGCACAAGGTGCAAAGGGGACTCACCAGGCTGAAGGCGTTGCAGTTCCTCCACCAGTCGGGTTAGTATGGCATGGTTTTCCTCAAATTTTGTATGATGGAGAAGGCAACAGGTCTTAGGCAGTCGCTGACCAGTTCCCTGTGTTCCAACGTGCACAGGAACAAGTACAACTAGTGCATGCAAGAACCACAAGAGTTCTACTTTTTTTATTCACATTGTCATCCTTGTTGCGGAAAGATACGTTGACATTTACTCGTAATGACACATCCAGTAAGTACGTGTGAGAACACACACGAAGGCACTGGGCAGTACATCTTACTGATACATTTTGATCAAAAGAACACCATCAAATAAAAGAAGATGTGTTCTGGCCACTGCTGCCAACATTCACGTACTTGCTACTCTCTCCTAGACGGACCTGTACCTACCCTCCCGTGTACGACCACACAGTAACTTGCTATCCAACTAAAACAAAAAGAAACCGGAAGCATCCTTGCACCCTGCAAGAACGTCACCCCTGGTACTTGGCACCCCCATGGCCACATGTGAAGTAATGGCCCCCCTGCCACATCTTTATTCGTATTTGATGCGAGTTTTCCACATGGGATGGGTCCCATTCACGGTGCCGTGCTCATACGCTAATCATCACGCCCGTCCGCACTGTCGTGTGCTGGCGAGGCTCAGGCCTGGGCAGTGGTCGCAGACAAGATCCTGGCATAACCCACACGCACCTGGCTTTTCAGACCCCATAACACATCCTGTGTATTCACAATGAGGGTCAGGCATCCGGCCGTGGGGAAGAGCACCCCTGGCCGGTACCCTGGCCACCCTAAGATTATAGCGGCTGTCACGCACACGAACTCGGTAACCATGAATCACCAGCGGATGTTCCTTGGCTGCTGAGTCCGCCTTCCTCGCTGGGCATCACAACGGGCTCCAGCGCCACCACCCTGGTCCCATGCAAGCAGAGTCTCTCTCTATCTCTGTCTGCCCCCCGCGAGATGGCAGGGCATCACATGGCGTAGGTGGTAGGTAGGGCATAGCGCAGGTCGGCCATGCCCAGCTGCACGGTACAAGCCGGCGCTGGCATGCCTAAGGGCAAGCAAGAGAAAGGCATTGCCCTAATCGTCAGGATCACCCTATCGATCAGGACCATCCTATCGGTCAGGATCGTCCTATCACACAAGATCACCCTATCAGTTTGACAAAGTAGGATGCATGCCAGTAGGGCAGAAGAGGCGCTTGCACTCTTGTTTCCCACAAACTGGCTAAATTAAACCGGACCAAGTAGCAACAGGCCGGCCATTTAATAGCCACCGCCGCCACCATAGTGTCCACCCTGCTGGTAACCAGAGTCGTACCCGCCCCCACCCCCATAGCCGCCGCCACCATAGCTGCCACCCTGCCCACCCCCGTAGCCCCCGCCCCCGCCGTATCCACCCCCACGCGACTGCCCACCACCGTTGGGGCATTCCCGGGAGATATGGCCCGGCTCCCCGCAGTTGTAGCAGGCCCGGTCCTTGCGCCCGCCGCCCCCAAAGCTACCCCCGTAGCTGCCGCGCTGCCCGCCCGCGGGGCACTCGCGCGCTATGTGCCCATGCTGCGCCCGACAACGCCACAATGTTCGAGGGAGACATAGCGAACAGGGGCGCATCAGGATCATGGTTAGGGTAAGAATGCGTGCGCGAACAAGATGCTCCGGGAACTCCTACATTACATGGGACAAGGGTTTAGCCAATAAGGAGGATACCTAGAACACACTATCTAAGGGGCCATAAAAGATAACAGGAGCCACAGGCGCGCTGCCACTGCCCAGAGCTCCACAGCACGTATCAGAAATCCAAGGCAGACAGGGGTCGAAACTTCCGACTTAGGACATGCACACCACGAGGAGCGAGCTAGAAACTGTCGATATTACAACTTTGAACCAACCCACAGGGGTTCTCTTGCCGAGCGGCAGAGCCAATCACTCACCTCGCCGCAGTTGTAGCAAGGCCCGCCAGCACCGCCGCCGCCACCCCGGCGGTTGCCCCATGCGTCCCCAAAACTGTGGTCGCCACCGCCGTGATGCCGGCCGCCGCCAAAGCTCCCGCCATAGTCCCGCCCGCTGCCATACCCGCCTCCAGCATAGTGATCCCCACCCCCCCGGGCACCCCCTGACCCAAAGTTCTCGTACCCTTCTCGGTCCCCCGTCCGCTCTTCCCTATGCCTATCGGATACGCGTGTGCCACCGGACTGGGCATGACTAACCGCCATCTTCTGCAGAGGTTGCCGATGGGGAATGGGGTGGTAGAAGGGGAATGGGGTGGTAGATAGGGAATCCAGTGGTAGATAGGGAAACGGGGATGGGGGTGCACGACAGGAATGCGTTGCAGGCTCAAAGAAGGAATGTTAGCGTCCAGGCCAGATTGCACAGCAGGCATGCAAGCTTACAACACTGTACAAACACATTTCAGCCCCCCCTCCCCCCCTTCTTCCCCACCACAGAATACTAGTAGGAAAAAAAAATACAATAATTACGATAACAAATATAATACATCACAAAATCATGGCAATTCAAACAGGCAGCCCAAGTAATTGAAAGTCAATGGAAAATGGTGTGGCTTTACAGGAACTACGGCATGGTACACTTACCTCGTTCTGCGAGAACCAACAGACGTGTTCTGGCCGCCCCTTGCTATAATGCAAAACACTTCTTCTGACCTCACGCTGACAAGATAGGGTCACTATAAACACGAGCAGCCTGCCTTACAGGTGATTATCAGGTGAAAAAAAATTATGTGAGAAAATAGCATTTATTGTAATAAAAATGAAATAAAAAGCGCAGCACACTGCGCAAGTATGGCAATCTAGATATATTATTACATGCCATCTGCAAGCTGCATACAAACAACTTGCTCCAAACGCAACATGGCATGTGACAGGAAGGGCGCCCCACTCACTGTGAGGTACCCCAGGTGCTCCCGCACGTCCCGCGGACTGCCAACAACAGGAGATAGGCTAGCGCCTAGAAAATTTGGGCACTCCCTCCTATCCATTCAGAAGGACGACAGACAGCAAAAGGAGTGACCACTCTACCAGATTCTACTAGACTCTACTATCTATATACTATTTGACATAATACTATGCTCTATCACATTTTACCAATCTTTCGCCGTATACAAGCCTTGGCTGCCGATGCAAGTTACCAGGCCGCTTGTGAATGTTACTGCCTGCAGGCTGCAACCAATCTGAACGCCTGCGAGTGCATGGTTCCGAGCCTGTATTACCATCAGATCCTACGGTATACTGACGATGGCCTACTTAACGACAAGTGAGAGCCACTCAGGTGCACGGTGCTGCATGATCTGGTCGCTCCCCCCCATCCCAACTGGCTGACGACCGACATTAAATCCGGAGAAAACTGGGAGCTCCTTCCGGCCCGGCCACTTGGACGACAGCAGTAAAATTTGCCCTGGCACTCCCTCCTTTTCTAAAATCTGGACGACAGATCCTGTTTTGGTAGGAGCAAAGTGCACGCTCCCGTCCAAAATCAGGACGACAGTGTCGGCCTCGGAACAACCAATTTGGCTGATAGGGCACCCCTCCTCATGTGACGCTGCATGTGATGCTAACAAATGACACACCCGTTACCTACTTGACAAATACACCCGAAAAAATTGCAAGGAATGACAAAGCATAACCACAGTGCGTGCAGCAAAAGCAGAAACACACTGCTGGCTTCATAGCACCTAACCAAAGCTTCAAGATTAAACCAAATGAAAATTGTGAGCGGAGCACGAGATATCAAGGCATTTACAAGAGCTGTATACACGCCTAGAATAATAGCGGCCGTGCAATCGGCAATTTACCGCGAAAGTTGCCAGCATCTCGTCGAGCTTCGCCTGCTTTGATGCCAGCTCATCCTTCAGCTGCTTTGCCTGAATAGGGTCAGTGGTCTTCTCAATCTCGCTAGTAGAGAAGGCGATTTCGGCTTCCAAAGCTTTCTTCTCCTCCCGCTGAGCCTCAGTTAGCACAATCTGCGCACAAAAGAGTCAACCCCCGTCCCATCACCAGGCTAGCGGTCGCGGTCAGCAAAAGAATAAAGTGCAGCACATTCACACTGCATGCTGGGAATGTTCGGGCAATTAGACACTCACCGTTGGTGCCCACTCCTTCTTCACGACTTCCTGCAACACCTCCACTTCCTTCTTTCCCTCCCTAGCCGCGATGATCTGCTCCCTCGGTTTAGCATCCCCAAACGGGTTTGGCTGCATCGAACAGCAGGAGAGAAAAATGGCAGGAAGTGTAATTTACTGCAGTGAATACCACGAAAATAAGAAGTGTCGCAGCGTTTTCCGAAGATATTTTAATGGTTTCAGCGGTGGCCACCAAAAACAGCGGGCCAAAAGTACCTTCGACGAAGCCGGTTTAGACCGGGCTGAACTATCGGCGTCTGCGCTCCGCTTTGCCAGGGAGAGTTTCGGCCTGCCCTCCGCCGCAGCGTCTGAACCCCTTTGATCCGACATATCTGCCTCTGTTACGCGATGGTGTGTTTGGGCTGACACAATTCGTGGAGCCGCCTTTCAAGCACGTCACTTGACCGCTCTCCCACTCGCGTACGCTCGCCTGGACGCCTGCACCCGAGCCCGCTAACGCGCGTTAAGTTAAGAGATTTTTTGCTATAAAGTTGAGCTAGGGCGCCATAAAATTGAAACGTCGGCTACAGCTTCCCGCGCAACCTACAGGGCAGCGAAAGACCGGTTCTGCCCTGGTTCTTCCCTGGTTCTTCCCTGGTTCTGCCCTGGTCTTGAATGATGCCACGTGCATCACCATTCTTTCTGGGTTAGAATGTCAGCAAAAAGGGACCCGGAAGTGGACAAGAAAGGACTCACCATCAAAATACTGTACTGTACTGTAAGATCCTCTGAAGCCACCCGGCTGCCCATGCACGAGGCCAGGCGTGCAACGACGTATATGAGTGCGTCACACGGGTATGGAAACAAATGGAAGCACAGGTCACTTGTGAAGACGCCCTCACTGCCGGCATCCCTTTGGCGCTGTAGATCTCTTTCTATCTTTGATCGAACTCCTTCCTAGCAAAAGCTTTCACCGACATAATTTCAGCAGGGTTTGTCGTGTGAACGAAAGGTTGCTGTAAAACTCGAAAATGCAAATCTTCGTCAAGACTTTGACAGGAAAGACAATCACCTTGGAAGTCGAGTCCAGCGATACCATCGACAACGTGAAGGCAAAAATCCAGGTATATGAAACTCGTCAAATGAATTATTTTTATATTCTAGTGCCATTTTTGCACCTTGCTCCTTGCTGTGCACGGGTGTGGTCGCCTGAACTAGCTGGTGCTGCGCCCTGCATGCATTTGCAATTTGGCAGGACAAAGAAGGAATCCCGCCGGATCAGCAGCGATTGATTTTTGCTGGAAAACAATTGGAGGATGGGAGGACCCTTGCGGACTACAACATTCAAAAGGAGTCCACCTTGCACCTTGTTCTCCGGTTACGCGGAGGGACTATGATCAAAGTGAAGACTTTGACAGGGAAGGAGATAGAGATTGATATCGAGATTACAGACACAATCGAGAGGATTAAGGAGCGAGTTGAAGAAAAAGAGGGCATCCCTCCTGTTCAGCAACGGTATGTCGTTGCCATCTTTTTCGTGCTCCCCGTCCGTGTGTGTCCGTCGTCGGGTGTGTACGTCGTTCGTCGCTTTCAGTTTCCCTTGTTAAGCAATATTTTTATAGCGGGTCCAACGAGGGAACGCTGCTTCGCAGTGCATGCCTCGCATTTCTCCGAAATGGTGGCGTCTGCCTTTTCCTTCTTCAGTAAGCTAAAGCTTCCCTGGCGTCCTTGTTTTTCTTGGCCCCTAATCAATTTTAGGCTGCATCAAATGTATTAGAGTTTTCCTGATGGTTTGTGTCACTGGAGGTTGTTGAGTATTATACATCATGACAATTTTTTCATCTGCATGGTATTTACTTGTTTGAAGTACCCTATTTGCTATGAGTATTGCGAAGGTTCATTGAGTTTTAGAAAATTATTAACTCGTCGTCTGTCCCTGGTCCTCTACGGAGGACTGAGTTGAACTCAGTCCTCTCTAGAGGACCGAGTTTTTGGGTTTCGTAGAAAATTCGCCCCGGTCAGAATGTTTGACAAAAAAATTCTCTCAAAATTTATTCAAATACTACGTGAAAAGATCTTTCTTGGACATATTTTTGGGATTTTTTTGGATTTGGTATGAGCGGCTAAATGTACGGTCAAAGTACAGGTGGTAAGGGTACTTTTCCACGTGAAACGCGAGTTCCGGAAATGCACGACCTAGCCATGGCGGCTCGCGCCCATGCATGCAGTTTACGTTTGCGGACGAGTTAGCTGTCCAAACTCAGGAAATAGATTTAACATGCCCTAAAGATGATAAAAATACATTTTTAGCTCGCGGGGATGCGATTTACCCGGTGTCGGCACTGTTCTTGCTGGAAAAAACTGCGATAAGGCAGGTCGACGGAATTGATGACTGCGCTTGCTTTCCGGCGCAATTTCAATGGCTGATAGGTTTCTTTCTACATTTTAACATGCATTGTATTAGAATAAATTGAGTGACAGTATAGATTTGAGTATTTCGACCATTCTGTCACGTCATCAGGTCTATGTGCCGCAAAGTGCCACTTTTGCGGGCACCGCCTGGGCCAAGGTAACGCCAGCCGTGCCAGGTAAAGCCGGATAATCGTTGCCTCTTCGTTTCTTGATGTTCGTACATGAGTTTAAGCTTGCGAGGCGTTGTCAGGTTCAAGTATTGATGCTCTTTCTTGACCGTTGCCTGCCCTCTCTAAAACCCCCTTTTCAGATGATGTTATCAGGCATTTGCCTTGACCCAGTGTAGTTGTGCAGGGTTTTAGGAGCTGTGCAGGTTTAAACACCTTCATAGATGTTAGTTATTCTTTTGCTACGTTCATACTGCATGATTTTGAGGCCACGGGCCGCGTCAAGGGTGCATTCAAGCTTTTACGGGTGAGTGAAAAGTCTTGGTGACAAACCACTGCCATCATGTGCCAGCAACTATGTTGGCCACATCATGGCAAGGCAAAACAGTTATAGCCATATCTATTGTTGTTAGAAACAATGGAAATATGCTTAACCTACCCATGATATTGGTGGTTGACACTTATAACATAACCCTTTGTTGGTAGGGTATCCAAGCCCATTCCCTACATGCATGCATAGGCTCTCACTACATGATAAGGTATGATATACCTGAAGTATGATGATGCAAGTGTGTTGTCCTGTAATGCTTGAAGGGAAATGAGTTGATTGGGATGGTTGGTGGCCACGATGGTGTATAGTATGACCGCACTTACATGCTAGCAAAGTTAGCAAAAGCCCCATTCCTCTCCTGAGGACTGAGAGTTTTTTAATTGTTTCAGGCAGTTGCAGTGGCCAAATCGAGCCCAGTTTTTTTCCACGTTTCAAGAACTATATTGTTTACATGCCTATATTTTTTCTTCATGCACGAGGATTTGATTGAATTTTTCCCACTCGTTCTTATCCCGAAAAATGCAAATTCGCGAGGGGTTCCCATCGTCCGTGTAATTTTCAGGTGTTCGGGTCAAGTTTTCACATATGCAGTATTTTTGCCAACAAAATGACATCTAGTACACCCCCGATCCACATCAAAACATTTGGGATGGACCCCCCACCTAGTCGCTACACGCGGTTGAAAATTGTCAACTCAGTCCTCCTGTGAGGACTGAGTTGGGACAGACGACGAGTTAATCTCGAGAACTAAAAGCTTAATGTTCGTAAGCATGATGGAAGATGTTTCTAATAGCCTGCTGTGAACTATCTTTTCAGAGAGAATTACAGCTGCCTAGATTTTCTACAGCAGCAGTTGTATAGGGCTCCATGTTCTCATCTTTGTAGACGGCAACCGCCTAAGAAAATAATGTGATCAGCAATTTTTTTTCTTCTGGGCACCTTGGAGCATCTGGTTAGTGATGGTCGCGTGCGCGGTGACATTACTCGGAGTTAGCGGATTGCGTTACGAGAGCAAAGTAAAGATGAGGACTTTTACATGAGGGAGTCCCCTGCAGGTGCCCTTGGAATGACACGCAGCAAACTTGCAAACTGGGGTGGCCTTATTTCCCAAATCATTTTTTCCCCGTTTCAGTCAAACAAACAAACAAAAAATATTGTTACCGGAGTAGAAGTGGGTGATTCTTGCCTGCAGCACCTGCATTTTGGCTAGACTAATGGACTCAATTTCTTTTCCTTGCCGCATCCATTTGTCTGGCAGGCTGATTTTTGCAGGAAAGCAGATGAGCGATGAAAAACAAGCCAGAGATTACAACATCGAAGGAGGGTCTGTCCTGCATCTAGTCCTGGCACTGCGTGGAGGGTGCTGACGCATGTGCTGGTGATTCATTCCCACAGTGCATTTGTTTACTGAGTATTCAAGTGCGGAAGCGTCGTTGTTGCTGGGGAATTGTGGCTAGAGGTGTTGCTGCCCTTTCTGGGGATGCGGTACTTGCAGTTATTAGGTGCTTGCATCTGTGAGGAAAATCTGCATGGGTCATTTGCGCCAAATGCATAAAACTTTATAGGTAGTTGACTAAATGGGCTAAAGAGCCTTCGCTTATGAGTGTGCAGTTTAACTGCTACCGCCTGGGTGTCGCACGCTTATGAGTTTGCACTGTGATGACTCATGTTAGATGTAGCCGCCCTGCATAAGAAAGTAGCTATTACATCATTAGCACACCCCTGCCGGGAGGTCATGCATCACAATCCTACTCCGTAATCATTCAGCATAACGTGAAACGTACATTGCTACACATTTCCAACTCCTTTCATCCCAACCACATTCAATGAACTTAGTCGTCAAATGCACTCAAATGGCGGAAAGGCGTAGGTTCGAGGGGCTCCATGCATGGTCTAGATCTTCCATATCTATATGAAACAATATATGCAGGCGAAACCCGTCTCATGCCGAAAATTAAATTGGAACATATCTCCGTTGGGAGTACATGTAGCACATATCCCTGAGAAGGGGCACTGTATGGTGGCTACTTCCTGCAAGGGTGTAAACTGCACCTGCTCTGGGTGCACAAAGTGCACCTGCACCACTATGTATTCCAGCAGCTAAGGTGCGGGCATAATTAATTAATTAAAATCATAGCTCCGTTGGGAGCATATGTAACACATAGCCCTGAGAAAGGGACATCTATGGGTTTGTAATACAATCAGGGCGACAACCTGCAGGTGGAGGGTGCGGGCATAGGGTGGAAGATCATGGCTAAACAATGGCTAGGGCATGGCGTGTCAGCAGAGAGTAGCTCTAGCTGTGAATAGGCAAATTGGCTAAATTCTTAATGCATCATCCGTGGACGAGCCACGAGCCACGAGCCACGAGGTAGCCATGGCTGACGGCGGAGCTCATAACTTTCACGTTTGAGCACCGAATTTAGCCGTGAATATCACAATCGACGCGTCTTTCTACGACGCACATGCTGATATAATTTTCCGACGCTATTACGCAATATACGATGAGCAAACGCCCATCGACGCAACGCAGCCTGACGGCTGCGCTCGGCAATGAAAATACGTCTGCAGCTCCGGCTGCAGCTTCGCCATCAGGGCCGGAAGGCGGTGGTGACCCTAGTCGCGCACTGGTTGTCGCCCAGCACCCTCCCGGGCTTCCTGCCTCGCCCTCAGCCTCGCCCGAGCCAAAACGCAGCCGCCCAACCGAACCAAGCTGGTCTGAGCGCGACTTTGACGTTGACGGGTTATTTTCCACCTTCGACGGTGCCAGACCCGGCTTTTTCGACATGCCACCCATCAAGATACTGGAGCTCGTGTTTTATGGGTCATACGCCTCCATTCTCGACCTGTGCCAGCGCCTTCACAGCCATTACCGCCTCCGCCCTGGACCTGACGGCCGGTTTACTCACCGACCTGAGAACCTGGCCCGCTGGTCTCGCCCCCGTCTTCAGCTCGCCGCCCTCTTTTCCATCCTTGACCGCTCTGTCACGGACCTCTGGACCCCCTCCCCCTTGACCGAATCCACCTTCCTCCTCCACCTCCAAGAAACCATCTCACAGCACGTGACGCCCCTAGCTGCAGATGTGGCAGCTGTGGGTCGCACGCTGGCTGCTGAGCTCCCCACCATCCCCACCGCCACCGCCACCCTCCTCGCCTCCACCCCCCCCCCTCCGCCTCCACCGACTCCATCACCGCCCAGCTCCGCGACATTGACCAACGTCTTAAGGATAATGCCATCGCTATCGAGGTCCTGCAGAACACCGCGGGCCTCACCGCCCAGGCGGTGAAGGACATTGCCGCCAAGCCAACCTCTGCTGGCCTGGCCGGCGATGCTCCTCCCATCACGACCTGGGCGGACATGCTTAAGCAGCACACCACCTCCACCACCTCCGCCGTCGCAGCCCAGCTCCAGCGGCAGACGCTTGACCTCCGCGAGGAGGCCGAGCTTGCCAAGCGCAGCCTTAACGTCATTGTCAAGAACCTCGACATGGAGGAAGGTGAGAATTCCGAGAAGCTTGCACGTGCGTTTGAGAGAGAAATTCTTAGTCGCATGGGCCTTACTGGTGAGATCGACCTGGTCGCCCACCGCCTTCCCCGCGCGCGGGGTAAGGCAGGGCCGCCCCCGCTCCTTCTCACCTTTAAGACCCCGGCGGACAAGATTTCTTTTCTCCGACGCCGCAAGCGGCTCGAGAAGACTCTCTTCACCCTTGACGACGACTTGACCCTGGCGCAGCAACAACGGCGACGGGAGCTATGGCCCACCTACCTCCAGCTCCGGAAGACCAAGGCGGGGCAGCCGGTGTACTGGAAGGGGGCGGCCATCTACGTCGGCCACAAGCCCTGGCAGGCGACCCCCGCGGCCCCAACGACTCCAGACGCCCCAGCTTAGGGGAATACAGCAGTAGTAGTGTAGAATAGATAGACCGTGGCCATGTACATGTACGCCTCCTAGAGGCACTATCCTAGCTAAGCCACACGCTTTATTTAATCATGTACATGTGTGCCTATGATGTGCCACACTCCAGATGATGCCTAGCTTTATTTAGCTATGTTGTGCCCATGCAGGGAGTAACTCTCTGCTGAGACGCCATGCCCTAGCCTTTTTGTATAGCTCTGCTGATCTTCCCCCCCATGACAGGCTCCCCCTTCGCTGGGCATAGCTTGAAGATCATGGGGATGCAAGTGCCCTGGTGCACCTAGAGCAAGGGTCCTTTACATCCCCACCCTTGCAGGAAGTAGCTTAGGATGTATGATAGGCCATATGCCCCCTCTCAAGGGCTATGTGCTACATATACTCCCAACGGAGTTATGTTACAATTCAATTCAATTCAATCATCCGTGGGGAGTCACATCATCCATAGGCGCACATGCGCATGTAGGCATGGGCCACGTGCTAAGCTGAGCCTGACTAGTGGATCTACACTACTGAGCACTAAATATTCCCTCTGGTCATATATTTTCCTAACTGTTTAGGGTTTAGGGTTTAGGGTTTAGGGTTTAGGGCTTAGGGTTTAGGGTTTTAGGGTTTAGGGTTTAGTCGGCCTTGGCGCAGCTGGTCCCGGGCCCCGGCCTCCCGCCACATGCTATTCGCATTGCCTCCCTGCCTGCACGGATGGGTGGCTGTGGTCTGACTCGTGCCGCCCGGCTGGCCCCAGCAGCATTTTTGGGCTCCGTCGCTCAGTCGTGGGCGGAAAGCTGCTGGCTCCTGCCCCTTTTGGCAACGGCAGCGCCTGACCTCCTGGACGGCCCAGCAGCCCTTTGCCCTTCGTCACCGCCATCCAGGAGGCCTATGCTGAGATCCAGCAGGCCTGTTCTCCCGTCCGTGCCGCTCAGGCGGTACAGCGCCACCTCCCTTGCGGCATTCCCTCGGTCGACTGTTCAATCTCCCGCCGCATTCCCTAGCTGCTCGCGTCATCGATAAACACCCGAAAACCTACACGGGTATTCTGCACACGGCTGATTGGATGGCTCTTTTCGCGGACCTCAACGCCCAGGGACGTGCGTGGCTGTTTTCGCTTTCCTTGCGGAGTGTGGGCTCGGCGTACCTTCGTGCTCTTCCCATCATGGCCCCCCCATTCGCCTTAGCTCCCAGCCACTACTCGGTGGCGCTCCGGCACCAGCTATTTGCCCCGCAGCCTCTTGTTCCGGCCGGGCGGCCTTGTGGTAGCTGTGGGCAGCCGCTGGATCCCACGGGGACTCACTACCTTGCCTGCATGGGGGGCCAACAGAATCAGAATTGGTATTTGTATTTGCACACTGTCCTCCTGACGGTGGTGCTCGCCATAGTTCGGTCGGTTTTCCCCCACGCGAACGTCCGGTCCGAGGATGCGGATGACGCTGCCTTCTATTCCCCCAACCACCGGCCTGACATCGTGGTGCTGGACTTTGAGGGGGGTGACCGGCATCTGCTTATTGACGTTTCGGTGGCGCGGCCCTTGGCTCTTAGCCACGTGGCTGGGGCCTCCCTCACGGCAGGTTACACGGCGGACCGGGCGGAGCGGGCCAAGCTCCTGGCCTACGGCGACGTCGGGCACCATCGTGTGGTGCCCTTTGTCCTGGAGGAGTTTGGGGCCATGGGGCCCCTGACCTCCGCCTTCTTCAAGGAGTGTTGCCGGCTCCGGGAGGACGGGCTGGACCTGGAGTGCCACTGTGCCAGCGGGCCCCATGGTCGGCGCGGACCTGGACGTCATATTGGCGTCAGCGCCTGTCGGTGGCGCTGACTCGGGCCATGGCTGCATGACATCATTAATTAATTAATTAGGAACATAACTCCGTTGGGAGAATATGTAGCACATCGGCCCAGAGAAGGGGCATATGAGCATATAATACATTCTAAGCTACTTCCCGAAGAGTGGGAATTATGTAAACAACACTTGCTCTAGGTGCACCAGGGCACCTGCATCCCCATGATCTATCAAGCTATGCCCAGCTAAGGGGGAGCCTGTCATGGGGGGGAAGATCATCATAGCTATACGAAAGCTAGAGCGTGACATCTCAGCAGAGAGCAGCTCTCTGCATGGGCACAGCATAACTATAAAATAAAGCTAGGCATCATCTGGAGTGTGTCACATCATCGGCACGCATGTACATAAAGCGCGTGGCTTAGCTAGTATAGTGCCTGTAGGAGGCGTACATGTACATGGCCACGGTCTATCTATTCTACTACACTACTACTGCTGTATTCCCCTAGGCTGGGGCTTCTGGAGTCGCTGGGGCCGCGGTGGGGCGAGGGGGTCGCGTGCCTGCATGGGCTTGTGGCCGACGTAGATGGCCGCCCCCTTCCAGTACACCGGCTGGCCCGCCTTGGTCTGCCGGAGCTGGAGGTAGGTCGGCCATAGCTCCCGTCGCCTTTGTTGCTGCGCCAGGGCCCAAGTCGTCGTCAAGGGTGAAGTGAGTCTTCTCGAGCCGCTTGCGGCGTCTGAGAAACGAAATCTTGTCCGCTGGGCTCTCAAAGATGAGAAGAAGCGGAGGCGCCCCGGCCTTACCCCGCGCGCGGGGGAGGCGGTGGGTGGTCAGCTTAATCTCACCAAGGAGGCCCATGCGTGCAAGGATTTTGCTCTCAAACACACGTGCAAGCTTCTCGGAATTCTCACCTTCCTCCATGTCGAAGTTCTTGACGATGACGTTGAGGCTGCGCTTGGCGAGCTCGGCCTCCTCGCGGAGATCAAGCGTCTGCCGTTGGAGCTGGGCTGCGACGGCGGAGGTGGTGGAGGTGGTATGTTGCTTAAGCATGTCCGCCCAGGTCGTGATGGGAGGAGCATCGCCGGCCAGGCCAGCAGGGGCTGGCTTGGCGGCAATGTCCTTCACTGCCTGGGCGGTGAGGCCGGCGGTGTTCTGCAGGACCTCCATAGCGATTGCATTATCCTTGAGGCGCTGGTCGATGTCGCGGAGCTGCATGGGCGGTGATGGCCGGGCGGAGGAGGGGTCCGAGGGTGGCGGTGGAGGAGGCGAGGAGGGTGGAGGTGGCGGTGGAAATGGTGGGAAGCTCAGCAGCCAGCGTGCCTCCAATTGCCGCCACATCTGCGGCAAGGGGGGTCACGTGCTGCTCGAAAGCTTCCTTCTCGAAGGGTTAAGGAGGGCGCGGACGATGGATTCTGTCGCAACGGTGCATGGGGGCGCGGTGGTGGGGGGGCCCAGATCTCGACGTCGGAGCGCCCGAGGAGGGAGCAGAGGGCGAAGCGTTGGAGCTTGGGGCGATTCATGCGGCCAACGCGCGGGAGATCCTCGACGGGGTCGGCAAGCTGACCGCCTGGCCAGCGGCCGCGGTTGTTGGAGCACAGGTACAAGCACAGGTCCTGAAGCGAGGATGACGTGCCGAAAAACACGTCTTCCATGAAGACTCCGGGACCGCGTTTCCAGAAGCCATATGCGTTGATGTCAAAGGAGATCTCGTCCCAGTGCGGCTCAGCAGAGCGACTGCGCTTGGGCTCTGGCGATGCAGATGGCGAGGCAAGCCCGGGGGGCTGGGCGAGCACCAGTGCACGACTATAGTGTCAGCGCTGCCTGCCGGACCTGATGGCGAAGCTGCAGCCGGAGCTGCAGACGAATTTTCATTGCCGAGCGCAGCCGCCAGGCTGCGTTGCGTAGAGGAGCGTTTGCTCGCCATATATTGCGTAATAGCGTCGGAAAATTATATCAGCATGTGCGTCGTAGAAAGACGCGTCGACTGTGATATTCACGGCTGAATTCGGTGCTCAAACGTGAAAGTTATGAGCTCCGCCGTCAGCCATGGCTACCTCGTGGCTCGTAGCTCGTGCATATAGTGGAGACCCATCTACAGCTGATGCTCCTGCATCTCGGCTGACATCATGCTCCGCCGTACGCGGGCTGATTTTGCGGTGCAGCAGGGCTATTAGGTTCCTCCCGTTTGGCGTTTCCATTGGTCTTATCGTAGTATAGAGCTTTGACATGGCTCTGTATATAGGTTTATAGCTGGGCGTTTGCTTTGGTTCAGTTGAGTGATTTCACTCTGCTGTAAGTAATAATATTTTTATAATATATATGTAGATCAATCAAAAGCCATATGCCCCTTCTCAGGGATATGTGCCACATGTGCTTTCAATTACGGAGATATCAAGGAGACAACGGAGATACTAAAAAATTAAAATTTTAAATTTTAAATTATAACATGCCTCCGTTGGGAGATCGTGTAGCACATATTCCTTGATGGATGGTGGAGTGGAGAGAGCTGCGTAATCTAACTAACAACAGAGATATGTTACATTTTTTTAATGACATGTGGAAAACCCAATGTTGAGGACCTGTCGGAGCATCCTGTAAACCGTGCCGTCCAGCCGGGTGGCCAGCTAATTGTCCCTGAGCGTCCATGCCTCGGCACCATAGGTGAGCACCGTGAGGACCAGGACCTTAAAGAGCACTCGTTTGCGGTCCTTGCCGGCCGGCCCAGGTCCTTCGAGTGCCAGTAGACCACTTGAGCGAGCGGAGCCTGGCCCAGGCCAGGCCGATGTGAATGTTCACATCGTTGGCGGTGTCGGGGAGCATGCTCCCCAGCGCAGCTTGAAGCGCTGACGGAACCTCCCTCCTTCACGTTGTGTATATAGGGTTGAAGGTTTCTTTATTCTGTGTTGGCACCCACGTGAGGCAGTCACGTGCTTATGAATGAATTAATTAATAATTATTGGATTGAATTGAATTGGAACATAACTCCGTTGGGAGTATATGTAGCACATAGCCCAGAGAAGGGGCATATGGCCTATCATACATTCTAAGCTACTTCCTGCAAGGGGGTAATTATTGGATTACCAACTAAAAATACTAAGTTGTCACAGAAAAAGTATTGAAAATAGAGGTAAATATAGTACAGGAAACTTACAAGGGAGCTCTAATCATGTCGACTCCTAACTTTGCCAAACGTGCCAGGCCCATCGGCCTGATGTCGCTAGCTGGCTGAGCACTGGGCATATTTACAACAAAACTGTAAAGATTCAGCAATCCTGCAGAAACTAGCTGGGTTTGGTGCCATTCTACTGGCTTTCATAGCAAGTTCATGCACATTGGCCTTTTCCCATAGACATTTTTTCAGAACCAAGTTACGACTTCCGCCTGCTGGGGGCTCGAACACTGGGGATATCCAAGGCTGTTCAGGCACCGCGACTCCTGGGTATGCCACCAAATGCGCAAGACAGCTTGGTCGGGACTGAGCTCCCTAGGCCATTTGAGCCTATGAGATCAGCCTCCGCATGGATGGCCTTCCAAGGGCATGCTTTGAGCCCCGCACTCTGTCGACAGGAAGCGTCTACAGAAGGGAGCCCCAACTGTGATGACGCAAGGAGTCCCAACGGAAGCTGCACAGGAAGCAGACACAGGAACCTCCACAAGAACCGGCTCGTCAAGGCCACCCTCGCAAAACCTAGCATGATCCGGAAACGCTCCACGAGGTGACCCCAACTAACGAAAAGTTTATTCTGTTATTCCCTGCTCCTAGAGCTGTGGGAAATGTGGGCATTATGCCCGTCGTCTGACACATGCCCGGCGGTCACGCATCGCCGCTGGGATCACTGCGCTGTGCAATCTGCTTTTGATATCTTCACAAGATTAGCCTCGGGTATATTCTCCAGATGAGCCTCTGGCATATTCTCCAGATTCGGCTCTGGTATCTTCACAAGACTAGCCACTGGTATTTTCTCCAGATCTCAGGCCTGCGCCGGTTGTCGCGTCGATATTACTCACTGCGTCTCGGGCGGCGGGTGTGTCCGCACGGGCGGCAAGCTAGGCGGCGCCATCCACGGCGACGGCGATGGCGGGGCCGCGCCGAGCGGGGCCAGGGACCCTGGCCGTGCCTGTAGTGGCGCCAGGGCCTGCACCCGCAGCGGGACCGCGGGGGGCGGGATGCCCGTGGGGGTCGCGTGGGGGGGTGCCAGCGGGGACAGGCCATTAAAGGGCCCCCCAGGCTGTGCCGGCCTGGCCACACCCAAGGACGACGCGGCTCCCTCGTTCACGGGCTGCAGCCGCGCAGGGGGGCGCAGGGGCATCAGGGGCGGGGGTGGCGAGCTGGGGGGCATGGGTGCGGCGACCCCGTGCCCCGCCCCTGCCCCCGCCCCCAGCACAGGCAACGCCACCTTGGAAGGTGCGAGGGGCCCGTAGGAGAAAGTCGCGGGGGGGGCCGAGCTAGGGACGGCCGCGAGCGGTGGCAGCTGCCGTGGGGGTGTCGGGGGGCCGCCGCCCTCGTGCCCCCCTCTGGGCGGTGGGAGCAGTGTGTCATCCTCAGTGGGTGATGGCTGCGGGATGTTGCTGGCAACCCCAGGGGCATCCCCCGTGGCCCGCTTCTTTTTCTTCTTGCGGGGGACACGTGTGCCCCCAGGGGTGTATGTGGCGGGTGTCTCCATCCCGGGCGAGAAGGGCGGAAGCAGGGTGGTGGTGGCGGATGTGTCCACCCTGGGAGGGGTCATCCCAGGACCACCGACGGCACCATGGGCCGTCATCTGGACGGAGACGGACCCGCCTGGGCCCGCCAAGGGGCCCGAGACGCCACGCGTGCCGTGGGGAGGCCGGGGCGTGGATGTGGGGAGGACTTTGTGTTCCTTGAGCTTCTGGAACCGGTGACAGCTGGCGGGTGGGGGCCGGCAGGAACGTTGGGAGCGGGAGGGAGGAAGGGGTGAACGGGAGGCAATGGGCATTGCAGGGGTCAGTGTCATCAAGGTATAGGAAGGAAAATATATACAAATATATATAAACTAAAAAACTCCCCAGTATCATCTAACTGGGAGGATTTTATACATAGTAGGAATATAAAATACATGCTACTACAATAAAATAAATAATCCTACGCCTTGTAATATGATCTGAGTGTGATGTCATGAGTGAGGCGGTTACACTTGGTGGGTGGCATGAGACAAGTCACAGCACCAGGCTGCCATGAAAATTACAAGACTGCACTAACTTAGAAGACCGAGGCCCGGGTATTGTGATTCACAGGCGCTCACGTGGGACGACGCTGGAAGTTACCCCGTAACTTGAGTGAGAAGGGGAGTAGACAAGGCTCCGGGGTTATAAACAACCCACGGGTGCTCCCATGAATATGATGCGACCCCGGCACGGTGAAGAAACAACCAGGAAAGAGGAATATAAGGGGGAGGGAGAGGAAGGGGAGGGGGAGAAGAAGAACTATCCACTAACAACCTCAAAAAGAGTTTTACAGCCTACGGGTGCTCACATGAGGATTCCACCCATACACAGCTGTCAAGAGAGTATATTTACTTATACAACATGATTTAGTATGTCTACAGCCCGCGCATTTATCGCTCACATGAGGATGCCGAGGAAGTATATGACCGCGACGCCTGCCCCCACGACCCCCACGATGAGGAACAGCTTCTTCTTGGAGAAGCCCTCGTCGCCGCCGCCCTCCTCGGCATCGCCAGGTGGCGCGTCCCTGGGGCTCCGGTAGCTACCATCGAACATGTTTGCAGGGTCGCAGCCGTCCGCCGCGTCGGCGCTGACGACCGACCGGTCGATGAGCGGCAGCTGCGGCAAAACTTGCGCGCCGACCGCGCCAAAGACGAGCCAGGGGGTGTCCTGGGGCATCACAGGGTGGGTGGGGTAGGTCATGTGAGCATGGTGGAGAAGCAGGTGAGAATGGTGAGATAGACAATGGGGAGTATTGGGAGGTAGACCATGGGGAGAATCGGGAGGTGGACAGTGAGAGAATCTAAATATAGACGGTGTGCGGTTTTGAGAAAGGCAATCGGGACTATTGGGGGATAGACAATTAGGTTGGCAGCCCAGCACTGCAGTACCAGGAAGACTAGAAGAGGTTGCTCCGACGAGTAGCTAGTGCAATGTGTGGTGCTGTACGAACTAGGGGCGGTGGGTGTGATGGGTGGACCAAAGGCAGGTCTGGGATCTGTGAGGGCAGAACCTCAAACCCCTATTCTCTATGACGTGAATAGGAAATAGGCAGCCATGATGCCTGTCCTGTTGTTCGTATAGATTTAGCGTACAGACCTAGGTTGCGAGTGTGCTGCCAGCTTGCAGGCCACCGAGCAAGAACTGTGCCATCAGGGGTGCCAGCCCACCACGCGGGGACAGCTTCTCATGCTGACCTCCCATTACACTGGGACCTCGGATCCCTAGGCTGTCGGCCCATCAGTCCATGATTGTACCTCCCGCAGCAGTCAGGGAACCACCAGCCATCGATTCGCAAGGCATCCCTCAACTGGAAAGCCGCTTGCTTTGAATTTCCTACAAGCTTCTATGATTTTTTTTTCCTCATGACAGACCTGAATGGCGGTGATGAGGCGCTGGGACGTGGCCGGCGGGGTGTCCCGGATGATGACGAGTGCCAGCAGGCCCGTCTTTATGCCACCGGCCGTCACCCACTCCACTGCGGCCACATTGGTGCCCGGTGCCACGTTGTGCGACAACATCCAGAGCACCGTCAGCAAAGGGTTGTAGCTGCCTCATAGATGCCTTTTAGCTGCTTTTTAGCTGCCTTTTAGCTGCCTATTAGCTGCCTCATAGCTGCTTGAAGAATGCCGTTGGCAGCGGGCTATATTACGTGGTCAATGCAATTGGTGGAACAACTGAAAGAGCAACATTCAAGACTGTATTGCCCAAGACGGCATACAGCAAGAGACGCACCGGATGCACCGGACATGAGTGCAGAGCATGCCAAGTAAGAAATGACTGACAGGCCACGGACGGGGTGCTGTTGCGATAATGGCAATCACAACTCAATAATCAACCATAAATCATGAATAATAATCAATCAATAATGACGCTGTGGCAACAATGACTCACTAATGATCCATCATCAATAATGGACCTTGATCGTGAATTACCAATGATAACCAGTCAATGGTCAATCATCAGTCATCAGCTATTAATAATCAACCATGGATTATGTATGGATATAATCGAAACAGACTCCGGAGTCCTGAACTAGTAATGTTGGGCACAAAACTCTAACAAACTTGTGTCGCAGGGGCTGCCGCACTCACCCAGGGTGACGTGTGACAGTTCCAGCTTTGCCACCTCTATATTCACGTATTCCGCCATCTGCAACGCAGGCAAATCCCCAGGAGAGGCCACAAAAGTCAGTCCATCCCACCCCACCCCACCCCACCCCACCCCACCCCACCCCACCCCACCCCACCCCACCCCACCCCACCCCACCCCACCCCACCCCACCCCACCCCACCCACCCCCCACCCCACCCCACCCCCCCACCCCACCCCACCCCCCACCCCACCCCACCCACCCCACCCCACCCCACCCCACCCACCCCACCCACCCCACCCCACCCCACCCCACCCCACCCCACCCCACCCCACCCCACCCCACCCCACCCCACCCCACCCCACCCCACCCCACCCCACCCCACCCCACCCCACCCCACCCCACCCCACCCCACCCCACCCCACCCCACCCCACCCCACCCCACCCCACCCCCCACCCACCCCACCCCACCCCACCCCACCCCACCCCACCCCACCCCATCCCATCCCATCCCATCCCATCCCATCCCATCCCATCCCATCCCATCCCATCCCATCCCATCCCATCCCATCCCATCCCATCCCATCCCATCCCATCCCATCCCATCCCATCCCATCCCATCCCATCCCATCCCATCCCATCCCATCCCATCCCATCCCATCCCATCCCATCCCATCCCATCCCATCCCATCCCATCCCATCCCATCCCATCCCATCCCATCCCATCCCATCCCGGCCCAGCCCAGCCACATTACACATCAAAATGGGATTGGGAGCGCAACATCAGAAAACGCAACGCCACGTAACGCTGCTGCGAGGACAAAGGAACCTCCATCCGCGCAATACCGGGTGCCATGCCAACACACGCAACACCATATCGCAGATCACAAATTATATCACACTGTGCGGGGACGGTTGGCAGAGAGCCCCTTGTATGCATCCCTTACAATGTGCGCAGGGCTCGCAACAGCATCGCTTCTCTAGCATGCTTTCTGATCGTGCGAGGCACGAGCTTAACTATACAAAAGCGTAAGCAATATTCGCGCGACGTCGCCACCTATATATGCTGCCGCAGCGCATAGTGCCCATGCCACCACTGCCAGATCCCGCAAGGATACCCCTACCACGGCCTAAAATGCTATGCCACTGCCACCACAGCACGCTGACGCCACGCCGCCCCCCCCCCCCCTAATGCTAGCACTGCGCAAAGAACAATCACCCTAGTGCATATATCATAGGGGGGGGGGAGATCATATGTAGAGTATCCTCCATTATAGTTTACTCATATGCTATACAGTACTACTGGCGGCCACATGGCCTCACTCACTGCGGTGCGCAGCGCCAGCTGGTCGCCCGGCAGCAGCAACGCCAGGTCCCGAAATAGCATCGCCAGGCAGGCTGAGCCCTCGCTGGGAGGGGCTGTGGTGACAGGTGCCGTGGATAGGGTTGTGTTGTGTTGTGTTGTGTTGTGTTGTGTTGTGTTGTGTTGTGTTGTGTTGTGTTGTGTTGTGTTGTGTTGTGTTGTGTTGTGTTGTGTTGTGTTGTGTTGTGTCGTGTCGTGTCGTGTTGTGTCGTGTCGTGTCGTGTCGTGTCGTGTCGTGTTGTGTTGTGTTGTGTTGTGTTGTGTTGTGTTGTGTTGTGTTGTGTTGTGTTGTGTTCTGTTGTGTTGTGTTGGTTTGGGTTGAATTGCGTTACGTTGGTTTGGTTCGGTGGGGGTTGGTTTGGTTTGGGAAACAGGGTATTGTGTGGGCGACCGGGGGCAAACATGAGACTGAATAGTCAAAACACAAATCCACAATAACTCATCAAAATGGCTATCTAATCAATCAGACGTGACAGGTTGACAAAGTGGCAAGGCAGGCCACCAACTGGTTAGCCGATGACTGATGACAGGGCGAACAACTAGGGCTCGGATAGGGAGACTAGCTAGGGCGCAACTACCTAATCAGATCATTAGCAACAGGGTGAGGTGGCATTAGGTCGGTTTGGTTATGAGGTGGAAAGGGGCCAGCGTGCCAGATTCAGTAAATGAGATAAGTCATCACAATAGGGATATGAAGATTCTGCAGATTCTAGAATCAAGGTTACGAATGCCAAAAACAAGGATATGCCATTGCGTAGTACAATTAAGATTGCAGTACTACAAATCTGGAGAAGTAATCATACTCTCCGGGATACTACTACGACTCTACCAATAGGATTAATTAATTAATTAATTAATTAAACTCGTGCTCCCGTTGGGGAGTCACGGAGCATTAACCCCGATGGATGGACTACCAATAGGATGGTTTAGGTATGGTTTAGTGGGCATAAGCGTGCCACCAGATGGGTAAATTGCAGTGGGTTTCTGTCACCCTAGATCACCAATTTTGCAACTAGAACTTCAAATGCGTGGCACAAACCTGGGGGTGGCGAGGGTCGCAACGCCCCTGGGGGTAGCGAGGACGCCAAGGGGGGCGGCGGGGGTCTTTTGGGAGGAGGTGGTGGCAGTCGTGAGGGTGGGGGGAACCGGGAGGGCGGTGGGGGCGGTGGGGGCTGAACCAGCGGTGGGGGTGGGGGTTGACTAACAGGCGGGGGTGGTGGGGATTGTGATGGTGGTGGTGGGGGCGGAGGCGGAGACGATTGGGGGGTAGGTGTGGTGGGGTTGGCAGGCGGAGGGGGCGACCTAACGGGCGGAGGTGGGGGCGGCTGGCTCGCCACGACCGGGGGCGGTGGGGAGGGCGGGGGCAGGGGTGGTGGCGGAGATGGGCTCGGTGGGGGTGGCCATGGTGACAGAGGATTTGGCAAGGCAGGGATGGGCGGGGCTGGGAAAATGGGCGGTGGGAGATTCGGTGGGGTGGATGATGGTTCTGGGGGTGACGGCGGGGGTGGCGTAGTAGAGCTAAGTTGGGGGGGTGGAGGTGTATTTGGCGCCGGAGGTGGGGGAGAAATGCGTGGCGGTGGGGGGGAGGGTTGCAAGGGCGGGGGGGATGACGGTGGGGGTGATGGAGTAACCGGCGGTGGAGGATGAGGGGCGGCTGGAGAGGACGGTGGTGCAGGAGGAGGGGGAGGAGGGGCGGATGGGGGTGGATTCGATGGAGATGGAAGCTCGGGTGGTGGGGGCGTTGGGGGCATTGGGGGCGTTGGGGACGTCGGGGACGTTGGGGGTGACGAGGCAGGTCCTGGAGGTTCTGGCGGCGTTGGCGGGTCCTGAGCTCGTGCGCCTGTAATAATGGCCATTGTGACAGCTAAAAGCAAGGCGACGGTGATCCTGTTGGGACGCTGCATCGCTCCGAATTGATTGCAGGATGGTGTGGACATGACCGAGTCTATGTCTGTACATCCATCAAGGACGCCCAACGGCTTCTCCCATACGGGGGACAGTAAGGCATCGCTGCTCGCCACTCTAAGAAGCTCAATTCCGGATCGTTTAAGTAGCCAACACTTGCCGCGTGACCGCGCTGTACAAACGAAATCTCGTTAATACATTGTGCGTCCCGTGACGTCCTCGTATGTGACGTCCCTTGAGACTATTCTGGGTCTTTAACCTGCAGGCCTTCTGCCTCGGTCCGCCTCCAGGCTCGAATGGATTACTTGCATTTACTTAGTCACCAAAAAATTGTCGCGGTTCATTCTTACCGAAAACCTGGGCATGTTTTCACTACGCGATTAAATGAAACGCGAGAAGTAACCACAATTAGATTCTATCGCTGTCCTACAAGCTCCTAAAATGTATGCAGAGCACCTGGTGGAGCATTAATAATGTCTCGCGGTGCCCGACGGATTAAGTAGGCATGGGTGACAGACTCCGCGACACACGGTGCAGCCGTTCTGTATAAGAAATAGAACTGCGTCATGCATACAGAATAGGTACCGGAGGTTTACAAATAAGGTTGATCTATTTTACTATTTCATATGCGCGCCTGATATTTCAAGCAGCGCCGCGCAGGACTAAAATAATTGGTATGCACATACCTGTCATTATTGCATGAGAGCATGCGACAATGCGACATGCCTGCAAAAGCCAAGACGTGCAACCTGAGTGCAACGGTATTTTCTAATTTTAGTGCACGGCCTTGCGGACGTTCCGCCCAATGGCGTGATACATATCGGTTATGCTGTCTGCTGATGGCGATGCTTGCGCTCTGCTGTTAATGCTGTCGACGGCCGACGCACGTCAGTTCGTCATCAAGTCACAGAGCTTGGGCTTGACGCGTCACGTCCAGCGACCAGCACCCAGTTTCCACGACGTGGAATCTGAGCATATTGGGGAAGTGGCATGGGAATGTGGCCATCGAGTTCCGAACTGGTACATTTCACTTCTTGGGGGAATCTTAGGAGAATAGTAAACGTATACCATACTGTGATTGAAACAAACTAGCAACTAGAGATTGACACTCGCAACGGCGTGGGCAACAACAACAACAACAACTCACTTAACGTTCCCAAATTTCCCAATGTTAAGATGATTAGAGTATGAACATTGGGTCGTAGATTCGGATGATGGTATGAATGTGCGTACAAGTGGGAGCAGATAATGTGGATAGTATGTATGACATAATTTCCTTTCTAATAATTAGTATCAAGTACTAGTTAGGAAAAATATTATCTAAACGCGGGTTCGGGGGTGTACCGTTCTGCGCTCCTCAACGCACACAGGCGGTGTTTCCCATATCGCACTGCCCAGTGCCTGGTCCACAGCAAAACTGGATTATGGCCATGGCAATTGGCAGGCTATGGCGCCCAACGGTTGGGCTTTATGCCCATACGCCTTTATGCGGGAATTTTCAATTGACGCAGGGTTATTCTTGAAGTTTGCCCGCCTTATCTTAATTTGCGGCAATCGTGAGAGCATGGCGAGCTGGTAGATTTGCTTGCCTGGCAGGAATGTAGTCATAATTAAAGTGAACGGATGTGCGGGAGCAATAGTAGGTCGTGTCTCATGGAAAACTTATGTCATTTTACTGTCCCGTAGCATGTCTGTTTCGTTTGCCGCTGACAAGAGTGAAGGCAGCGTGTGGCGAGTCTTGGTAAATCACAGTAGTACTGTCCTTAGACAGGCCAAGCGGCGTGATTTGTGAGTGCAATGGGGAGCTCTTTCCATCCTAAGTCTCAAGACGGTAATAGTAACTCATCGGGAGCTTCCGGCGATGTTGTCAGTTTCCGGGGCGGCCAGCCTCTGCGACTTGGCTCAATTGACGATGTTGCGGGGTCTCCAGCAATGCTTAGCCCGAGAAGCGCGATTGCAGGACGAGTTATGGCGATTGTTGCGGCGGCAGGGCAGCCAACGTCTACTGGTTACGAGGCCGAGGGAGGAACGAAAGGAAACGGCTGGTCGTCAACCACGCCAGGGTCGGTTATAGAATCGCTTCGTCCTAGCTTTTCTGGTCCGGGTGTTTCCCGTTTATCGGGGCACCCGGGAGCCGGTGGTCGCGGACCCCAGGGGGAAGCCGGTGAGGCTCAGAATGCGCTGTCATCAGGGGGCACCAGGGACATCTACGGAAGGTTCCCAGACCGGGAAAGGCACGTGCGAGCGGGCGGCCACATCACGCGACAGGTGGTCAGCCGACTTGGGGACGTACAAGGACTGGTACGTTGGTACATAACCCAAGCACCTCCCCAGGGGACATGCCGATGATGAATGCCTGTTTGTTTGGCGCTGATGAAGTTACTTTAGAATTGGATTGCCAGGTTTATCATTTGGTTCCAACATGTTGATTGTCTTTTTCTTGATGTCCTCCATGCTAGGCTTGCTTTGCCCTTCCCCACCCCACCCCAGCCCGGGGCCCCCTAATTCCCCCCAGAAAGCCCTGTTTACCGGTTACTATTTACCCGATTCCTTGGGTCTTATTCACACTTGTCCTCACCAACAGCTTCATCTCCTCTTCTTTCGCGGTTATTCTTGTGATGAGGATTCTCGTCTGCAGCGTTGCTACTAACGCTTTGGTGACGAAGCTTGGCCTGTCCTGACCCTGCCTCTATCAGTGTTATATACCATTATGGTACTGCCTCTGTTGCCATGGTCGCAATTAACCACCACAACCATGTGGTTGTTGTCACACCACATAGACCCTCACTCTCCCATTGCTCTTCATCCATCCATCCATCCGTCCGTCCGTCCGTCCGTCCGTCCGTCCGTCCGTCCATCCATCCGTCCGTCCGTCCGTCCGTCCGTCCGTCCGTCCGTCCGTCCGTCCGTCCGTCCGTCCGTCCGTCCGTCCGTCACTCACTCACTCACTCACTCACTCACTCACTCACTCACTCACTCACTCACTCACTCACTCACTCACTCACTCACTCACTCACTCACTCACTCACTCACTCACTCACTCACTCACTCACTCACTCACTCACTCACTCACTCACTCACTCACTCACTCACTCACTCACTCACTCACTCACTCACTCACTCACTCACTCACTCACTCACTCACTCACTCACTCACTCACTCACTCACTCTCTCACTCACTCACTCACTCACTCACGCACGCACGCACTCACTCAAACTCACACACTCACACACTCACACGCTCACACGCTCACACACTTACACACTCACACACTCACACACTGGCACACTGGCACTCTTCCACACTGGCACACTGGCACTCTTGCACACTGGCACTCTTGCACACTGGCACACTGGCACACTGGCACACTGGCACACTGGCACACTGGCACACTGGCACACTGGCACACTGGCACACTGGCACACTGGCACACTGGCACACTGGCACACTGGCACACTGGCACACTGGCACACTGGCACACTGGCACACTGGCACACTGGCACACTGGCACACTGGCACACTGGCACACTGGCACACTGGCACACTGGCACACTGGCACACTGGCACACTGGCACACTGGCACACTGGCACACGGCCACTCAACGCACTCGCATACTCACGCGCTCACACACACGCGCTCACTTGCCCAGACACATATGCACCCCTGCTTACATTCATTTACTTATTTACTAGTTTACTCGTCTATTGGCACACGTTCAGCCAACCACTCATTTCGGAACGCGCTATCTCACTCCCTTGCTCGGGCCCCACTCCACAACCCTCCCTGGCCCAACCGTCCCCCCACCCTGCCCAGCGTTCGGACCCCACCCGAGGGGAGCAGGAAACCGCACCCTATGCGCCGCTGCGGTCCATGAAGTCCCTGCCCCCCCGCCCTTCCTCCGCCGGTGCCTCCTCAGGAGGGACCCTAACCAGTGCCATGTCCGGACTGACCTTAGACGGTCCCGCCACGGCTCCCCAGGGGACCACCGCAGCAGACTCGAGGCCCCCTGTTCCCCCAGGTACCACCCGTCCAGGGTCCCAGCCGCCCATGGACACGGGTGCTGGCCCCCTGGAGCCCACGGGCACTACCCCCGCCATTTCCATGCCTCCGGCAATGCCCATTACCGCGGGCAAAGGCCGGCTGGCACGGCCCGCGAGTGCAGGCGCCAGCATACCTTCTTCGCCATCCTCGGGGGCCCCCTCCGCCTCCCCCTCCGCGTCCCCCCACCCCTCGGGCGCCGCCCGCCGGCTGAGCTTGCAGGGGCCACAGCCCGTTGTGGCCGGGGTGGCTAATGGCCCGGGTGGCAGCATTACCTTCTCCACCCGCCCACCTCCCTGCGGTGTGGGTGAAAGCCCCTCGTCTGCGCATCTGGCGGGGGGGGGGCCTCGGCCCGGGAGCGCCGCGACATCTGCCCCAAGCAGCCTGCAGCTGTTACCGCAGCCGCCCCCAGGCCCACGGCCAAGCCGGTCCCCCCGCATGACACACGACGGGACCCTCTCTCATTCTAGCGCCGATTCGCACGATGACCGGCTGACCTACCACAGCGGGGCTACGCCATCGGGCACCCCCCCCCCTTCCCCACCGTCCCCGCTCTCACTGCCTCTCTCCCGGGGGGGGCGTCCCGCGTCGTCCCCGCCCAACGAGTCCCTGCTTCCGATCCACGGAAGCCCTCGCCGGCGGGAAAGCGCTGGCGGGTCGTCGTCCTGGGTGCTCCTGTACTTCACGCTGCCCTGGGAGCAGGCGGAGCACGTGGCCGTGTGGGCACCGCGCCACGGCGAACCGGTCGGCGCGCTGAAGGAGCTGCTGCTCAAGCGGCGGCCGATGGGGGCGCGGCTGAGCAGCGACCGGGGGGAGGCGTTTCTGGCGCCCGCATCGTTCCGTGTGCGGCTGCACGGGGGCGGCGTGGTGCAGGACCACTTGGACTGGTAAGGAAAGGGGCAGGACCACCTGTTAGGGGCAGGGGTCGTGTTGGTTGCTTGGATTGGGAAGGGCAGGCTTGAAGGCGTGGCGCCGGATCACTTGGTCTGGTCAGGGAAGATGGGAGCGGGCTGGTATGGGGCAGGGCATGTTATTGCGACTTGGAGTGGAAAGCGTGGGGGCAGGGGGGTGTCATGATTGCTTGAAGTGGTAGGCAAGCGGAAGGGGTTGTGGTAATGGATGGCTGGGAGGGGCAAGAGTCGGGTTGGGACATTTGCCACCGGCCATCCCATCCCCGACGATATCTACCACCCCCCTCTCTCACCCCCATGATGCACCCCTTTCTCACCCCCCCGTGACATTTGCCATCCCACCCACCCCCGCTCGCCCGCGATGATGCCTTCCACCCCCCTTTGCTGGCAGGCATGGGGCGCTGCAGGAGCACGGGGTCACCCTGCCCGCCCAGCCCAAGCCCGGCACGCCGCGAGAGGGCGGGCCCGGCCCCGAGGTCGACCCCTTTTCCTCCTCGACTCATAGAGGGGGCGAGATCCCTTGCGCTGACCACCGGCACTCCCCCTTGTCCCCAGATGGCGCCAGGGGGGCGCGGTCCCCCTTCTCGTCCCTGCTGGTCCTCCCTGTGCCCCCCTCTGCGCTCGCAGCGATGGGCGCCGCGACCGCCGCAAATAGAGGCAAGGGGGTGGCGGCCGCTGAGGAGGCGCCCCCATTCCCCGAGCTCCCGACGTTCCACCCGGTGGGCCCCGGGGGCGAGGTGTGGCTGGTGCTCGAGCACTGGGTGCCGGTCCCCGAGGGGCTTGGTGACGGCGACTGGCAGCGGGAAGGTTCCAGCCGCGGCTCCAGCACGCCGCTGGAGGGGGGAGGGCTGGGATGGAGCTGGCAGGCTCCCTGGCGTGGTGGCGAACGCAAGAGCAAGTCGAGGGTCAGCGGGGGTTCATCTCGCGGCAGCAGCGATGGCGCCGGGGAGGAGCCCAGGAACACCAGCAGTCGGAAGCCGGAGGGTGGGAGAGGCAAGGGCTCAGCGGGGGGGGCGGCGGGGCCAGGGTCTGACTCGGGGGAGGACAGCGGGGGCAGCGGGGGCCTCCCCCGTTGCCACTCGGCTCCCCATTGGTCGAAGATCAAGCGCACATCGTCGGACACAGAGCATGCGACGATGCGTCCGCTCGGGCGCAGCCCCTTGCAGCAGTTTGCGTCGGACGCAGGGATGGCGACGCCCCGGCTCGGGCGCGGGCGGCAAGGCCAGCGGGCGAGCTTAGGGGCGGGCCTGGACGGTGACGTGGCACTCAGCGTGGCGGCAGCCGCATTAGAGCGGGACATTGATGAGCTGTGGGCGCAGGGGATGGCGCGAAATCAGAACCAGCGGGGGTACGCGGGCGCATGGGGGGGGACACTGACAGGTCAGGGGTCCCTGGAGGGCGAGTGGCCTGTCATGTCGGGTGTCGCCAGCCGGGCGGTCATCGTCCAGGGCGGTGGGAGGGAGCGAGGAGGGGATGGGGGCGGGGGCGGAGCGCTGGGGGGGTTCGCAGGGGGGGCTTGTCGTCAGGGGCGTCCACGTGGGGCGATGAGGAGGTCCTGTGCAGTCTAGACACGCTCTGGAACCCCGAAGAGATGGAGGTGATTCGGTACCTGATCGGCCCTGAGTGGACGCGGCTCGCGGAGACAATGGAGGTGGGTTGTGGATGGTTGTGGGTGTTGCTCTGGAGGCGGTGGAGCTGAATTGTGGGTGTTGCTGTGGAGGCAGTGGAGGTGGGCTGTGGGCGTCGCGGTGGAGATGGATGGTTAAGGGGACGGGACATGCCCGAATTTTTTGGCGCCAAAAAATTCGCGCCGGAACCGAAGGTCATAAATTTCACGTGCACGGTGCGCGCACCCCTTGCGGAAGTGGCCATGGCGACTGCGTTCAGGCGAAACTACCACACTAGGGCAGGCGAAATGCAAAAATTTTACTCGAATCTAAAAGACGATGAGTTTATGATGTTAGTTTGTGGCGGAAATCAGCTGGTTTACAATATCGCTGTTGTTTTTTAATGCCATCGGCATGGGGGGTAATCTGAATTTTTTGGTCGCGCGGAATGAAATAGAATTCATGATCGCGTCTGTAAAATCGCAGTGTTGGGGGTTGTTCTGATCGTGAAGCAGGCGTTAATAACGGATGCATCGAATTCTAAACCGAGCTGGTGCTTTTTGCCAGATTTTCGGCCATTAACGGTAAGTAATTGTTCAGACCTGCGCAGTGCGTGTCTGACCTGTCCATGGAAGAACGGCTGTTGTTGCGCGCCTGGGCGAGGGATTTACGAGGGCGAGGTACAGATTTGTCGCGAATGTTATCTGCTATCAGTGCTTTCTTCTACGAGCTCGTCGTTCGAGTTTTTTTGCGTTCTTTTTGGGCAGTTTCCGCCAGCTAGCTCGCCGTCGCTTGCCGTTGTGTTGTCGAATACCTGGCAGCTTTATATTGTTTTCGTTGATGTCGTGATCAGGGCCGCTTCAGTCGCAGCCTATAGCTCTTCGGGAAGGTATAAGGCATTTCATAAAACGTGTTCTGGCAAGGATGTTGTGCGTATGGACGCTTCTTGTTGTTTGAGAGTGACGCACCCTCTCTTCGCAGGCCGCAGCGGCATCACAGCGCTCATGCGCTGAAGGGCCGCCAGTGGTTTCTTTGCATTTTATCGTGCAGGGATGGAAGTGTTTTAGTGATGATGATGATGATGGAGATATTGCATTTGTGTGACTGCATGTAGATAGCTGGCACCAATGGTTGTTTGAGCTTTCCTATGTTATGATGATGTGACAAGACTACAATGTGCTGAGCCAACCATGGTTGACATGCATGACTGCATGCAAGCTATATATACCATGTTCCTACTTGGTTCCTTGCCCTCCATAGTCCCAGTTTGTCATCCATGCCGGGGAGGACAGTTTAGGAGGTGTTGTTGAGTTGATTAGCTTGGTTGGCATCAACCTTACACTCTAACCTGGGAGAAACATAGGAAATGCTGCTTAGGCATACTAGGGCTACCATCGTCAAGGCTATGAACATATTTACAAGGCTGGCCATGCTCGAGGGACGATGAAGACGTATGAGGTGCGTGGCCACCCCTTTGTACATTGTAAACATACTCAGCACGGTTTTGGTGCATGTTGGATGGCATATGAAGTGGCACTGTGGGGTCACTAACTTACTGAGTGGTCCTTAGTGCCTTGTCAGGTGGTCATATAGGAAACCCATCAACTTGAGTAGTTCTTGTCACAATGACCCCCACGTTGAGCATGCGTTGCCGTCAGCGTGCAAGAGTTAATTATGTGTGCTTTGGTCAGTTTGCAGATGCCTTTGATGAAGAAGGAGGTGCTAGTGTGGCTGAATGGTTACTATGATTTCCTTGTTGTGTCTACATGGGTGGCCGTCTTAGAATGGTTGTAACTTGGGCAGTTCTTGTCAGAACGTCGTCTAACCTTCGACATAGGAGGTACCATATGTGCAGAGGATGGTAGTATGTGGTTTGGCCAGTTTTCACGTGGCTTAGATGAATAAAGGGGTGTTAGTGTGGTTAAATACTAGCTAAAACCTCCGTCAGCGTCATCACAGGTGGCAATCTAGGAATATCCATCAAATAGGGCTGCGCTTGTCAGAATGACCTGAAAATTTGGGGCTGCATGTCCCCCCCTCTCTAGTATTTGAAAATATAAGATATGGCATGATTCCATGTGTTTATGATTTGTTTTTTTTTTTTTTGTGAAAAAAAGTACCCTTTTTGCGGGAAAATCCATCAATGTGTCTAAACATCATTATTTTGTGCTCAAAATTAGGCAGACTTTCTCAAAAGTGGGGGAACTATATGGAAATATATGATTTGGTCCAAATATGTTTGCCCATTGTCCTAGGGAAAATATGCCAAAAGTAGCGTCTTTTTCTATTTTTAGCGCGTAACCGGCATCTGGTGGGGGCTAGTACCCCCCCCAAGTGGTTGGAATATTTTTTTTAGATCATATTTATGGTTCCCAATCATAATTGGATTTTTAGCACATGCATAGGTATGGTTTCCAGAAAAGTGCTCTTTAGGCATATCCCCTCCCCTTAACATTACATATGTATTGTGAGGTATTTGGTGTCATTGTATTTTGGTGTCGTGACACTGAGTGCGCGTTGTGGGTGGTGCTCAGTGCGGTGTGCCATTTTGGGGACAACGGAGGTGCAGTATGGGTATTTCTGCCCTCTGACACAGTCACGCGCAGGATGGATATCTTTGAGGTGATGGTGGACGCTGAGGTGTTCTCCGCTGTCGTGTTTTGGGGGTCATGCATCGGTGTTGGCGGTGTGGGCATCGTTTGTTTGTTTGTGTGCCTCCCGACGTTCTTTCCCTTTGCCTTCCTTTTGGCTGCTGTGCCGACTGTCTGGTTGAGTCCCTGTTTGTTGCGTGTTCTATGTCTTGTTTGCTCACATACTCGGTGGCAGCTTCGTTGCTGTATCTGTCATCTTTGCTCACGGCCCCTTGATGAATGTATTTTTCTTATTTGTTGTTTGCTGTATCTGTCATCTTTGCTCATTGCTCCTCGCTGAATGGTTTTTCTTATTTGCTGTTTGCTGTATCTGTCATCTTTGCTCACTGCCCCTAGTTGGATGTTTTTCCCTTATTTGATCCATGTGTTGCTTTTTCTGCTGTTTGTACTTGCTGTCCAGCTTGCTTTATGTGTGTCATAACAAAAACATCATTCCCTTGCCTTGGTCATGATACGATGGTTTTCTTGCGAACACATCGCCACATCCTTTTGAACAATATCGTTGTTCCTGTCTGTCATTGTCCTGATTAGGCTATTCGTTCCTATATGTCATTGTTCCTATGCCCAGGCCTCATCGTGCACATCCCCGCAGATGGCCCGCTGCCGCGAATAATCACCCCTGATGGTGCTATCCCCTCATTACCCTCATTTCATGACTTTGATTCTTCCCCTAGATGGCCCGCTGCCGCGAGTAATCACCCCTGATGGTGCTATCCCTCTCATTACCCTCATTTCATGACTTTGATTCTTCCCCTAGATGACCCGCTGCCGCGAGTAATCACCCCTGATGGTGCTACCCCTCTCATTACCCTCATTTCACGACTTTGATTCTTCCCCTAGATGGCCCGCTGCCGCGAGTAATCACCCCTGATGGTGCTATCCCTCTCATTACCCTCATTTCATGACTTTAATTCTTCCCCTAGATGACCCAGCTCCGCGAGTAATCATCCCTAACATGGTTATCCCTATGATCACTATCATGGCTCCTATTCATCCCCCAGATGACCCGGTTCCGCGAATCCGTGGCCGACGTCTACCAGTGGGCGGTCAGCCGCTTCGGACGCAAGGCACTCCGCTACGCCGAGGAGGCCGAGGTCAACACGGGAAGGCTGCCTGCCGTGGGGCTCATCGTCGTCGACCTGCCGCCGCCAGGGTCCCTGGGCTGGCCCTCTATGAGCCTGGGGGGGGCTGGAGGCCTGGCGGGCGGGGGTCCGGGGGGAGGGTTTGAGGGGGGGGAGCCTGGGTCGGTTCGGGGCCCCGGTTTCCCCCCCTCTGGCCAGCGCCAGCTGGCGTTTTATTGCCACCGGGACGCGGGCGTTCTGGATCTGCTGGAGGAGACGTTGCGACGGTTGGGGGCGAGGGACGGTGGTGGCGCGCTCGGTGGGGGTGGGGGCGCCGACGGGGGCAGTTTGGAGTATATCTTCAAGGTGGGCGCTGGAGGACCTTATGTCGTAACGCATTGTTGTTGTTTTCACGTACACTGTCATGGTGCGCAATGTTTTGTCTGCTGGGAGCATATCGTCACGGTGAGGGCGGTCCACCTTGTATCTTAAAGTTTGGTGTCCTCTTATGTGTATCGCCATGGCGCGCGCGGTTAGTGTTGCTTGGAGGACATCTCCAGGGTGAGGCCAACTACATGGGTTTCTTTGCGAAGCCATAAGCCGGGGAACTTGGTATCACAAAAGGGGGGAAATGTTATTACATTTTGTAATCTAATTATGAAGTGTGCCATGGCGTGCGGTATCTGTTCTGGTGGGAAGTTGTCCTTGAGGGCATGTGCTGGTTAGAATGTGCCGGTAGAATGTGCCGGTAGAATGTGCTGATAAAATGTGCTGGGCTAATTCTAATGCCTAGCAACCCACACGCATGCCAGCTGCCTGTTGGATCTGTGCCTGTGTTCAAATTTCCCCATCAGTGCTGTGTTATTGCTATTAATTGCATGGTACTATCTTAACTGTGGCAATTTGGTGGGTGCTGATGAAAGTTTTCCTGTCTTAGGTCCTCCTATCAGCTTTCCCTACTTGCATGTTTCCATATATCCTCCCATCACGTCTTGCATCCCCCCATCACGTCTTGCATCCCCCCATCACGTCTTGCATCCCCCCATCACGTCTTACATCCCCCCATCACGTCTTACATCCCCCCATCACGTCTTACATCCTCCCATAACATCTGACATCCTCCCATCACGTCTTGCATCCTCCCATCACGTCTTACATCCTCCCATCACGTCTTGCATACCCCCATCACGTCTTGCATCCCCCCATCACGTCTTACATCCCCCCATCACGTCTTACATCCTCCCATAACATCTGACATCCTCCCATCACGTCTTGCATCCTCCCATCACGTCTTACATCCTCCCATCACGTCTTGCATCCCCACATCACGTCTTACATCCTCCCATCACGTCTTGCATCCCCCCATCACGTCTTATATCCTCCCATCAGGTCTTATATCCTCCCATCACGTCTTATATCCTCCCATCACGTCTTGCATCCCCCCATCACGTCTTATATCCTCCCATCACGTCTTATATCCTCCCATCACGTCTTATATCCTCCCATCACGTCTTGCATCCTCCCATCAGGTCTTATATCCTCCCATCAGGTCTTATATCCTCCCATCACGTCTTATATCCTCCCATAATGTCTGACATCTCCTACCATGTCACATATGCTCCCATCATGTCTTACATCTCCTACCATGTCCTTCAAATCCTTCGCCTGCCTTCATACCCACTGGGAATCCGAGCAGTTGCCCCACACCCACCAATCCCTGGCCTGGCCGAGTACCATTCTGCTCCCCTACCTGTATCATGTCTTCTATCCCCCCATCCTCATGTCTGCCGTATCCCCCCTCACGGCGCTCCCACCCACAGATCCCTGGACTGGCCGAATACCTCGAAGAGAGCGCGCCCCTGTGCGCATACACCTACGTCCAGAGCCAGTGGGCGACCCGGCAGACTGTGCGCCTCATGCTCACGCGGCGGCCACCCTGGAGCCGCCTGCGACGGCGCCACCTGGCGGAACGCCCGATCACCAGCACGACGTCGCTCGTCGAGGACCCCCAGTTCTGGTCCCTGCTCATGCAGGAGGCCGCGCCTCCCTGGGCGATCCCGCGGCCCGAAGGTGAGGACACTTTTTACCCAGAGGCCGACCCGCCGTGCATACGAAGCCTGGGGGTGGTGAAAATGATCCAAATGGGGGCCCCCGCGACAATCGATAATCCCCACCCTCACGGCCAACCCCCGATCGTCCATCACCACCACAGTCACTTATACCATCATCCGCATCGGAGTACCTTACTTACCGGCACAGGAGGACTCGCGGGGTCTGTGCTGGCGGGGAGCCAGCATAGCGGTGGCGCCGATGCCAGCTATGGCATGCCGCATTGGGACCCCAAGCGGCCGTGGGAGGTGGTTACAAGCCCCCGGGGGGGGCCCGCCCCCGCCCCCGGGGAGCACGGGAATGGCAGCAGCGGCGCAGATGCCGGTGGTATGCCGGCGGTGACGTCCCCGCCGGCATTACTGCAGCGGCGCAAGGAACAGTTCCTAGCCAAGCACGAGCTCTCCCTGGACACGTCCTCTTCCAATAAATCAGTAGACACTGGGGGTGGGGCTGTGGCAGGAGGGGGGGGCAGGGCCACGCCGGGGGGGGGCGCCACGACCACCCCCGGTGGGCCCTCGACGGGCCCCGCCGGCACCGAGGGCGCCAGCACTAAAGCAGGGGTCACAACCAGCGGTGGCCTCTCTGCCCCACCCCCGCTGTTGGCGGTGTCCGCGTCGCGTGAAGCATCGCTGTGCGCGGCGCACACCTTGCCAAGCAGCCCCCCCCACAGCGCGGTCATGGTGTGCCTGCGGGATATCCTGTGGCGGGGCGCGCGTGCGGCGATGACGCCCGAAGAGAAGACGCTCCTGTGGAGCCACCGGCACCACGTGTGGTCGCTCTCGCACTCCCTCCCTCGCGTGCTGGCCGCGCTCCCTCCCCCCACGCTCACCGTGCTCACCCCGAGGTCCTCTAGGGACCGCAGGGGGCAGGCCGCGGCCGCGGGCGGGGGCGGGGGGCTATCGAAGCCAGGCGACCTGGACAGCCCCGGCCGCCTTGCGCGCATGAACGGGGACTGCCACCTGTGGATTTCACACCAGCTGCTGCGGGCGTGGCCCGCGCTGGACCCCGTGGATGCGCTGGAGCTGCTGAGCATATCCAACGCGCTGAACGACCCCGTCGTCGTGGGGTACGCGATCTCGTGCGTTGCTTCGATGCCAGACCGCGAGCTGGCGGATATCCTGCCGCAGCTCACGCAGGTGGGTGGTAGAATGTTGCGTTCAGACATCCTGCCGCAGGTCACGCAGGGGGGTGGTACAAGTCACATTTTCTGATGGTAGGGTGGGTGGTGGTGGTGGTGGTGGTAGTGGTGGTATGAGGAGGAGTAGGATTAGAAGCAGTAGGTGTAGTGGGCAGAGGCGGAGGGGAGGGAAGGGGGAGGAGGAGGGGGAGGAGGATTAGAAGCAGTAAGTGTAGTAGGCAGAGGCCGAGGGGAGGGAAGGGGTAGGGGTAGGGGGATTGGGAGGGGAGTTAGGGGGGAGGGGAGTTAGCAGTACAGGGTAGTAATGGAGACGTAATGGTGAACAACCAAAGTATACCTCTTGAAATAAATGATGCCATGTTGGGCACACGAGATGAGTGGGCCATGTTGAATCTGGAGGGCGGGTGGGACCTTGTTGCAACGGTGGGGGGGTTGGTATTTGTTGCGTTTGTGGGGCTCCTGAAAGACAAAATCAGATTTAAAGGAACAATGCTCCTCAACTAAATGTGGTACTTTGCATGCGATTGGGACGATATGGTGGGGTTCTAAGTCGGGCGCTGCGCTCTTGTCGAGCATGCATTTGTATCGTTCGTGTATTAAGCATTTTGACTGGGAATGCACGGTGGGGGTGGGAGTGGGGGTGGGGGCGGGGGCGGGGGCCGGGCACCGTGTTCTCCTTGGATCGCCGCATGCAGACGCTGATGACACGCGGCAAATGCAGCCTCGCGCTCGCCCGCTTCCTGGTCGCGCGCATGGTCGGCTCCCCCTACGAGCTGGGCCACGTCATGTTCTGGCACCTCAAGGCGGAGATGTCCATCCACAGCAACGCAACCGAGGTGGGGGGGCCAGTGGGCACAGGCGCTTGGGTGCGGTAAACCCTATGGACACAATCATACGCTGACACCAGAGACTAGACACTAAACACGAGGGCACGAGGGCACAACACTAACGAGGGCACAAGGGCATCAGGGCACCAGGGCACAAGGGCATGAGGGCGCGAGGGCACAAGGGCACAAGGGCACGAGGGCGCAAGGACACAAGGGCACAAGGGCATGAGGGCGCGAGGGCACAAGGATCACAGGAAGTGGTTGCATGACTCGGCATGCGCTAGGGTGTGCTAAACTCTAGACCCTACACCGTATGCCCTGCAGCCTACGCTGTACGCTCAATACTCGATCGTGCAGGAGGTTGGTGGGCTTGCGGGTTGTACGCCCTAGACAAGAGACACCAGGCCTTTGACGATGGGATGTAGACCCTAGGCATGGGACAACAGACAAGATACAAGCGACGATGTGCTTTAGACCCTACGCGCCATACGACAGTGGACAAGATGGGATCGACCATAGACACGAGGCAGTAGACAGGAGGCATGGTTGGTATAGGCATGGTCGGCTGCATAGCAGCACCACAATGGATTCATAGACACAAGGCAGTAGACAGGGGGCATGGTTGGTGTAGGCATGGCATGCTACATAGCAGCACCACAATGGATTCATAGCTTCTATCTAGTTCAACGAATAAGCAAGACCCCCTCCTCTGTGTCACCCTCCGCTCCTGCTGTTCTATTCCCTGGTACCGACGCTGGCTCTGGTCATATGTACCGTACTGTTTGGGGTGTTCTGTCGTACCTTCTGCTCCCGCTCTTGCCCACGTACTTCGATCCAGTACTATTTGGGGTGTTCTGTCGTACCTTCTGCTCCCGCTCTTGCCCACGTTATTCGATCCAGTACTATTTGGGGTGTTCTGTCGTACCTTCTGCCCCCGCTCTTGCCCACGTTATTCGATCCAGTGGGGTGTTCTGTCGTACCTTCTGCTCCCGCTCTTGCCCACGTTATTCGATCCAGTACTATTTGGGGTGTTCTGTCGTACCTTCTGCCCCCGCTCTTGCCCACGTACTTCGATCCAGTACTATTTGGGGTGTTCTGTCGTACCTTCTGCTCCCGCTCTTGCCCACGTTATTCGATCCAGTGGGGTGTTCTGTCGTACCTTCTGCCCCCGCTCTTGCCCACGTACTTCGATCCAGTACTATTTGGGGTGTTCTGTCGTACCTTCTGCTCCCGCTCTTGCCCACGTTATTCGATCCAGTACTATTTGGGGTGTTCTGTCGTACCTTCTGCTCCCGCTCTTGCCCACGTTATTCGATCCAGTACTATTTGGGGTGTTCTGTCGTACCTTCTGCCCCCGCTCTTGCCCACGTTATTCGATCCAGTACTATTTGGGGTGTTCTGTCGTACCTTCTGCTCCCGCTCTTGCCCACGTTATTCGATCCAGTACTATTTGGGGTGTTCTGTCGTACCTTCTGCCCCCGCTCTTGCCCACGTTATTCGATCCAGTACTATTTGGGGTGTTCTGTCGTACCTTCTGCCCCCGCTCTTGCCCACGTTATTCGATCCAGTACTATTTGGGGTGTTCTGTCGTACCTTCTGCTCCCGCTCTTGCCCACGTTATTCGATCCAGTACTATTTGGGGTGTTCTGTCGTACCTTCTGCTCCCGCTCTTGCCCACGTACTTCGATCCAGTACTATTTGGGGTGTTCTGTCGTACCTTCTGCTCCCGCTCTTGCCCACGTTATTCGATCCAGTACTATTTGGGGTGTTCTGTCGTACCTTCTGCCCCCGCTCTTGCCCACGTTATTCGATCCAGTACTATTTGGGGTGTTCTGTCGTACCTTCTGCTCCCGCTCTTGCCCACGTTATTCGATCCAGTGGGGTGTTCTGTCGTACCTTCTGCCCCCGCTCTTGCCCACGTTATTCGATCCAGTACTATTTGGGGTGTTCTGTCGTACCTTCTGCTCCCGCTCTTGCCCACGTACTTCGATCCAGTGGGGTGTTCTGTCGTACCTTCTGCTCCCGCTCTTGCCCACGTTATTCGATCCAGTACTATTTGGGGTGTTCTGTCGTACCTTCTGCCCCCGCTCTTGCCCACGTTATTCGATCCAGTACTATTTGGGGTGTTCTGTCGTACCTTCTGCCCCGCTCTTGCCCACGTTATTCGATCCAGTACTATTTGGGGTGTTCTGTCGTACCTTCTGCTCCCGCTCTTGCCCACGTTATTCGATCCAGTACTATTTGGGGTGTTCTGTCGTACCTTCTGCCCCCGCTCTTGCCCACGTTATTCGATCCAGTACTATTTGGGGTGTTCTGTCGTACCTTCTGCCCCCGCTCTTGCCCACGTTATTCGATCCAGTACTATTTGGGGTGTTCTGTCGTACCTTCTGCTCCCGCTCTTGCCCACGTACTTCGATCCAGTACTATTTGGGGTGTTCTGTCGTACCTTCTGCTCCCGCTCTTGCCCACGTTATTCGATCCAGTACTATTTGGGGTGTTCTGTCGTACCTTCTGCCCCGCTCTTGCCCACGTTATTCGATCCAGTACTATTTGGGGTGTTCTGTCGTACCTTCTGCTCCCGCTCTTGCCCACGTTATTCGATCCAGTACTATTTGGGGTGTTCTGTCGTACCTTCTGCCCCGCTCTTGCCCACGTTATTCGATCCAGTACTATTTGGGGTGTTCTGTCGTACCTTCTGCCCCCGCTCTTGCCCACGTTATTCGATCCAGTACTATTTGGGGTGTTCTGTCGTACCTTCTGCTCCCGCTCTTGCCCACGTTATTCGATCCAGTACTATTTGGGGTGTTCTGTCGTACCTTCTGCCCCCGCTCTTGCCCACGTTATTCGATCCAGTACTATTTGGGGTGTTCTGTCGTACCTTCTGCTCCCGCTCTTGCCCACGTTATTCGATCCAGTACTATTTGGGGTGTTCTGTCGTACCTTCTGCTCCCGCTCTTGCCCACGTTATTCGATCCAGTACTATTTGGGGTGTTCTGTCGTACCTTCTGCTCCCGCTCTTGCCCACGTTATTCGATCCAGTACTATTTGGGGTGTTCTGTCGTACCTTCTGCCCCGCTCTTGCCCACGTTATTCGATCCAGTACTATTTGGGGTGTTCTGTCGTACCTTCTGCTCCCGCTCTTGCCCACGTACTTCGATCCAGTACTATTTGGGGTGTTCTGTCGTACCTTCTGCTCCCGCTCTTGCCCACGTTATTCGATCCAGTACTATTTGGGGTGTTCTGTCGTACCTTCTGCTCCCGCTCTTGCCCACGTTATTCGATCCAGTACTATTTGGGGTGTTCTGTCGTACCTTCTGCCCCGCTCTTGCCCACGTTATTCGATACAGTACTATTTGGGGTGTTCTGTCGTACCTTCTGCTCCCGCTCTTGCCCACGTTATTCGATCCAGTACTATTTGGGGTGTTCTGTCGTACCTTCTGCTCCCGCTCTTGCCCACGTATTCGATCCAGTACTATTTGGGGTGTTCTGTCGTACCTTCTGCCCCCGCTCTTGCCCACGTTATTCGATCCAGTACTATTTGGGGTGTTCTGTCGTACCTTCTGCTCCCGCTCTTGCCCACGTTATTCGATCGAGTGGGGTGTTCTGTCGTACCTTCTGCCCCGCTCTTGCCCACGTTATTCGATCCAGTACTATTTGGGGTGTTCTGTCGTACCTTCTGCTCCCGCTCTTGCCCACGTTATTCGATCCAGTACTATTTGGGGTGTTCTGTCGTACCTTCTGCTCCCGCTCTTGCCCACGTTATTCGATCCAGTACTATTTGGGGTGTTCTGTCGTACCTTCTGCTCCCGCTCTTGCCCACGTTATTCGATCCAGTACTATTTGGGGTGTTCTGTCGTACCTTCTGCTCCCGCTCTTGCCCACGTTATTCGATCCAGTACTATTTGGGGTGTTCTGTCGTACCTTCTGCTCCCGCTCTTGCCCACGTTATTCGATCCAGTACTATTTGGGGTGTTCTGTCGTACCTTCTGCTCCCGCTCTTGCCCACGTTATTCGATCCAGTACTATTTGGGGTGTTCTGTCGTACCTTCTGCTCCCGCTCTTGCCCACGTTATTCGATCCAGTACTATTTGGGGTGTTCTGTCGTACCTTCTGCCCCGCTCTTGCCCACGTTATTCGATCCAGTACTATTTGGGGTGTTCTGTCGTACCTTCTGCTCCCGCTCTTGCCCACGTATTCGATCCAGTACTATTTGGGGTGTTCTGTCGTACCTTCTGCCCCCGCTCTTGCCCACGTTATTCGATCCAGTACTATTTGGGGTGTTCTGTCGTACCTTCTGCCCCCGCTCTTGCCCACGTTATTCGATCCAGTACTATTTGGGGTGTTCTGTCGTACCTTCTGCTCCCGCTCTTGCCCACGTTATTCGATCCAGTACTATTTGGGGTGTTCTGTCGTACCTTCTGCTCCCGCTCTTGCCCACGTTATTCGATCCAGTACTATTTGGGGTGTTCTGTCGTACCTTCTGCTCCCGCTCTTGCCCACGTTATTCGATCCAGTACTATTTGGGGTGTTCTGTCGTACCTTCTGCTCCCGCTCTTGCCCACGTTATTCGATCCAGTACTATTTGGGGTGTTCTGTCGTACCTTCTGCTCCCGCTCTTGCCCACGTTATTCGATCCAGTGGGGTGTTCTGTCGTACCTTCTGCTCCCGCTCTTGCCCACGTTATTCGATCCAGTACTATTTGGGGTGTTCTGTCGTACCTTCTGCCCCCGCTCTTGCCCACGTTATTCGATCCAGTACTATTTGGGGTGTTCTGTCGTACCTTCTGCTCCCGCTCTTGCCCACGTTATTCGATCCAGTACTATTTGGGGTGTTCTGTCGTACCTTCTGCTCCCGCTCTTGCCCACGTTATTCGATCCAGTACTATTTGGGGTGTTCTGTCGTACCTTCTGCTCCCGCTCTTGCCCACGTTATTCGATCCAGTGGGGTGTTCTGTCGTACCTTCTGCTCCCGCTCTTGCCCACGTTATTCGATCCAGTACTATTTGGGGTGTTCTGTCGTACCTTCTGCTCCCGCTCTTGCCCACGTTATTCGATCCAGTACTATTTGGGGTGTTCTGTCGTACCTTCTGCCCCGCTCTTGCCCACGTTATTCGATCCAGTACTATTTGGGGTGTTCTGTCGTACCTTCTGCTCCCGCTCTTGCCCACGTTATTCGATCCAGTACTATTTGGGGTGTTCTGTCGTACCTTCTGCTCCCGCTCTTGCCCACGTTATTCGATCCAGTACTATTTGGGGTGTTCTGTCGTACCTTCTGCTCCCGCTCTTGCCCACGTTATTCGATCCAGTACTATTTGGGGTGTTCTGTCGTACCTTCTGCCCCGCTCTTGCCCACGTTATTCGATCCAGTACTATTTGGGGTGTTCTGTCGTACCTTCTGCCCCGCTCTTGCCCACGTTATTCGATCCAGTACTATTTGGGGTGTTCTGTCGTACCTTCTGCTCCCGCTCTTGCCCACGTTATTCGATCCAGTACTATTTGGGGTGTTCTGTCGTACCTTCTGCTCCCGCTCTTGCCCACGTTATTCGATCCAGTACTATTTGGGGTGTTCTGTCGTACCTTCTGCTCCCGCTCTTGCCCACGTTATTCGATCCAGTGGGGTGTTCTGTCGTACCTTCTGCTCCCGCTCTTGCCCACGTTATTCGATCCAGTACTATTTGGGGTGTTCTGTCGTACCTTCTGCTCCCGCTCTTGCCCACGTTATTCGATCCAGTACTATTTGGGGTGTTCTGTCGTACCTTCTGCTCCCGCTCTTGCCCACGTTATTCGATCCAGTACTATTTGGGGTGTTCTGTCGTACCTTCTGCCCCGCTCTTGCCCACGTTATTCGATCCAGTACTATTTGGGGTGTTCTGTCGTACCTTCTGCTCCCGCTCTTGCCCACGTTATTCGATCCAGTACTATTTGGGGTGTTCTGTCGTACCTTCTGCCCCGCTCTTGCCCACGTTATTCGATCCAGTACTATTTGGGGTGTTCTGTCGTACCTTCTGCCCCGCTCTTGCCCACGTTATTCGATCCAGTACTATTTGGGGTGTTCTGTCGTACCTTCTGCTCCCGCTCTTGCCCACGTTATTCGATCCAGTACTATTTGGGGTGTTCTGTCGTACCTTCTGCCCCGCTCTTGCCCACGTTATTCGATCCAGTACTATTTGGGGTGTTCTGTCGTACCTTCTGCTCCCGCTCTTGCCCACGTTATTCGATCCAGTACTATTTGGGGTGTTCTGTCGTACCTTCTGCCCCGCTCTTGCCCACGTTATTCGATCCAGTACTATTTGGGGTGTTCTGTCGTACCTTCTGCTCCCGCTCTTGCCCACGTTATTCGATCCAGTACTATTTGGGGTGTTCTGTCGTACCTTCTGCTCCCGCTCTTGCCCACGTTATTCGATCCAGTACTATTTGGGGTGTTCTGTCGTACCTTCTGCTCCCGCTCTTGCCCACGTTATTCGATCCAGTACTATTTGGGGTGTTCTGTCGTACCTTCTGCTCCCGCTCTTGCCCACGTTATTCGATCCAGTACTATTTGGGGTGTTCTGTCGTACCTTCTGCTCCCGCTCTTGCCCACGTTATTCGATCCAGTACTATTTGGGGTGTTCTGTCGTACCTTCTGCTCCCGCTCTTGCCCACGTTATTCGATCCAGTACTATTTGGGGTGTTCTGTCGTACCTTCTGCTCCCGCTCTTGCCCACGTTATTCGATCCAGTACTATTTGGGGTGTTCTGTCGTACCTTCTGCTCCCGCTCTTGCCCACGTTATTCGATCCAGTACTATTTGGGGTGTTCTGTCGTACCTTCTGCTCCCGCTCTTGCCCACGTTATTCGATCCAGTACTATTTGGGGTGTTCTGTCGTACCTTCTGCTCCCGCTCTTGCCCACGTTATTCGATCCAGTACTATTTGGGGTGTTCTGTCGTACCTTCTGCTCCCGCTCTTGCCCACGTTATTCGATCCAGTACTATTTGGGGTGTTCTGTCGTACCTTCTGCTCCCGCTCTTGCCCACGTTATTCGATCCAGTGGGGTGTTCTGTCGTACCTTCTGCCCCGCTCTTGCCCACGTTATTCGATCCAGTACTATTTGGGGTGTTCTGTCGTACCTTCTGCTCCCGCTCTTGCCCACGTTATTCGATCCAGTACTATTTGGGGTGTTCTGTCGTACCTTCTGCCCCGCTCTTGCCCACGTTATTCGATCCAGTACTATTTGGGGTGTTCTGTCGTACCTTCTGCTCCCGCTCTTGCCCACGTTATTCGATCCAGTACTATTTGGGGTGTTCTGTCGTACCTTCTGCTCCCGCTCTTGCCCACGTTATTCGATCCAGTACTATTTGGGGTGTTCTGTCGTACCTTCTGCCCCGCTCTTGCCCACGTTATTCGATCCAGTACTATTTGGGGTGTTCTGTCGTACCTTCTGCTCCCGCTCTTGCCCACGTTATTCGATCCAGTACTATTTGGGGTGTTCTGTCGTACCTTCTGCTCCCGCTCTTGCCCACGTTATTCGATCCAGTACTATTTGGGGTGTTCTGTCGTACCTTCTGCTCCCGCTCTTGCCCACGTTATTCGATCCAGTACTATTTGGGGTGTTCTGTCGTACCTTCTGCTCCCGCTCTTGCCCACGTACTTCGATCCAGTACTATTTGGGGTGTTCTGTCGTACCTTCTGCCCCGCTCTTGCCCACGTACTTCGATCCAGTACTATTTGGGGTGTTCTGTCGTACCTTCTGCTCCCGCTCTTGCCCACGTTATTCGATCCAGTACTATTTGGGGTGTTCTGTCGTACCTTCTGCTCCCGCTCTTGCCCACGTACTTCGATCCAGTACTATTTGGGGTGTTCTGTCGTACCTTCTGCTCCCGCTCTTGCCCACGTACTTCGATCCAGTACTATTTGGGGTGTTCTGTCGTACCTTCTGCTCCCGCTCTTGCCCACGTTATTCGATCCAGTACTATTTGGGGTGTTCTGTCGTACCTTCTGCCCCGCTCTTGCCCACGTTATTCGATCCTGTACTATTTGGGGTGTTCTGTCGTACCTTCTGCTCCCGCTCTTGCCCACGTTATTCGATCCAGTGGGGTGTTCTGTCGTACCTTCTGCTCCCGCTCTTGCCCACGTTATTCGATCCAGTACTATTTGGGGTGTTCTGTCGTACCTTCTGCCCCCGCTCTTGCCCACGTTATTCGATCCAGTACTATTTGGGGTGTTCTGTCGTACCTTCTGCCCCCGCTCTTGCCCACGTTATTCGATCCAGTACTATTTGGGGTGTTCTGTCGTACCTTCTGCTCCCGCTCTTGCCCACGTTATTCGATCCAGTGGGGTGTTCTGTCGTACCTTCTGCTCCCGCTCTTGCCCACGTTATTCGATCCAGTACTATTTGGGGTGTTCTGTCGTACCTTCTGCTCCCGCTCTTGCCCACGTTATTCGATCCAGTACTATTTGGGGTGTTCTGTCGTACCTTCTGCTCCCGCTCTTGCCCACGTTATTCGATCCAGTACTATTTGGGGTGTTCTGTCGTACCTTCTGCTCCCGCTCTTGCCCACGTTATTCGATCCAGTACTATTTGGGGTGTTCTGTCGTACCTTCTGCTCCCGCTCTTGCCCACGTTATTCGATCCAGTGGGGTGTTCTGTCGTACCTTCTGCCCCCGCTCTTGCCCACGTTATTCGATCCAGTGAGTAAGAATGTGTTTTTCCAGAGGGGTAGAGCCTTTCCAGGATATAGGGGGATGCCTAGGATGGGCTTATCGTCCACCTGCGTTAGTAGGTGTTCGATGTCCACATGCATCCACAGTCTACCGTCAAAGGACGTGTGTTCGTTTTCTCGCCCGCAGGCCATGCGCTGGGTTGGTGTGGTGCTCGAGTAATGCCTGCCCATTCCACTGAACTGTGCTATAGTGTTGCCATTTGCTATCGTGCCACCATTTGCTACCGTCTGGGACCGGCAGGCCGTGCGCTGGTTCGGGCTCGTGCTCGAGGAGTACCTGTGTGTGTGCGCATTCCACCGGCGCCAGCTGCTCATCCAGAGCGACATGATGTCGCAGCTCGTGGCGATCGCGCGCGAGGTCAAGTCCCTTCCCCACGCCGAGCGTGACAAGGGCCTCCCCGAGCCCATCATCCGCGGCCTCCAGGCCGTGGACGATGCCATGCAACGGGGCCTTGTGTCCTCGCAGCGCGTCCACGAGGCTTCTTCTTTCCTCCGCAACGATGTGGCCCCCGCATCGAGTGCCGCCACGCCCTCAGCAGCGACCGGGGCCGGGCCCGACAAGCCCTGGCTGTCCGGCAGCAGCCAAGGGGCCGGGGGGGGAGGTCTCCCACCGAGCAATGGGGGCGTGCCAGGGGATACCCGCCTCAGCCATTCTGCTGGTGCTGGCACGCTTTCGAGCTTGTCCGAGCCCAGCTTGGGCAGCAGCTCGTTCCATTCCTCCGGGGGGCAGCAACCGACGGGGCGGAGGCCGCGCCCCGGAAGCGCCCCGGGCTACATCCTCCCCTATACCAACGGCCACCCGCCCCCCCTCCAGCTGGCATCGGGCGGGGCGGACGAGCCCGAATTCGACAAGCTCCCTTGCGGCGTTAAAAAAAGCGACGCGGGGGGCGGCCTGTCCGTGCGCCCTGAACGGCGTCGGGTCTCCGAGGGTGTCCCATGGGAGCGGGAGGAAGACCGGTCCAGGGGGGTCGTAGGGCCAGAAACCAAGGGGGCCGGGGGGGTCGATAGTAAAGGGGGGTTGATGGGGGGAAAGCGACTGCCTGAGGGGGACCGGGAGGCGACTGGCTTGTCCAGCGTGTCGTCGTCGGCATCAAGTGCCGCTGCTACTTCTAGAGCCGCGCAGTCTGGAGAGGTACCCTGCGAGACGGCTGGCGTGTCCACCGTGCGGACGTACCAGCTTCCGCTGGACCCCAGTCTGGCGGTGAGGGGGCTGGACGTGTCGCGCTGCCGCTGCCTCAAGAGCAAGAAGGCGCCGCTGCTGCTCGTGTTTGACAACGCGGATGACGCCGGGGACCAGATCCATGCCATTCTCAAAGTGGGCGACGACCTGCGGCAGGACATGCTGAGCCTAAGGGTAAGAGGGGGGGGGGTCAGGGTAAGGGGGGGGGGGGGGGGGGTACATGCCATAGTATGTCCTTGCCTGTGGCAGGAAGTGCTGAGCCTGAGGGTAGGAGAAGGGGGGGGGGGGGGCGGGCGATAAATGGGAGTGTTGGGAAACCTGCGGGTTTTGGGCGTATGTGCGGCAGGAGAGGCTGAGCAAGGGTAGTAAGGGTAGTAGGGGAGGGGAGCCAGCTGGTTTTGGGCGTATGTGCGGCAGGAGAGGCTGAGCAAGGGTAGTAAGGGTAGTAGGGGAGGGGAGCCAGCTGGTTTTGGGCGTATGTGCGGTAGGAGAGGCTGAGCAAGGGTAGTAAGGGTAGTAGGGGAGGGGAGCCAGCTGGTTTTGGGCGTATGTGCGGTAGGAGAGGCTGAGCAAGGGTAGTAAGGGTAGTAGGGGAGGGGAGCCAGCTGGTTTTGGGCGTATGTGCGGCAGGATGTGCTGAGTCGAAGGGTACGGGGTGGGGGGAGTCGTGCAGGGTGATTGGCATTGTGCGTGCGTTTGTATCCTTGTCTGCGGCAGGACGCACTAAGCGTGCGGGTAAGGGGGGGGGGAGAGGGGGGCAAGGGGCTTACGGGGGAGGAACGGGAATTCATGGGGGGTGGGTGGGCGGCTTGATTGGTACTTGTTTGTGGCAGGGCATGCTCGCCCTATGGGTCGTGGGGGTGGGTGCGGCTAAATTGTGAGGTTGATTGACAGGTACAGTGTTTGGGGGGCATGGGTGGGCGATGAACTAGCTGGCGCTTGGGTGCAGCAGGGCGCAATCTTTGTGTTTATCATGTTTGTTTTTATTTGTTATGTCATTATATGAAGAGACTAGCATGGCACTCTGCGGCATGGCCCCACGCATGGCACACAAGTATTTACGTATTTGGGGCACAGTCAGCTGACTGGGCGTTGAGTCGGGTGTAGTCTACGCACATAGGATAAAAAGGAGGTGCGTGGACGGTGGGGTTCTTCGCATGTGGATGTTCCCACATTCCTCCCACATTCCTCCCACCCTCTTGTTCTTGTTGGGCAATCGAGAATGTCCAACAAGGGCGCATGGTTGTCGCCGCATTCGTGTGCGACATTGGGAAGGGTCTTCCCCTTCACCCTGTGTGGGCCCTCGGTGCTATGATAGTCCGGTGGACTGTTAAGAACATTCTTCCCGAATCTTATAATGTAATCTAGTATATGGGACATTAATCATACTACAGCAGTTTCTTGCCTCTCCACGCTTCCTGTTGTAACAACGGCAGCCAACATTGACGCCATCTATGCGGGGTCATATTCGGCCCACTCTACGCCCGCGTATGCCTTCCCACACCCGCCCATGCCTCACCAATGCCTTCCCTCGCCTTCCCTTGCCTTCCCTCGCCTTCCCTTGCCTTCCCTCGCCTTCCCTCGCCTTCCCTCGCCTTCCCTCGCCTTCCCTTGCCTTCCCTCGCCTTCCCTTGCCTTCCCTCGCCTTCCCTCGCCTTCCCTCGCCTTCCCTCGCCTTCCCTCGCCTTCCCTTGCCGTCCCTTGCCTTACCACCCCCCCGCCTGCCTGCCTCCCCTCCTGCAGATGCTCAAGATCATGGCTAACCTGTGGCGCCGCGAGGGGCTTGATATGCGCATCAACGCGTACGGTTGTGTGGCCCTGAGCGCCGAGGTGGGCCTGATCCAGGTCGTCCGCCCCGCGGAGACGATTGCCAACATCACCAAGTCGGCCGGCGGCGTCGCGGGTGCGTTCGGGAAGAACCACATCAGCAACTGGCTCCACGCGCACAACCCTGGCCGCGCAGAATACGCGGCCTGTGTGGAAAACTTCCTCTACTCGTGCGCAGGGTACTGCGTGGCAACGTACGTGCTCGGTGTCGGTGACAGGCATAACGACAACATCATGCTCACGCACTCGGGCTGCCTGTTTCACGTCGACTTTGGCCACTTCCTCGGCCACTTCAAGTCCAAGTTTGGGTTCAAGCGCGAGAAGGCGCCGTTTGTGCTCACGCCGGACTTTGCGCATGTAATGGGCGGGCCCAAGGGCGCGGCGTTTGCGCGGTTTAAGTCCGTGTGCTGCCAGGCGTACAACGTGCTCCGGGCACACGCGCACCTGTTCATCAACCTTCTCTCGCTCATGACCAATCACGGGATTCCGGAGCTGCGCGGCGAGGGCGACGTCCAGTTTTTGCGCGACTCGCTTTGCCTGCACTTGACCGAGGAGCAGGCGGCGGCCCATTTCCAGGAGCTGATCCAGCTCAGCTTGAACGACACGCGCACGCGCGTCAACAACGCCATCCATATTTTCGTGAACAGTTAGATACAGATCAGGGACTGTGGTGGGGTTCATGTTGCGCGGTTGTGTGGCGTATAAGTGCCGCACCTGGACAATTTTGGACTAACTTGAAAAATACCTTGTGTGTATAAGTAGGTAATGCGACCGCGGACTGGCCCGCCCGTGCGTATCGTGGAGCGCATTAATTAATTAATTAATTAATAAGCACGTGACTGCGTCACGTGGGTGCCAATACAGAGCAAAGGAACCTTCAACCCTATATACACAGCGAGAAGGAGGGAGGGTGCCCTAGCTTCTCTCACTGCCGCAAGTGGGCAGGCCACAGAGCGCTCTCTCCACAGCATGGTGCATGCCAGGGCGCAACACTGTGGGTGCAATACAACCAGTGCAATACCATAGGTAGGCTGACGCATAGCTTATAGACTGTACCTCGGCATGCCATATATCACCAGCACCATTAAGAAGCGGCGCCTGCAGCTAGTAGGGCACTTAGCTCGCACCAACCAAGTAGACACCTCACGTGGCCCCCCCGCGGGACTGCGCCCAGCTCAGCCTGGCTGGCACCTCCTTACGTGGGCCGGGCCCGGCCTGTGATGCTAGACGCCGCAAGGCCCGCACCTTCAAAGAACAGCTAGTAGAGGACATGGGGGGCCTAGGCCGCTCCGTGATTTGGAAAAAGATGATGGACAAGGCCAAGTGGGCCCAGGTCATAGAGGACAACAAACCCCCTCCCGTGGGAAAGCGCCCGCATGTGCAAACATACGGGAAGCACGCCAGACAGGTCCCCTAGGGTAGAGAGCTTACACTAGTTGTAGATAGATGTTGTAGATAGATTAGACCGGTAGGACTGTTTGCACCCATCCACCCATCCATCGGGGTTAATGCTCCGTGACTCCCCAACGGGAGCACAGGTCTAATTAATTAATTAATTAATTATGCTACAAAGGTGAGGTGGGCTCAAGACGTCGGCTAAGGCGCAAGCTGATGACCACAAGGTGCCAGAGCTAATTGAAGGTACTATAACGCTGTGCGCTAATATCATTTCAAGTGCTGTAATGCCTATAAGCTATCCCATAATCGATATTGCCCCCATCTAGACAACTAGCTTGAGTGCTCTATCCCGGGGGAGCCCGGGGGGGCTTCCACAGTTTCTTGCTGACATAAAGGTCCCCGCCCCGCCAGTACACTTGGCCGGCTTCTCGGGGTTGGTCTTGTGGCGGATGTAGTCGGGCCACTGATCGTGGAGCGCATGCCCCATTTATTGCTGCAATTGAATACGATATCCGTGCATTATTTTGCATCTTGAAGCGGTCGTACAATACGAGGTAGAAATTGAGACAGTTATGCACGTGTAAGCATGTGCGGGGGCTTGCAGCCGACGGAACGCCAGGCAGCTGTATGAGGCATGTATACGTGTATAGTACGTACTGGGCCGAGAATTGCGCGATGGTCTGGCTAGAAATTTACGCTTTAATTGCAGGCAGAGGACAATATCTGCAGATGTCATGGTGCAGGATGAATTGTGGGTGCAAAATGCAACAAATAGGCTGACACAATCTTTGCAGATCGTGTGTGCGCTTCCTCATAGGCGGTACCTTGGGAGCCGAATATGAAGACCTCTGGACCGGGGCCTGAGGGCTTTTATAGGGACATTGTATAGTATATTTTCATTGAGAATGATAAATTAGGGAGGTGAGATTGGCATGCAACATAAGGAAAAACCCGAAAAGTGGAAGAACCCTGAAGAAGCTTATAGTAATCTGACACAGATATCCAACTGAAGGATCACGCCAGCTGCACAAGGTACAACTAACTACATCACAAAACTACGACACGCAGCAACACCGCTGCAGGCCCACCATGCAGGCCTGGCTGGGAGGGATCCACACCGCATGGGTCGCGACAAAGTCGGCCCGGGGGCGGCGGAGTAACACATCAGCCACGGCCGGTGCGAGTGAGGGCGAGTGACAGGCGCTGGTATAACTAGTATATCAAGGAGACAACCAGCTCAGGCCAGAATTCGGGAGAATCCGGACCATGGTAGCTCGAGCCTGCCATTATCTTGTCCGCGTTTTCGAGTCGCGTTCAGGATGATGAATATGAATGGAGATGGAAATGTGGAGCCTTGTTGTGCATTGAAATTATGGCTGGCTTACGTGTAGAGCGACTATATGACCTAGACGGTGGGGCCGGAAACAGCTTGGTTGATCAGGGCGTGTGTTTCGAGCCTAACTGGCCGGATCGAGTGTCTAGCTAGTGGTGAGCACCATTGCCATGCGATCGCTCTCCCACCATATACGAGGAAATAACCGCGCAAATGGAAAACCACTGAAAAGGTCTAGCTAGTCAGTCATTACGTTAGCCATGCCATGTTTCCAAACGTCCAAGAACTGTACACAGTGCAAAGGCAAAAATCCGGAGGACAGCACTTTCAAATGTGCGGCGGGAACCAACTGCTAGCGTATGCCAGAAAACATCGTGTTGCTGCAGCGACACGACGGTGTGGACAACAAATCCAGTGCCAAGCGCGGAACGGCCGCACCGGAGATCTGGCATCACAGGGTCCAGATGTGCGGAGATACTACGCGATCCAGCTAGCCGGTCCACGACGTGTTTGTAGAGCTTGTACCAAGGGGCAGCACCGAACAGATGTGGGTGACGTTGCAAATGAACACCCGACTTGACGGAGCATAATTGTGTCTCGGTCATATAGTCTTTGACCAACAAACGATGCAAGAGTTCAACAAGAGTCGTGATGAAATCGACACGATTATTAAGAACAAAGACGGGAAAAACGATGCAACTGACTAAGAACAACACCATATTTTGCTGTGTGGGAAAGGAGACTGTGAATACCGGGGTAGCGAATAAAAGGAATTTGCTGATATTTAGGATCCTTGCGCTTATCATAGACAGCCGTACGCCAGCCCTTCTTGTTATGGGTAATGTAAAGATCAAGGTAATTGCAACTACGTGTAGTATCCGCCGACGTGAGCTTTAATGTGAGGGACGCTTGCCAGGTAGATAGATGCCAGGCAGACCGGCCAGGCTGCTGTGATATACAAATGGGTTTCGAAATCAGGGTTGTCGAAAGCGATGACATCATCAATGTATATCGACATGTGTGGATAAAACGCCTGATGAGAACATCATCATTTGAGGCAATGAGATTCTCCTGCTGGTATATAGTATATTTTTATACCCATGCATATATGCAGGGTATGGCTATGCCCAGATTACTTGCCCACGCTCCTTGTTATGACATGCTCACATTAATTAATTAAATAATTAAACTCGTGCTCCCGTTGGTTGGGGAGTACGCCAGCTACGGCGGGGTTGACCCACCCTACCGCCTGAGCGATCTGATCTACGCTGATGACACGACACTCGTGGAAACCCCGGAGTCAGCCCAACTGTGGCTAGCTAGACAGCTTATCACTGGAAGCGCGGGCGGTGGGGCTTATGATCAGCAAGAAAACGGAGGTCATGGCCATCGGCTTCCCTGCTGGGATAGCCCCACCCACTCCTCCTCTTGCTGGACGGCAGCCCCGTCCCCCCGGCGACTTGCTTCAAGCTCCTTGGCAGCTGGCTTCCCTCCACGGCCGACGACATCAACACCCGCATTGGCCAGGCCTGGGCGGCCCTCCGCCGCCTCGACAGGTTCTGGACCTATCGCTGACCTGAGTGAGCGACGCAAGCGCATTCTGTTCAAGGCCCTTGTCCTCAGCATCCTCCTTTATATGGCTGCGAGGCGTGGACCCTGGCTGGACCAGGCGCTGAGCCAGCAGCTTGACGGCACCGTCACTCGAATGCTCCGTCATATCCTCGGCGTCCGCTACCAAGAACGCCGCACCCGGGCCAAGCTCTACTGCGAGCTCCCTCTTGCATGTCACCCATACCATCCGACACCGCCGCCTCCTCTTTGCCGGCCATCTTGCCCGCACAGACCAGGTGAATACCGATGTGGGCCCTGCCGGGGGGCTTAAGACGGGCCAACCAGGTAGACACCTCCTCCTATGGCAGGGTCCCCTTGTCCCATCGCAAACCACTGGCAAACTTGCGCGCGCCGGGCACCGGCGCGGCGCGACCCGGACCTGGTGACACAACTGCTTGAAGATGCAGGGCTTCTGGGACTATCCGTACTCCGCGCCCACATGATTGACAAGGATCGAGAAATGGGCTGCCATCTGCGATAAGCACCTTCCCGAGGGGTATGCTCCTGACAGTTTTCTCCCCACGGGCCCCGCGGCCCGTTGCTAGCCAGGGTAGAAGTCCGCAGGTGGAGGTTATTGGTCCTGAGGATAGCCGCTATACTACCGCCTCGTCTGCCATTACAGTAGAGGACAGCTCGGATGAGGGTTACATCCCCATCTAGTGCTTAACGGTTGGGGGATGATGATGCAGACGATATTTGTTTAAACTTAATTTGTGTAATTATTTTTCTAATGAGATTAGCATAGTACTCCGTGGCATGCCTTTGCGCATGACACGAAAGTACTTACTTACTTACTTGGTTGGGGAGTCACGGAGCACCGAAGTGCTTTTAATCCCGGTGTGTGCACAACAGGAGAAAGGGCAGATCGAGACCCCCACTGAGTCTCCTTCATGCCCAGTAAGGCATGCCACAGCTGCATTCGGGCGCGCTAGCTAAACGAACACGCTAACGATCCGGCAATCTGTGGGTGCAATAAGACCCATTGTCCATGTGAGCATGGCATAACAGGGAGCGTGGGCAAGGAATCCATGGTCATAGCCAGGACGTAGCATGGCTGTACAAGAACTAAGCTAAGGCTATGGCTGGTTGTATACTGTGCATGAGCGAGGCACGTGACCGACTAGGTATGTTGGCACAGCTAGGCAAACATTCTAAGCATGGCTGCCATAGCGGCAGTGACTAGCGAGGGATACTACCGAGGGAGACTACCGAGGGCTAGGGCTATTAGCTAGTCTAGCCCGCGGGGGGCGTCCACATCTTGTGGTTGATCATCAGGTCCCCGTACCTCCAGTCCATGCTCACATGGGTCTTATTTCACCCACAGAATCATCCTGCCGGATTGTTTAGCGACGGTGTCCGATTGCATCTGTGGCATGCCTTTGCGTGGCATGAAGGATCACGAAAGGGGGTCTCTGCCCTTTCTCCTGTTGTGCACACACAGGGAAAGCACTTCGCCGTGCTCCGTGACTCCCCAACGGGAGCACGAGTTAAGTAACCCATGAATTATTTAATATGCAGGGTTGACCCATGCAACATTAAACCATCAATGCGCCCCATCAAGGTCAGGCAAGGATGAGGTCGAGGTCGGCATGCTAGCTTCTCGAGCTAGCTCGCCCATGCCGGCAGGGGCTTGCCTCATAGCGAGCCCTTAAGCTCGCGAGGGCCAATAGTCAGTATATAGTCAGTTCCTGTGAAGAGCCGGTTGCCGGCCAGATAGGCGAGGCTGATATCCTAGCATCAATGTCGTCGATTGGCACATTTAGGCAGGATCATGCATGCTGCCCTACAGCTATTGCTTGAACTGCTCCTAGCCGGTAAGGATCGAGCGGTCAGACTGTGGCCGGGCCATCGATGAGCTTAGCTGGGTCCGGCATGAACTTGAGTGTACCAGCAAGCTAGTGGTTATCGCTGGTAATATTGTGCGGAACCTTAGAAGCCGAGTGGCAAAAGGTTTCCGCGCACAGTATTAATAACCTAACTAAGACCTTTGACCCCTTCGGGGTGCAGGTTTGAATCCACTCGGAGGCGGATTATTTCGTCCCGATTTGGCACCCGATTCATATTCACATCAGCGCACATGCACTCATATATTCGTATCCATATTTGCGCACATGCGCTCATATTCATACTCATATATATTAAAAATATAATTACTTACAGCAGAGTGAAATCACTCAAACCAAAGCAAACGCCCAGCTATAAACCTATATACAGAGCCATGTCAAAGCTCTATACTACGAAGTACGATAAGACCAATGGAAACTCCTAACGGGAGGAACCTAATAGCCCTGCTGCACCGCAAAATCAGCCCGCGTACGGCGGAGCATGATGTCAGCCATGGCCCGAGTCAGCGCCACCGACAAGCGCTGACGCCAATATGACGTCCAGGTCCGCGCCGATCATGAGGCCCGCTGGCCCTCCAGGTCCAGCCGGTCCTCCCGGAGCCGGCAACACTCCTTGAAGAAGGCGGAGGTCAGGGGCCCCATGGCCCCAAACTCCTCCAGGACAAAGGGCACCACACGATGGTGCCCGACGTCGCCGTAGGCCAGGAGCTTGGCCCGCTCCGCCCGGTCCGCCGTGTAACCTGCCGTGAGGGAGGCCCCAGCCACGTGGCTAAGAGCCAAGGGCCGCGCCACCGAAACGTCGATAAGCAGATGCCGGCCACCCCCCTCAAAGTCCAGCACCACGATGTCAGGCCGGTGGTTGGGGGAATAGAAGGCAGCGCCATCCGCATCCTCGGACCGGATGTTCGCGTGGGGGAAAACCCGACCGAATCATGGCGAGCACCACCGTCAGGAGGACAGTGTGCAAATACAAATACCAATTCTGATTCTGTTGGCCCCCCATGCAGGCAAGGTAGTGAGTCCCCGTGGGATCCAGCGGCTGCCCACAGCTACCACAAGGCCGCCCGGCCGGAACAAGAGGCTGCGGGGCAAATAGCTGGTGCCGGAGCGCCACCGAGTAGTGGCTGGGAGCCAAGGCGAATGGGGGGGCCATGGGAAGAGCGCGAAGGTACGCCGAGCCCACACTCCGCAAGGAAAGCGAGAACAGCCACGCACGTCCCTGGGCGTTGAGGTCCGCGAAAAGAGCAATCCAATCAGCCGTGTGCAGAATACCCGCGTAGGTTTTCTGGTGTTTATCGATGACGCGAGCAGGGAATGCGGCGGGAGATTGAACGGAGGCGACCGAGGGAGTGCCGCGAGGGAGGTGGCGCTGTACCGCCTGAGCGGCACGGACGGGAGAACAGGCCTGCTGGATCTCAGCATAGGCCTCCTGGATGGCAGTGACGAAGGGCAAGGGGTTGCTGGGGTCCAGGAGGTCAGGCGCTGCCGTTGCCAAAAGGGGCAGGAGCCGGCAGCTTTCCGCCCACGACTGAGCGACGGAGCCCAAAAATGCTGCTGGGGCCAGCCGGGCGGCACGAGTCAGACCACAGCCACCCATCCGTGCAGGCAGGGAGGCAATGCGAATAGCATGTGGCGGGAGGTCGGGGCCCGGGACCAGCTGCGCCAAGGCCGACTGGATGCGTTCGTCGTGGCCCTCGGCGGCCAGCCGGACCTGAGCCGGAAGAGCGCCCCGGAGCCAGTGAACGACGCGAGGGTGAGCGCAAAACCACAGAAGCAGACCCTTGGTCTGCGAATCATGAAGGCGCGCAATCAAGGGCAGTACCTCAGTGCGTGCCTCGAGGGCGGCCCGCAGAGCATCGATGACAAACGCGGGGTCGCCAACCGGAACGCCGAGGACATCCAACCCATGGAGGCGCTCGTCCCGGCCCAAGAGCTGGGGCGGAAAGCCGGAGCAATCACCTTGGGGCGAGTACACCGCGCACTTGGCCAGGGTCAACTGGAGGTTGATGTCGGCCACCGCGGTCTGCAGTGCCAGCAGAGCCGCGGTGGTGTCCGGCACAGGGCCCAGAAGGTAGATATCATCCAAGTAGGCCTGAATAGCGACCGCCGGGTGGGCAGCATGGACCGCTTGGAGGCAACCCTGGAGGGGGGCGGCAAAGTACAGGGGTCCCAGGGGGTCCCCTTGCTGGGTGCCCGTCCGCGACAGCAGGCCGCCGCGAGTGCCGTCCTCCATGATGTGAACCAGTTGGCCGGGCTGGCCGTAGCACACTGCTGTCCAAGCGTACAAGTCCTCGAAGGACTCCATGACGGCCGCAAACATGCTGGGACGTATATATGTGGGACGTGTTCCGAGCCTAGTGATTCGTCCTCGATCGCCCCAAGAGGCTAGGTTTTAGTTAGGTTAATAATTTGTGCGGAAACCTTTTGCCAATCGGCTTATTAACTAAGGTCCCGCACAATATTACCAGCGATAACCACTCGCTGGCCGGTACACTCAAGTTCATGCCGGCAGATGATACTAGCTCGATGGCCAATTAACCATGCTGCTGATCTCCAGGCCCACCACGTACAAGGGCGTCTAGATAGCTATCGATCTCCAGGCCGATGCATGGTCTAGCTACAAGCTAGCCACGTCTGGACATGAATGTCACTGCTAGGTTCCGCAGTGAGCGTGGTACGTCATCCGTACATATATAGATGCATTGAGATTGCATGATAAATTTCGGAGGTGAGAGTGGTGCCCATGCAACAAAAGAAAACCCCCGAAAAGAAGAAGATTACCCTGAAGAAAAATAAGAACAAATTGACACGGGCATGCACGGATCAAGCCAGCACACAAGGTACATGTACAACTAGAACTACAACGCCAAATAACGACATATGCAACAACATCGCTGCCGGCCCACCAGGCCAGGGAAGGATCTAGACCGCATATGGATCGCGACAAATTAAGTCGGCCCGGATCGATGCGTTGGAATAATAACACATCAGCGTCACCAAGTGCGAGTACGTACTCGCACTACGTGAGGGCAAGGAATCGACAGGCGCTAGCTGCCGCCAATACTCAGGATCGACCACGTCCGGGCACTGACCATGGGCGGTCTGACTTTCTGACCCTCGAGGGCAAGGCAGGCTTCACGCACTTGAAGCCTGCTCCCGCGCCTCTGGCAGCACTTGTGCCACTCATGCATGGAAAAACTCTGTCGCGTACGTCTTGGGGCCCATGGCCCCGAACTCCTCAAGCTAGCTAGGACGATTAAGGCCGCGGGGATGACCTGTCGACCGGTGGAGTGGTGCCCCACTATTGCCACCGTAGGAGGCAACTATAACTTGTTGCGCTCGAAGCCACCGCGGCAGCAGCACCGGCATCCACATGCAGCCGCCCAGAGGATGTGGCGACTCAGTGGAGAGCCGGAGCGGCCGAGCCATGTGTCCAGACATACCGTAGTGGCTTTAATCCAATTGCGAAAAATTATTATTTTTTCGAGGTTTTTTTTTCATGGATTTGACACTTTACGGGGAAAGTTCAGCCCGAGTTAGGAAAATTTCGAGCCCGGGAGCTTGTTTATTACCAGTGGCATATACACTGGCAGTACTCAGGGACTCGGGGCTCAGGGCGCCTGGTTCAGTGTCTGACTTGGATTCTAACCTATCAAGTAGCTACATAAATTACCCACCAAGCGCAGTTCCTATCTGACGAGTGAGTACCAGTATGACACAAGTCCCTAATCAGTGCTAATAGGGCCCTAATCAGTCTGAGCTCTTTCTTAATTAATTTTCAATCCGTAGCGATGCGGCGTGGCGCGGCGTGGCGCGGCGAGCGCGGCGCTCCACTTTTACCTAGCTGCGCCGCGTGTAGCCAGAAACAGGTGTAGCGCATCCAGCCAGGTTTTCATACTTTACGGGGTAAATTGAAGTATTATTTTAGCACTTTTCGGGGGGTCATTCGAAAAGAATTATTCGCAATTTGATTAAAGCCACTACGGTAGTTGATGATGAGCAGGTGGCACACCTCAGTGCGCGCCCCGGGCGGCCTGCATTGTAACTTCCATCACGTTCAGCTAATGTCAGGCCGGTGGTTACATGGTACGTGAGCCGGTAGAGCCCTGGCAGCCCCATCCGCGTTCACGCACTCGATGGTGGAGTGGGGAAAGACCGACCGAACCAAGGCGCACACATGCACCACCCGGGGGAGAACGGTATACGCAGGAGATAGAGGAACTGGTTCCAGATCATTGGTTCTGCAGCTGGCCACCCTGATGCGGCACGCAATGTCAGTAGTGTGTCCCAGTAGTATTGCTCAAGAGCCAAGCGGCCCGCATCTGCATGCATGGCGGACACGCCCCATGCAGGTGATGAGAGGTTGCGGGCGCCAGCAAACATATAACATAGATAAGCTTTACGCCACATTGATCGATACAGCTAGGGCCTGTAGTTAGGTTAATATTGTGCGGAAACCTTTTGCCACTTGGCTTCTAAGGTTCCGCACATATATTACCAGCGATAACCACTCGCTGGTACACTCGATCAAGTTCATGCCGGCATGAACTTGAGTGTACCAGCGAGTGCATGGTTATCGCTGGTAATATATGTGCGGAACCTTAGAAGCCAAGTGGCAAAAGGTTTCCACACAATATTGTCGCGTTTGCGTGCCATTATATCCTAGCCTATCACTTGGAAGGCATATCCATAGCAATAGAGTACTCTTGTGTGTGATCCACTATATTTTAATTAAGTGGTGATGATAGGTGTGGTCCTTGACGGCACCACCACCTTCATGACAGGCAGCGCAGCCAGCCGATTATATTATGAAGATTGCAATAATGCTTTATGATGAAAGCAATGCCCAAACCATTCATTCCATAACATTTGACAGATTACAATGAATGCCGAGTTGTGCTGCCGCAACTGTAAGAGTAACTACATATCCTTGAGACCCATCGAAATCACCACAGACCGACCATGACGCCACTGTGGCGCAACAGTGTTTACTTACGTCATAATCTATATCAACTGTGTGACTCTGCGCTCATGTCCCAGTTACTGGCACACTGGCCAACGACGAACCGGCCCTTTCCCGGGACTGTTCCCGGGTCAGCAGAACGTTTCTCGTCCACAATGCCAACAACATCCCAACCGGATCAAACCACTGTCAATCCTATCAACCATCGTCATGGCAACGACATGCAACCACTCACGGGGGCTGCTCCGGGCTGTTCGAGAAGTTTAACCCCATGAAGACAACAAACTAGTTGTGAGGGAGAGAAACGAGCGAACAACGACCACCATGGCCGCTGCGCTGCTCCTAAATACCTCCAAAAATCCCGGCATCCATGCGCTGTCGCATTTGCCAGCAAGCCGCCTGACGTGCAGTTAGACTGCCAGCAAAATGCAGAGCAAGTCTGTTCGACAACCACGTGCGAGCCAGCACACCGCACACTACGATCTGCGTATCTAGCTTTGTCAGATGGACTGAACATCATTCCGTCTGAACAATACAAAAGATTCATAACTGCCAAATGTCACGCACCGGAATATTGCGCAAGCCACCAAGGCTTTGCGCCCCAAAGTCTTGCGCCTGAACCTAAGTCAGGTCACCTAAGACTGTCACTCTAGAAATTCAGGCCTTTCCGGCGCGGCGCTCCACACCGGCCCAAGGAACAAAGCCTGCGGCCTACTGAATCGGAACCAACCAAACGTCGGTAACGATTCCGAACCGCGTAACTTCTTGAGTGCACGGACGTAAATGATCACGGACGTGACAGCTGTCGCGTTTGCGTGCCATTATATCCTAGCCTATCACTTGGAAGGCATATCCATAGCAATAGAGTACTCTTGTGTGTGATCCACTATATTCCCCCCCACTTTTTAGCTCGAAAAAATGAAGAGCCAAAAAGTCAAAAAGAGGATCACATAGGGAAAAAAAAATTCCCACGACAGGACCACACATGCTTTTCAAATAGGCTAAGCAATAACCTCTTCAGTGCTTTTTCAAGGATAAGCATAATCCTCTTCATGGCTTTTTCAAGGATATATATAAGCCTAATCCTCTTCATAGCTTTTTAAAGGATAAGCTTAATCCTCTTCCAAGTGCTTGATTCTGCAAGCAGCTTGGGTATATCTCCGGCTCAGGCTGTCCGAACTGAACCCGCCAAGGGTTGTTCGCTCGTTTTAATTAAGTGGTGATGATAGGTGTGGTCCTTGACGGCACCACCACCTTCATGACAGGCAGCGCAGCCAGCCGATTATATTATGAAGATTGCAATAATGCTTTATGATGAAAGCAATGCCCAAACCATTCATTCCATAACATTTGACAGATTACAATGAATGCCGAGTTGTGCTGCCGCAACTGTAAGAGTAACTACATATCCTTGAGACCCATCGAAATCACCACAGACCGACCATGACGCCACTGTGGCGCAACAGTGTTTACTTACGTCATAATCTATATCAACTGTGTGACTCTGCGCTCATGTCCCAGTTACTGGCACACTGGCCAACGACGAACCGGCCCTTTCCCGGGACTGTTCCCGGGTCAGCAGAACGTTTCTCGTCCACAATGCCAACAACATCCCAACCGGATCAAACCACTGTCAATCCTATCAACCATCGTCATGGCAACGACATGCAACCACTCACGGGGGCTGCTCCGGGCTGTTCGAGAAGTTTAACCCCATGAAGACAACAAACTAGTTGTGAGGGAGAGAAACGAGCGAACAACGACCACCATGGCCGCTGCGCTGCTCCTAAATACCTCCAAAAATCCCGGCATCCATGCGCTGTCGCATTTGCCAGCAAGCCGCCTGACGTGCAGTTAGACTGCCAGCAAAATGCAGAGCAAGTCTGTTCGACAACCACGTGCGAGCCAGCACACCGCACACTACGATCTGCGTATCTAGCTTTGTCAGATGGACTGAACATCATTCCGTCTGAACAATACAAAAGATTCATAACTGCCAAATGTCACGCACCGGAATATTGCGCAAGCCACCAAGGCTTTGCGCCCCAAAGTCTTGCGCCTGAACCTAAGTCAGGTCACCTAAGACTGTCACTCTAGAAATTCAGGCCTTTCCGGCGCGGCGCTCCACACCGGCCCAAGGAACAAAGCCTGCGGCCTACTGAATCGGAACCAACCAAACGTCGGTAACGATTCCGAACCGCGTAACTTCTTGAGTGCACGGACGTAAATGATCACGGACGTGACAATATTAACCTAACTAAAACCTAGCCTCTTGGGGCGAGGACGAATCACTAGGCTCGGAACACCCGAAGATATGAATATGATCTAATGTGAGCACTCCTTGGCGCAAATATCGATATGAATATGAGCGCTCCTTGCATCAGAGTGAGATCGTACGTTATACGCGTTATACGGTCACGGTGGAGTATAATGTATAATACGGTATGATACGGTATAATACGATATTATACGTTATCGTACGGACACACTCAGAATACTCTGATTTTACACATTTTAAGACACCCACAATCAATCCACATGTTTTTTTTAACACTGTTTTGGACATAATCCAAGGTTGCCCTACCCTCGGCTATACTCTATACGGTGGACATTGTGGACACGATCGATGTATTGCATGTAATACTGAGAATGTAAACGTGCGCATGCATAATTGTGTGTATGTGTGTATATATGTGGCTTTATATTGGTTATGTTTACTTGGGTGCCTTCACTTTGATGCAAGTAATTATATATTTTAATATATATATGTGGCTGTGCATGCACGCAAATACTACAGTAGTATACAATTAATGCATGTAGTATGTTTGCATGGTGCGATGCTATGTGAATATACTGAGCTGCATGTGACTACAGGTGTGTGACTCGTGGTGTGCATTAATTAATTAATTAACTTAATGATTAATCTCGTGTCCCCGTTGGGGGACCACGGAGGCTAAACAGGTGGGGATGTGATATGTAACTCACATATTCTCACCTTCCATACAACAACCTTGTTTTCCAGCAGGCTGAAGAGCATGACAGGCGTCTATGAGCTCGCCAGCTCCTTGCAACGGTGATGCCGCTCCCAGGCAGCTAGGGTCCTTGACTACGCAATATAGAATGTCTACCGTGTGAAAACCTCCATACAGGAAGCGTAGCAAAGCCAGATAACTGCCCGATCAATTCTGGGTAGCTTTAGGAAGCATGGCATACGCAGCGTAAGGAAAACCATTGAAAGCTGCGGAAAATCTGATAGCACAACTGCAACAAGTGGAGAACAAAATAGCAAGAAAAACCCAGAAACGGCGCAAAAAGTTTCATGCCAGGTTCATTAAGAGCGCAAACAGACTGGGCGGTGACATGCGGCAAATCAACGTACCACGGCCGGCATTATTTCCTACCCAGGCGCGCAAGAAAAGCCAGCCAGCCATGGATGGATTAACCGCGGATCGCGCAGGCCTAAACGAAATCATTTTAGAAATGACAGGAAATGGCCGCAGATCGAAGATGCTTAGGTTATTTTCATGGTGTCCGTTACTAAACGGCTCTTGCTGCATCAAAATAACCCACGAATATCGAGTTCTACCGTCGCAGGCACACATGCTAGATTATTCATCGCGGCCAATTTGTTGGATGAGACCCCCGTGCAAATCTGTACCAACAAAGGCAGCGAATTTGCAAATAGTGTAGATCTTGCTATGAAACATCATAATAGAACATCACTTTTAACCATCGGCTTAATTTTTTCGCCTGTCGCCCGCCGGATTAGCCATATTTTAACGGAGCGCACGTCGCCATGGCCACCTCCGCACGGTGCGCGCACTGTGCACCACAATTTCAAAATAAGATCGCGTCGAATTGTGAAAGTTCAGACGGGTCAGTACTTAGTAGAGATACGAAATCTGTGGCTTCAAATCGTTGCCCTGTCGTTCTGGCATCCTAGCCGCGCAAAACGTAAAAAAAACGCGGAAAATACGGCATTATACGGTATTATACGTCATTATGCGTCATTATGCGCTAAAACGTATTACGTATGAAAAATTATACGCTAAAAACCAGCGCATAACGTATTATACCGTATTATACCGTATTATACGGCGTATGATCTCACACTGCCTTGCATGGCGCAAATATGATTCGAATATGAGCGCTCCTTGGCGCACATATGAATAGAGCCGGGTGCCAAATCAGAACAAATTATTCCCCAAATAATCCGATTCCGAGTGGATTCGAACCTGCGCCCTGCAAGGGTCAAGGTCTTAGTTAGGTTAATATTGTGCGGAAACCTTTTGCCACTCGGCATGCATAAGCCCTTGTTGGCCAAGCTAGAGAAACAGGATCGACCTGTATAAGGTCCTGCATGGTCAGTTCCTGTTCTCACGTATATGGGGCCGACATGTGGACCCTCACAGCCGACCTTGCTATAGAGCTGGACGGCACTGATGTGCGGTCACCAACATGCTAGCTGCGGTCAAAATGTAATAATGTCCATGCGGGCTATGCCGCATGCACACGTCCGAAAGAAGGACTTGTATACCTATTAAAATTAATTTAATTAAATTAATAAATTAAATGGGAACATATCTCCGTTGGGAGTATGTACATGTAGCACATATCCATGAGAAGGGGCATATGGCTTTCAATACATTCTTCTGGGTTTAACTTCCTGCAAGGGTAGCCGGGTGTAAACTACACCTGCTCTGCCGGTGCACCTGCACCACTATTATGTATATTCCAGCAGCAATAAGGTGCGGACATAGGGTGGAATTATGGGCGCACATGCGCGTGGCATCTCTCTCGCCTGGCACGCTTTACGCAACGAAAAATGGCTGACGGCGGTATGGCTGACGGCGGAGCTCAGATCTTTTGCGTCTGAGCCCCAAATTCGGTCAGACCATTTGCATTCGATGCGCTTTTTTCAGCCGCACACGCCAGTATAATCGGTTACGGCTGAAACGCAGTATTGCCAAAGTAATTACGCACGTGACCAGCTATGACGACTACCAAAGCAAAACGAGGGCTGGAAAAGGAGCTGGCACAGCTTCCCAGCGCCCAGCCCAACCCTCTCGCCCTCGCCATTGTTCAGCCGACAGGCTTACCCGCCAAACCCTCGCCAAGCGCCTCGCCTGAGCCCAAGAAACCCTGCCACGATCGAAAATGGAGCGAGTTCCTCCCCGGCGACCGACGATTCTCCCTCACCGTGTGGCAAGAGTTGTCGCCGCCGGAATGCATTGAGGTTCTCCAGTTCCTCGAACAGGAGCGGAAGCTCTTCGTGCCCAGGAAGGGGGCGGCTATCGACTACAATGGAGACATGTCCTGGCTCTATGCTTTGAACGAAGTACAACAACGCCTGATTATCTTGACCAGCCAATTCCAGATCCGCCTCGGCGACATCACCAGAACGCTCCGCACCCCAGCCCCCGCACAGCCGGCAGCCCCATCGGCTTCCTCCCTCGGCAAGGATGACATCCGCGCAGTGCTGGAGGAGCACGTGACCTGGCCGCTGGCCGAGAAGCTGACATCGCTGAACACCACGCTCAACAAGGTCGAGGCCCGGGTCTCCAACGTGGAAACCAAGGTCGTCCACAAGCTACAACCCCAGTTCACGGCGCTACACACCACGGCGCAGGCTTCGGAAACGCATGCTGCACTTGTCTCTCGCCTTAACCAGGTGGAGGGCAAGTGTGGCGTGCTCCTGAAGAAGCTTGAGGCCATCACCGCCCACACCGAGGCCCTGGCCACACAGGTCCCCAAGATAGCGGAGCAGACGGCCACCATTGCATCGGACCCAGCCACCCCGGCAGGATGCTGGCGACCTCCCGCCGCTCTCCTACGCGGACCTGCTGCGGTCAGCGACCGCCTCCACCACCGACGCCATCGCCACAAAGCTCCAGGAGTTAATATTGCCTGGCAAGCAATATTATTCTACTAAGCTACTTGGCTTGTAGAGATTCTACTTCCGGTTACTACAATCCAGAAACGGGTTCATTCTGATGAGTATTGCTCGAGATATGAGCAAGATACTGTTCTACTACATTCTACTTGGATTCAGTGATTCTACGGTGGTTCTTCAAGTGACGCGTGGCATACGACGTCTTGTCACAGTGTACGATAGGACATTTAGTCTCCGACACTGCGGTCTATTCAATGCTATTGATTAGACGTAACAAATAGTGACAGGACTTGTGCGACAGGACACTGATGTGACTATTTATGGATAACGAGTCGAGATCTGCTGGTCCAGAGTGAAGGACAGCAATATTGTGAGATGATCTGTCCTATCAGTCATCTGGATGTGACTGCGTCACAATTAGTATATAACGAGCAGGACGCTGCCACTTGGTAGCACCACTTTCCCTGCACCTGTGTCCTCGCACCTTCGGCGACGGTTCTCACGTGCCTCGTGCGTTCTGTGCTGGTAGCCATAACCAGCAACGTAAACCTATTGATTAATATAACTACTTCCTCTGTAGATATTAATCAGTGCAGGCTGAACCACAGTTCAGCCACAGTTTCGTTAACTCGAATTACAAGCGAGTTCGTAATCTACTGATTACGGCATTGATTTCTGGTGTCGGCAATTTTTACGGTGTTTTTCCATTATATGGGAAACACGCGTGAATATCGTGAGCCATCTCCCGAGCGTGCGTCGGCTCCATCGTCTTCAGGCTTTAATTTCAACGTTCAACGTACGGCGTCAACTGCTGCGCTGCATTCGCGTGCTGTTCAACCTTCGCTGTCTCAAGCGCTCGTCAGCCGGCCGCCAGTTTCTAACGATCTGCATCAGTTCGTCGACGACCTTACTCAAGATTTGGAAATCCTGTCGGAAAATTCCCATATTTTCCGAAGGCTTGCAGCGTCGGGATCAGACGAGCAAGCTCAAGTAATTTCGGCGCTTCGCACCTACGGCTTGGGTGTTCTGGCGTTGGCGACAGCGTGGTCTGGAATTTCGGCGACTCTTCCGACTGTCGCAGTTCCGGTTAGCAACAACGGGTGGGCGTCGTCAGTCAACGGTATCATAAACGTCGCTGCTTCGATTCAGCGGCAATCAAACGCTGAGGAGCCAGGTGAAAACAGCGAGGGGCTTCCTGATTTATATCCGAGTATTGTGCAGCAGATTTTGGATAACGTATTGCAGTTTCCGCGCGACGATATGCGGCTGGATTAAATTTTCTGTTATAATTAACAGAATTAATTCAGGAAAATTTTTTTCTTGGTTCCAGAGCTTAAGGGATTAATTTATTAATTCCCCAGCAGTATTCTTTCTTCAGCATCGGCATCGGCATCGACAGTTGTCATCGGCATTCGCAGCGACCATGCAGGGTTTGGAAGACGGCGAGATACGCGGCGAACGCTGCGGGGTCAGAATTTTAATCAGAATTTTAATCGTCCAGCAGCAGCAGCAGCAGAGCAGCCCCGCAGAGCCAAGGCCCAGGAGGGCTTTGCTATTCTTAACCAGCTTCCCAGTCTCAAGGAGCACTGGACTGTTAAGGATAAGGATATTACTATTAGGGATATAAGGGCTTGTATAATGGTAACAATCCTCTGCAGGTGCTGTGTATGTCTCAGTACCTTCTTAAGTGTCCCAAGAGGGTGCAGAAGTATGTAAATGACAAGTTTGAGGATGGAGATTCCTGGGAGGTTTTTCTAGCTGAGTTCGAGGTGTTCCTAGATGATAAGAGGGCTAGTGATGGCTCCTTTTGGAAGAAGGAGTACATTGATTTCAAGGCTGAGGGCCTGATTCTGCAGGCATTTGAGGATTTTCAGGAGCTGAGACACAATTGTGCTGGCAAGGGGTATGTAGTGTCAGATGAGATTGCCATGGATGATTTCCTAGGTAGCCTGGGATTGGATGAGGTCACCTTGGATAACCTGCAGGTGCACATGCGTACATGCACCACCTGGGCTGCTATGGTGGCCAAGATCAAGGATTATTTCAGGGGCAAGTATGTGGGAGGCAAGAAGGAGGCAGACAAGGCCAGGGAGAAGCAGAAGGAGAAGGATAAGGTGGAGGCAGCTGCAGCAGGGGCAGTGTTCCCAAGGTCAAGGGCAACCAATGGGGGGGCAGCCCTCCAACGGTTATGGTCCACCAAGGTCAGGGCCTTCCAAGCGGGGGGCTTCCAGGCCAAGGGCTTCAGTGGCTTCAAGCGTCGTGGAGGTCCTTCCCAGGAGCAGCCAGCGGCTCAGCGTCCCAGATTTGATTTCAACAGGGTGGGGTCCCAGCGGGGACCACCTGGGGTGGGGACACCTCGTATCACATGTTATTTCTGTCACCAGCAGGGCCACATCCGTAAGGACTGCCCTAGCTGGCGTAAGCAAAGGGGCCAAGGTGGGTATAACAACCCAACCTGACGGGCTCAGCCTTCCCTGGGCTTGCTAGGGTCCGCCAGGGAGGGGGCTAAGAGTGACCCCCCCATTACTCTGGATGAAGTTGATTTGCTCCCTGCACAGGTTGAGAGTCTCCCACTTAAGGTTGAGAGTCCCCCTGCACAGGTTGAGGGTGCATCCATGGAGGAAGAACACAATGGGGTAGTGACTGGGTCTTCCCACGTCACCATGGTGAAAGCAGTTACCACAAGGCAACAACGTTCCCACATGGCTCTTGGAGGTAGTTTGCGTACTCCTTCAATGTTGGAGCGTGGAAGTCCTGCCTTAGGGCAGGAAGCTCCTCTAGAGGAGGAGGGTGAGGCTGATGGCCTGAATGATGCAATGGGGAGCATGGTTGTAAGTGAGCGTGCTGTTCCAGCACCTCACCTGTATTTAATAAAATGTCTCTTGTGTCAAACATTGCATTGAGATTGCATCACATGTTTGGTCATGCTGCCCAGGCACTCCAGTTTGCAAGGAGGCTGGGAGGGACATCTTTGTTTAATGCAGTAAAACAGGTTGCTGAGGCTTGTTCCTGTAGGCTGGTTGCTCCCAAGCCTAAGAAGTCTCATGTCAGACAACCTGTGTTGCAGCCTGGATATGTACAATGTGATATCCAAGAAATCAGGAAACTGATTTTGTTGGTTGGTGTTGACAGATATACCAAGTACAAGGTGCTGGAGCTGTTGCAAGACAAGTCTAAGCCATGTTTGGTGGCTGGGCTCCAGGCTATCAGATCCAGAATGAAACCAGTGATCCAGCTGCAGTGTGATTTAGAATTTGAGTGCTGCATGGGGAATGAAGACCTCCCTGAGTTATTTGTTGTACACAGGGAGTCCCATGGCAGTCAAGGCGTGGTGGAGAGGACAATCAGAGAACTCAAGACTATTCTGCTGACGGAGAAGAAGATTCCAAGATTGGTTCCAGCTATTATCAAGACGGCCTGGTTAAGGTCAGTTGAGGACAGATTGAATGTCAGGGCATCCATGTATGTTGGAGAGGTCCCTGTGACTCCATTATCATTGCATCTTCGGGAGCTCCCTACTGAGGTTGAGCAAGCCTGGAAAGATAGCCTTATGTTCAAGTTTGCCAAGTTGAGGCAGAAAGACAAGGGCTGGAGTGTTCTGAAACCTGTTGTTGGCCAGAGGGTAATTGTGTGGAAAGAGCCCAAGCTTGCAGGCAAGCGTGGTAGCTGGCACCCTGGAGTAGTGACCAGGGTGGAACTAGCTGGGCACAAGTGCTGGGTGAAGATGGAGGATCCTCCCCAGAATGTGCACCGTCTGTCGTGGTCATATGTACGTCTAAGGGGTGCTGAAGCAGAGGCAGTAGCTCCTGATGTGACAACCTTGCCAGTTGGTCATGACGTCATCCCTGATCATCACGTTCAAGCTGGAAGTAATCCCCGGGTAAGTCCTGGCCAGACCCCTGGATCGGTTAACTTTCCATCCTTAGGACAGGCAGATGTGGTCCCCTCTAGCCTCACTAAGCATAGAGGTGTGGGCCTGAAAGATGTGGTGCTGGCTATGCAAAAAGCCAAGCAAGGACCTCGGGTGTCCAAGCTCAGCCAGTTGGAGGAGTCCGAGGATGCTGTCCTAGAGGTAGATACCAATGCTGAGGTTTCTGTTATGGGATCTCAACATACAGGTCAACGGCAGGTGCTTTCGCCTAGTTGTGCTTGGGTGTCTGACTTTAGTGGCAGGACACACATTATGGTATTGGGAGAGGTGCTGGTACCCTTCATGGGTGAGGATGTCACATTTCTTGTGCTTGAAGATTATGATGGCCCTATCATCTTGGGTCAAAATTTTCTGAGCTCTCCTAGAATTGTTGTGGCATCTGATAAGCTGAGAAAGTTTGGCTGGGGTAGCATACCCTTGGTCAATTTTAAAACCTCCCTTGCCAGTGTATTTAATTCTGTGAAAGCGATCAAGAATGTGCAGTGGCCTGAGAATCAGATTCCTGTGGCTTCCAGTCTTGTTATGCCAGCTGCTCTACACCCTAGCAGTATTGGTATTACTAAGAGATCACTGGCTGCTCATTCTCCTCTTAGCTATGATCAGCTTGTCCAGGAAATGAGTTCTCCTCTAATGTTTGAGGCCTGGAGGCTAGCATTTGCCAAGGCTCTAGAGGAGTGGTTGCAGTTTGACTGCTGTCAGCCTGTGAATGAAGTTCCCCCATACAGTACACGGTTGAAGCTCAGATTCGTCATCAAGCGGAAGGAGGTGGAGGGGGTGTCTGTTCCCCATGTGCGTCCAGTTCTCAATGAATACCGTGGTACTGGGGATCTTCTGGGCGAGGAGTTGTATACACCTGGGATGCTACATGATACATGGCGTATTTTATTGTGCCTGTATGTCGGTATGCTGAACCAGGGTGCTGATATGTCTTCAGTTCTGCTAGATTTCAAGAGAGCATTTCTGAAGGGTGATCCCAGTGTGGCTCAGCAGGTGTGGCATTGTGAAACTCCATTTCATGTGCCAGTTCCTGTAGCCTGGCAGGCAGAGCTCCAGTCTAGCTACCTGCTGATTCTGAAGGGTCTAGAAGGTCTCAGGTCCAGTCCCATCATTTGGAGGCTCACCTTGGAAGACTTCTTGACTAAACACTGTGGGTTGAAGGTGTCATCTGTGGACCCATGTTTATTGCTGGGTAGGTGGCATGATTTACCTGTGTATGCTAGCCTGCATGGTGATGACTTGCACTTGATTGCTCCCACTAAGTGGTTGAGTCAGTTTGTGCCCATCATTAATGATGCATTTCCTTTGGGAAAAGAATTGTGGCAGAAGCCTGGAGAGGCTGTCACGTTCTGTGGAATGCAGGCTACATTGGTTCAGGAGGGGAGTCAGTGGCTGATTAAGCTGCAGGCGGGCAATGACTACAAGAGTACCATTCTTCAATCTGTTCCAGAGGTCATGACGTCATCCATTGCACCTGAGCTGAAAGGCAAGTTGGCCTGGTATGGCAGCATTTGTGGGCCTGACATGATGGTCCATAGCAGATCCCCTGATGATGTGCTAATTCTGGAGGAGCCTTCCCAGATTATTGCACATGTTAACAAGTCTCCTGGTATTACTTTAGCTGGGATTGATTTGTCTTTGCCATTTTCCTTGGATATCTATGTTGATAGCTCCATGGATAGCAGGCAAGTTTCTAAGGTCAGAGGCAGGTCAGCTGGCTTGTTTGTGCTTCAGCAACATAGGCCTAGTCTTGTGGCCTGGTACAGTCGTCTTCAAAGAAGGGTTGCTGTGAGTTCAGATGTCTCTGAGTGCAGAGCCATTTGTGAAGGGATTCAGTCCAGTTTGTACATCAAGGAGCTGTTGCTAGCTATGGCTTCAGTGACTCCTCATACTCTTCAGATGGAAACCTTGATCCTTTCAGATAACATGGGCATGGTCCAGTTTGTGCACAAGCAGTTGGCCAGGAGCAGAGATCTGGATTATCTCCTGTTGAAGGAGTTGGCAGGTCTGGTGGATATTCAACATCTTCCAGGTTCTGAGAATCCTGCTGATGCCTTGACCAAGTTACCTCACAAGTCTGCTGAGCAATATAAGCTTCTTTACAAGCTGATGAGCTCCTCTGTGTGAGTTGAGCAATTCCAGTTGGAGCTTTGAGTTTGGTGACTGATTGGGTGAGAAGAGCTAACATAGAGCTGGGCTCTGTTATGCTGAGAGCTGTGATGCTCTGAGGGCAGTAATGCTCTGTGTACATATGTGTATAATACTGTATTCTATGTAATGCTCAGTCATGGAGCATGATGTTGGTTGGGGGTTTGTCCTCAGTTTGAGGTTTGTCTCAACCAAAGGGATTTTATAGGGCAGGGTTCGATTCCCTGGGGCTGCTTAGGCGGATTTTCCCGGATTGGCTGGCCCATCAACCTTGCTGGTGAGGTGGCGACAGGTCCCCCTAGTTTTGTCCCAGACAGAGGAATGTAGTTTGTCATGCATGTGCTTAATATATTTTGTGATGTGCTATTTCTCAGTCCATGGTGGGCGCCAGTTCTGATAACTATCAATGTCTACCTGATAAGGTCTTGTGGGTAACTTGTGGGGTTCCAATCAGGAGCCATTATGGTGATGATTCCATTTTGGTCATTATTCTGGTTAGCCACAAGCTGCTATTCCAAACACTTGGCTTTCTACTTCCAGTGGATAGGGAATTCATTGTAATTCGTCATGGCTGAGATGTGTTGTGATCTGGTGCTTGATTAATCCCGAGCAGAGACTACAGAGAGCTGGGAGGGATGTCAAGTGCTATGCATGTTGTTTCTATATATGTATTAAAAATATAATTACTTACAGCAGAGTGAAATCACTCAAACCAAAGCAAACGCCCAGCTATAAACCTATATACAGAGCCATGTCAAAGCTCTATACTACGATAAGACCAATGGAAACGCCTAACGGGAGGAACCTAATAGCCCTGCTGCACCGCAAAATCAGCCCGCGTACGGCGGAGCATGATGTCCGCCATGGCCCGAGTCAGCGCCACCGACAAGCGCTGACGCCAATATGACGTCCAGGTCCTCGCCGACCATGGGGCCCGCTGGCCCTCCAGGTCCAGCCGGTCCTCCCGGAGCCGGCAACACTCCTTGAAGAAGGCGGAGGTCAGGGGCCCCATGGCCCCAAACTCCTCCAGGACAAAGGGCACCACACGATGGTGCCCGACGTCGCCGTAGGCCAGGAGCTTGGCCCGCTCCGCCCGGTCCGCCGTGTAACCTGCCGTGAGGGAGGCCCCAGCCACGTGGCTAAGAGCCAAGGGCCGCGCCACCGAAACGTCAATAAGCAGATGCCGGCCACCCCCCTCTATATATGTGTTGCCAAGCCTAACAGCTCTAAAAGAAAGAAAGGGCTGGAGTTAATATGGCTGTTACGTCCAAGCTCTAAAAGAGAAGAAAGGGCTGGAGTTAATATTGCCTGGCAAGCAATATTATTCTACTAAGCTACTTGGCTTGTAGAGATTCTACTTCCGGTTACTACAATCCAGAAACGGGTTCATTCTGATGAGTATTGCTCGAGATATGAGCAAGATACTGTTCTACTACATTCTACTTGGATTCAGTGATTCTACGGTGGTTCTTCAAGTGACGCGTGGCATACGACGTCTTGTCACAGTGTACGATAGGACATTTAGTCTCCGACACTGCGGTCTATTCAATGCTATTGATTAGACGTAACAAATAGTGACAGGACTTGTGCGACAGGACACTGATGTGACTATTTATGGATAACGAGTCGAGATCTGCTGGTCCAGAGTGAAGGACAGCAATATTGTGAGATGATCTGTCCTATCAGTCATCTGGATGTGACTGCGTCACAATTAGTATATAACGAGCAGGACGCTGCCACTTGGTAGCACCACTTTCCCTGCACCTGTGTCCTCGCACCTTTGGCGACGGTTCTCACGTGCCTCGTGCATTCTGTGCTGGTAGCCATAACCAGCAACGTAAACCTATTGATTAATATAACTACTTCCTCTGTAGATATTAATCAGTGCAGGCTGAACCACAGTTCAGCCACAGTTTCGTTAACTCCAGGAGCTGGAGGACCACCGCCAGGCCCAGCAACGGGAGGTCACCGACCGCGCTCGCCGCGAGTGCCGAGTGGTGCTACGTCGCTTCCCCCAGAAGCCAGGTGAGACGTCAACCTCTCTTGCTGACGAGCTCAAGAACCAGCTTCTTACCCTCATGGGCCTGGTAGGTGAGGTAGAACTGCGTGGGTGCCACCGCCTTCCCCACTCACGGGACAAGGCGGCCCCCCCACCAGTCCCGCTCACCTTCCCCTCCCCTGAGGATAAGCAGCGGTTCCTCTCTCGTCGCAAGCGGTTGCACGACCTCACCTGGACGCTGGATGACGACCTCACCCCCGCTCAGCAACAGCAGCGACGCGACCTGTGGCCGGAATACCTCCGCCATAAGCAGGACCCCCAGAAGCCCAAGGTGTACTGGAGGGGCGGGGACCTGATGATCAACCACAAGATGTGGACGCCCCCAGCGGGCTAGAATAGCAATAGCCCTAGCTTGTAACCATTGGCGTCACTGCCGCTAAGGCAGCCATGCCTAGAATGTTGCCTAGCTGTGCCAACACACCTAGTCACGTGCCGCCAACGCACGGTACACAACCAGCCATAGCCTTAGCCTAGTCCTAGTACAGCCATGCTACGCCCTGGCTATGTTCAGATTACTTGCCCACGCTCCTTGCTATGATATGCTCACATGGGTCTTATTGCACCCACAGTTTGCCGGATCGTTAGCCTGTCCTTTTAGCTAGCCGCGCCCGATTGCAGCTGTGGCATGCCTTTGGCATGAAGGAGACTGGGGGTCTCTGCCCTTTCTCCTGTAGTGCACACACAGGGCTTAAAAGCACTTCGGTGCTCCGTGACTCCCCAACGGGAGCACGAGTTTAATTAATTAATTAATTAATAGGGTGGAAGATGCATGATCATCGCTAAACAATGGCTATGCATGGCGTCAAATGCCTCAGAAAATGGCTGACGGCGGTATGGCTGACGGCGGAGCTCAGATCTTTTGCATCTGAGCCCCCAATTCGGTCAGTCAGACCACTTGCATTAGATGCGCTTTTTTGAGACGCATGCACATGCCAGTATAATCGGTTACGGCTGCTGAAACGCAGTATTGCCAAAGTTACGCACGTGACAAGCAGCTATGACGACCCCAAAAGCAAAACGGGGGTTGGAAAAGGAGCTTTCCGGCTCCCAGCCCAACTCCCACTCGCCATCGTCCTTGCCCAGCCGCCTGGGCTTGCAACATCGCCAGCAAACCCATCGCCAAGCGCCTTGCCCGAGCCCAAGAAACCCTGCCACGAACACAAATGGCAAAAGTACCTACCTGATTACAACCGCTTTTCTTTTCAGCACTGGCTAGAGCTGACCACAGAAGAATGCGCCGAAATAGTGCGTTTTTTGGCACAGGAACGCAAGCTCCATGGGGCCACAGGGCCCATCCCCGACGAGAACCTGGAGAGGTTCTTTACCAGGGGAGACCTCAACCACCGCCTCGCCATCCTGTGCAGCTTCTACCAGCTACCTATATGGCCAAAATCGACGCCAAGATCCGCGCCCCAGCCCAGCCTGCGCGGCCGACAGCCACATCGTCTTCCTCCCTCTGCAAGGATGACATCCGAGCAGTGCTGGAGGAGCACGTGACCTGGCCGTTGGCCGAGAAGCTGACCTCGCTGAACACGACGCTCAACACGGTGGAGGCCCGGGTCTCCAATGTGGAAACCAAGGTCGTCCACAAGCTCCAGCCCCAGTTCACGACGCTGCACACCGCGGCGCAGGCATCTGATACGCACGCTGCGCTAGTTGTCTCTCGCCTTAATTAACCAGGTGGAGGGCAAGTGCGGCGTGCTCATGAAGAAGCTTGAAGCCATCACCGCCCACACCGAGGCCCTTGCCTCACAGGTCCCAAAGATAGCGGAGCAGACGGCCACCATCGCATCCCAGCCACCCCGGCTGGATGCTGGTGATCTCCCGCCCCTCTCCTATGCGGACCTGCTGCGGACAGCGACCGCCTCCACCACCGACGCCATCGCTACGAAGCTCCAGGAGCTTGAAGACCTTCGCCAGGCTCAACAACGGGAGGCCACCGACCGCGCCCGCCGCGACTGCCGGGTGGTGCTGCGTCGTTTCCCCCAGAAGCCAGGCAGGTGAGACGTCAACCATGCACCCTTGCCGACGAGCTTATAATAAGGACCAGCTCCTTACCCTCATGCATGGTCCTGGTAGGTGAGGTAGAAATGCGTGGGTGCCACCGCCTTCCGGCCCACTCACGGGACAAGGCGGCTCCCGGCCCCACCAGTCCTGCTCACCTTCCCCTCCCGTGAGGACAAGCAGCGGTTCCTCTCTCGTCGCAAGCGGTTGCACGACCTCACCTGGACTCTGGATGACGACCTGACCCCCGCTCAGCAGCAGCAGCAGCGACGTGACCTGTGGCCTGAATACCTCCGCCACAAGCAGGACCCCCAGAAGCCCAAGGTGTACTGGAGGGGCGGGGACCTGATGATCAACCACAAGATGTGGACGCCCCCAGCGGGCTAGAATAGCTTGTAGCCCTAGCTTGACTTCATTTGTAGTCACTGCATGCCGCCATGGCAGCCATGCTTAGAATGTTTGCCTAGCTGTGCCACCATACCTAGTCACGTGCACCGCTAACGCACGGTATACACAACCAGCCATAGCCTTAGCTAAGTCCTTGTACAGCCATGCTACGCGCCCCTGGCTTCGATCAAATTACTTGCCCACGCTCCTTGTTATTATATGCTCACATGGGTCTTATTGCACCCACAGATTGCCGGATGGTTAGCGTGTCCGTTTAGCTAGCGCGCACGAATGCAGCTGTGGCATGCCTCTGGCATGAAGGAGACTGGGGGTCTCTGCCCTTTCTCCTGTTGTGCACACACAGGGATTAAAAGCACTTCGGTGCTCCGTGACTCCCCGACGGGAGCACATGTTTAATTAATTTAATTAATTAGTGCATGGCGTCTCAGCAGAGAGTAGCGCTCTCAGCATAGGCAAAACTTGCACCTATGCATGCCACTTTATATCACCAGGCTGCACCATCAACCAGCTCCAACCCCTGAGCTCACGCGGTATGGCGGCGCTGCCGGGCTGCATGCAGACTGCGGCGCAGGCTTCTGATCAGTGCACATGCCGCCCTACTACTATATCGCCTCAACCAGGTGGAGGGCAACTGAGTGCGGCCTAGCTAGCTGCTCTTCACTGAGAAAATTAAGCTCGAAGCCATCATCGCCCATACTGACCGGCCCTGGCCGTGCAGGTCGTGGAGATCGTGGCGCATGCAGACGGCCACCATCGCTGCCCAGCCCACCCGGCCCGGCAGGCAGATGGCAGCCTAGCGCTAGCTCGTAGTGTGCAGCACAGTCTCCTACTGTACTGCAGTCCGTCAGCCGCGACCACCTCGACCACGGATCGATGCCATCGCCACGAACGGAAGCTGCAGAAGTGAGAAGATGGAAGCCCGCCGCGCGCGGAGCAGAAGAACGCGAGGACACTGCAGCCGACCGTGCCCGTCCGCCAATACAGAATGGTGCATGCTGTGTCGCTTCACCCATGCAGCCGCCAGTGAGGGGAGACAGCAACCTCTCTTGAGGACGAGCTCTGCCACTGAGGAGCAAGCTCCTTACCCAACTGGACCTCGAAGGTGAAGTAGAGCTGCGTGGGCACCGCCCTTGCCATCTACAGCCGACAAGGCAACAGCCCCACTAGTCCTGAGCACTTATCTTCAACTCCATGTCCAGAGGGTAAGCGGCTGTTCCTCTCTCGCCGCACGAGTTCATGAAGTTGCACGACCTCCCCTGGACGCTGGATGACGACCTGACGCCCCGGGGTACCAGGCGGCCCAGCAGCAGCAGCGACGCGACCTGTGGCCGGAATATTTCTGGCACAAGCAAGACCCAAGGAGCCCCCAAGAAGCCCAAGGTGTTCAGTCTAGCAGTGGAGCCGGGGCGGGGACCTGATAGTCATCAACCAGCTGCGGAAGCCGGCCCCCCACGTCAGGTTAGAATATACACCCATGTTTTGGTACGTGATCGTGCAACCTGGACACTCCTTGCCATACCATGTGCCACGTACACCAATACAGGGTAGAACATAGCTATGCATGCCTACGGCCTAACTAGTAGCCAATGGATATCCGTCCACGGCCTAGCTATGTGCATGCCTCGCCTAGCTCTGCATGTTTGCTCGCGTCAACATAGTAAAGTTAATGCAATGCTCACACGTGTCGAATATTGCACCCACAGGGTATGCCGGGTCGTTTCGACAGGTACCCGATTGTGCACCCTGTGGCATGCTTGCGGCATGAGGGAAGGGGGGGTTCTCTAGCTGCCCCCTGCCCTCTGTGCACACTCAGGGACTAAAAGCACTCTGGTGCTCCGTGACTCCCCAACGGGAGCACGTGTTTAATTAATTCACTCATGAACTAATCGACGGCCTCACTAGCTTCATTAACCCACATTCTCCAAGACGTACGCAGTTGCTGCATCCTGGCTGGCCAGGGCTGGAATGCTATCTGCTAAAAATAGAAAGCGATGGTTAAAAAATGAGCTCAATTGTTGGACAAAACATTATGTTATTGTATAATATGCTACATGTCCATGAGACGTAAGACATGCTTTTCCCTGTCAGTCCCACCCGTCCCTTCACTCCTGGGCACTCTTGCCCAGCAGCTAGCAGAAGCAATCTATAAAGCTCATGGGTAAACTGTTTCGAGGTAGTGCCCACAGTCCCATGCTGCATAGCACTGACAACTGGTGTGCCTTCGGGGGCATAATACTACAGCCGCTTCTGTGGCACTTCAGTCTCCCGGCATACGTGGTGGAAACCTCTTTGTTTCATATGAGTCTCACATGATATGCTGGCGAACGCAGGTCATCTCGGTTACCAAGGAGGTCGCTGGGGACTCTGGGCATACGCTAATCAGGTACGCGTCGCATGAGACCACCGGCTGCTTTTCTCCTTCCCATTTGCCACAGTAAGTCAACGGGCAGAAGGTGCAATCATAGCTACGATCACAGGGGCTGCAAGTATTATGATGGTCTCATCTCTGATGGTCTGCACTTGCCCTAGGGCAGAGAGTATGCCGTGCTATGGACCCCTCACAATAGAAGAGAAGCAGCTTTCAGGAGGTCTGCCAGAAAAGTCGGCAAACCCCCGCAGAGGCAGCTCCATGGTGCAGCGCCACGCCACGAGGTCGAAATGTGCTGAGAAGCAGCACATTTTCCCGCACTTTTCTGTGGTGGTCTCGTGTTTTCCTGCATTGCTTCTGGCATGGTAATCTGGCAGGCTTCCGGCAGACGAACACCGCGCTCTAGAAAGGCTCGCAGTCGAGCCTGCAATAGAAGCGGTGCTTAGATGGTGGGCAGCCCATTTTGCCTCATGGTCTCCACCAGGGCTTTGAGTTTACCGTGGAATCGCTTACGGGGGGGCATGAAAAACTGCACCCCTGGGAGTTCCAATCCCTTGCCACGTTCGGCGATCAGGGTTCCTACCTTGGTGGCAGCGGCAATGTCACTAGTGCTGGCGTCGTCCTTGAAAGCCTTGTCTAGACTGGATGCGGACGCTATGATATGGCCATCACTCCGTCGCATGATGTTGGCGTATATGTACTTGTTTGAAAAGAAGAGCTTGAGGGCATATGGCTTCAATCTATGCGCCGGCAACTTGGTCGCCATTGTGAACTTAACGCCAGACTAACATATGACCATCCGTCCAGAAGCCGCTGCGGGCCCGAGGTATGCTGTGAAACCTGTTTATCTGCCACTTGCTGAGGGGATGATTCAGCGCAGCTGTAGCCGGGCTGTGGCGACGAAACGTCACTTATGAATAAGCGAAGTTTGCCCACTGGCAATACCCACGACAGTGACTGCCGCTGGGCGAGGCTATAAACATGGGCACTTGTCTAAAATAACTGGACGGGCATAGCTGTATATGTCGCGCATATCCGGGTGCAAAGGTGATAGATGGCAGCAGTAGTGTTTCGGTCCACTGTGATGACGGAATACAAACACCCTGCCCTACAGTACTGATGTTGTTGTTGTTGTTGTTGTTGTTGTTGTTGTTGTTGTTGTGTCCCACGCCGCACATGGGCAGCAGAGAATCTATAGCGGCCGAGGGCCTGCCCTACAATAAGTACATGTCCCCGGCGCTTAAGTATCTTTGGTTCTTATCTGTTTGTGATGCATGCTGTTCAGAGTCCTGGCCCTCTGCGTTTCCAATTCTCTGGGCAACAACAACAACAACAACAAGAGTCAAGATTTTACACCTGGACAGCATGGCGAGGTGGCAACGCGGACATCACATAATTATGTATTTTCGCTAGCAAAGTTAGGCCAGGAGGTAGTCTGGCCACATCCAAGGAGCCTAAGCCTGACGCAGCCTAGTGTATTGCGCTCGGTACTTCTGAGTTATCCCGCTGCAATGCTCTAATTTCGGCATGAGTTGAAAGCATTTTCCCTCGCACTGTGTGCGATTGCCATCGCATGTATAGAAAGCGAGACATGGCTTGGTTATGGGGTATGGGTGCTAATATTGATGCGGGTGCACGGCTCACTGCACGCGCCCACGCAGGCAAACGGCAGTGTACGCACTGCGTCTGTTCCTCCAACCTTGAGCGAGAGTGAATGCCGCTGCAGAGTAGTGGTGCATCAAATCACGGCAAGTCTACCGCATGGAAACCACAGGACATCATTTCGTGGTGACACCACAGTAGCACTAGACCTTGTATATAACTCTTCCCGACTCCGACGGACGCTGTACACGTCGAAAAATCGCTCTGGACTTAATTGTCACTGTTCGAGGATTTCAATTTAAAGCTTGTTTGAGTCACGAGCAAGATGGCGGATAGCTCTACTACACTGTGTTCGTCGGCGCAAGAGGCCGTGGCTGTTCTTCTGCGGGGTACGGACTCTGCGAGGCGTCATGCGGCCAACGAGTGGATCAACATGGTAGCGGCCTCCCCAACGGCTAGCTGGATGGTGGCCACCGAGCTTTGCAAGAGCCCTGATCAGGTCAGCCCTGCATGTTATCAAGTCGTGCTGGCGCGTTATGCTGGTTAGTCCACTTTTTTTCTCGTCCGCCTCCTTAGCGCTGCCTGTGACATTCCGTCTCGCATGCCGCTAGCAAGTAACTGCGGGGTGCTAGGCTCCCCGCACGTGATCCCACGGCCGGTGAAGGCACGTGATCCCCTTTGAGCCCATGACGCAGCTGGAGTAGTTGCCTTGCTAATCCTGGCTTCCGCAATTTGTGCGGATATTCGCAGAGGCATGCTGCATATGCTATCTTCAGACCGGAGACCGCGAGGTTTGTGGCATCCATCGGCGTGTTCACGTAGCCTCTCGGGAGGTGCCCTCCTTGGCACCTATAAATTGCGCAGACACACGTGGGCAACTGCCTACATTTGCGCGGCGTGTGGCCACTCAGTGGACACGTGGCATCTGCTTGCTGCTGGCAAAACAGCCGTGCCCAGTGTAAAGGGAGGGAATAAAGAGGGGAGGTGGTGCTATGCTAGTACCGATGCTGCCACCAAAATGGTAGGCCATGGCTGAGGGATATGGGGGGATGGGGGTGGGGTTGGCGAAGTGGGTTCAGGGCAGGGACGAAGTCATCCCCGTAATGTGACCCTGGGTCAAGTTCCTGAGCCAGCTTCATGAGTCCCTATGGGAGCCGGAAAGGTTATTGACGTGGTTTCCCGTTCATCCTGCAGAACCATTGCTTACTTTCCAGTAAGTATTACTTACTCACCAGTAAGTAATCAGTGATCATGTGTGTGTGTGCCGTACCGTACCTGCGCGTGCATGCGCGAGTATCCGCCACGCAGGACGCCCGCTGTTACGTTATTGTTGTAGATATTGTTGTTATTGTTATTAGCGGCGATGTTGTTATCATCGTCTCTTATTTTTCTCGATGCTGTCATTGCTATCATGGCTATTGCTATCGTGGCCCCCAGAACACCTGGCAGTCCATATCTGTACCTCCAGTTTTGTTTTGTTCTTGTTCATAATAATACTCATACTGATAGCAATAATAATAAAATTAGCGTTATTACTATGCTGCCCTGCATCACATGCTGCCCGACTGTCCGGCCTCAGCTTCTCATATCTGTACCTGCGAGTTCTTTTTGTTCTTATGAACCCCATGATTATCACATTCTGCCCCCGCAGGACATCCGGCTGTTCGGCCTGAGCATGCTGCTGGGCAAACTGCGGCGTGACGGCGCGCAGTTGTCCCACAGTGACCGCGATGCGCTGTATAATGCCTGTGTGGGGCAGCTGCAGGGCGTGACGGACGACAAGATAAGGACGCGGCTGGCCACCGTGACGGCGGCGGCAGCGGTCGCGGTGGGGGAGGACACGTGCCACCAGGTGAGTGGCTCCATGGGCGAGTAGGAGCAACCACAATAGGCTATTTCGTGTGGGTCAGGCTGTTGGGGGGGGGGGCGTTAAGCTGCACAAACGTACCTACGTTCGGGGTTTCTTGCTTGCCACACCCTTCATCTCTCTTTGTACCCCCGACCCCTCCGTATGGGGCATCATTCCCTTGCAGTATGGGCCCCATCTCGGTTTATTTATTTAGTGTTCTTGAGGGAAACCGATGTATGTTCAGTCCCGAAGCCGATGTTGTTTCTTTTCGTTTGGACGTCGCTTCATGTCTATGAGGCTCGTGTATTGTGTGATTGGTGATGGACCATATACTTTTTTGAGGCTCATTTGTTGCGTACGTGGGGACGGATCATACACTTGAATTCCCCTCTACTGCCTTCATGGTCTAGACAAACGACCTTAGGAGTAAGGGCTTGCCAATACAAATCTGCTGGCACAACCTGGAGATGGATTCGTGCAGTCCTTACACTATGTGCGTGATGCACTGTGTTGATTTCATTCATCTTAATTGTCGAGGACTGGGGAAGCTGACCCCCATGAGGGAGAGATCGCCCTCGGTTACCACAGTTCTCTCTGTGAAAGTTGGACGTCATGTCCTTTTCTCCTTTTGCCTCCCCCCCCGTTGCTCACGTTTCCTTTAGACTCAACGGACTCCCTCTGCTGACTGCTGTTGCTGTTCCTTTTGACTTTTGCGTTGGTGCCTACCACCCGGCGCATTGCGCCCATCACCCACCACCTGGAAACTATTGTCGGCCATCTGCCACCTGGCAACTGTTGTCTGCCACCCGCCACCTGGCAGCTGCTGGGCGATGCGGGGGAAGCCTTGGCACGCACGGGGGAGGGCCAGGGTGGCGTGGTGGCGACGGCGGTGGCGGTGTTGGTGGCAGTGGCAGAGGAAGTCATCATGCAGGCGCACAGGGAGCGGGGGGTAAGGGCCTGGCACAAGCGACCATCAACTCAGCGGGGGCTTGCCTACATTTTGAGACCATGTGTTGACATCACAAACATATTTTGTTGACATATCCACGTACGCTTTCCTTTCTTTAGACTCATGTGTGTTTACAGGGAGAAAGGGCAAAGTGCTCTTGCTGCATGTAGGCAGAGGGGAGGGGGCTTGGAGGGCTAACGCCTGGGTGGCAATGTGGCTGCACGTTACTTGCTATACTGCAAAGCCCCTTCTTGTGTAGGGGGTGGTGGGGTGGGAGAGTGAAGGGAAGAGGGGCTCGCGTATGCCATTATGCTTGCGACTTTGCGGTCTAGCCATGCTGTCTTGGAACGTTTCAACAGGCATACCGGAGACGGGTCATTTACGTGGCAGGCCATTAAGCCTTTCCCTGATGCTGTGGTGTACGCGTTTCTAGATGGTGGTGGTGACTTGTGTGAACATGGCAGTGATGCGTATAAAATGTTGAATTGGATTTGCTGGAAATGCTCTGCATCTTATTGCGGTTTTACCCTGCAGCTTATTGAGAGCATCCAAGAATAGTATAAGAATTTTTTATGGTGGCATTATGATGGCATTATTTATGATGGAATTATGATGGCATTATGATGGCGTTATGATGGCATTACCATAGCATTATGAGAGTGTTATTTATGACGGCATTATAATGGCATTATGATCGATGGCATTATGACGGCATTATGATGGCATTATGATGGCATTATGATGGCATTATGATGGCATTATGATGGCATTATGACGGCATTATGATGGCATTATGATGGCATTATGATGGCATTATGATGGCATTATGACGGCATTATGATGGCATTATGATGGCATTATGATGGCATTATGACGGCATTATGATGGCATTATGACGGCATTATGATGGCATTATGATGGCATTATGATGGCATTATGGTGGCATTATGATGACATTATGATGGCATTATGATGGCATTATGATGGCATTATGATGGCATTATGATGGCGTTATGATGGCATTATGATGGTGTTTTGATGGCATTATGATGGCATTATGATGGCATTATGATGGCATTATGATGGCATTTTGATGGCATTATGATGGCATTATTTATGATGGCATTATGATGGCATTATGATGGCATTATGACGGCATTATGATGGCGTTGTTTATGATGGCATGATGATAGTGTGAGAACATTGACTGGAGAGGATGCTTGCGCCTCACCCAACCAGCTGGCGGAGAGTGCCTGGCAAGGCAAGGCGAGTACATGAGACTCATAATAATGACTCTAGGAAGGGTACTACTATGTGCTTTGCTCCATCACCGTACAGGTGGCGGGGAGCGTCCATGAATGGCAAGACGAAGTGTTTGCGGGGTTGACGCCACTGATCCGGCAGCAGCTGGCAGCTGCAGGGTCAGCCCCGCAAGGGGTGGCGGGTCGGGCGATAGGAGCCACCAACGGGCTGCCAGCAGCCACCGCCCCGGTCGCGTGCGCACAGAGCTCGTGAGTGAACTGTTCAGGTGAACTGCTTTGGTAAGCCGTTTAGTTGAACTGATCAGGCCTGTGAGCGGTTTAGACCGTGGCTATTGAGGTGAGTTGTTTAGGTTAGCTGTCGAGGTGAATTGGTGAGGTGAAGTGTTTGCATGAAGTTCTTATGTGAATTGTGAGGTGAAGTATTGAGGTGAGATTTTTTAGGTGAACTGTTTAGGTGAGCTGCTCACTTCACCCACGAGATGGCCTTATGGTTCTTCTTACGGTGGCAAAGCATCGTTACCCTATGCCGCTGCATCGTGTCACTAACTGGCCACTTGCTTAACGTACCGTACATCTTCAATCTCCTCCATGCTGCTGAAGCACTACTCCATGCTGCTGGAACATTACTCCATGCTGCCCGATGGTCTCGATATCAACCCACTTAACTACTCCATGGTGCTGAAACATCACTCCATGCTGCCTGATGGTCTCGATATCAACCCACTTACTTCACAAAAAAGCTTCTTGCATAGTTTTTCGTTGAGACAAAAAGGTGTATACTACTATTAAAAAATGTAAAATTAATTATCAGGCCAAGAGTCTGGAAAAAATGAAAAAGTGCACAGTACTTTTCGCACGACAAGAGTCTAGGAAAAGAGAAAAAGGTAAATAATTCTACACTACAGCCTTTCCCCTCATTGGTCCCATTTCAAGCCGAAAAATCGGCTGCAAAATGCTAACTTTGCAAACCACCCCACAACCAACCTACCATGATCCAAGGGCAGTCTTTGGGGGTCAAGCATGTCCATGAGTTGCCCTTCGGGGTGCGCTATCACAACCTCACATATCTGCAGGGTAGCTTATAGAAAACTACCGTCAAAGTCAGGGGGGTCAAGACTTGCATTTTCATATTTGGTAGATCAATGCACAGTTTGAGTTTTGGAATAATACCCTAGACACCTACCACCTCAGGGATTGGTGTGAGCAATCAGTTGGTGAACAGTTGAGCCGTTGGGGTCATCATTTGGGTGGGTATACTAGTAGTTACACTCTATACCGCCTACAGGGGTACCATTGGTAAAAAGCAACCAAGGTGCATGATCCAAGCAACCAAGGGCCGTACTACGTCCCAATGTGCCACCAACCATGTAAAATGACTCATGATTTCCCTTCAAGATTGATTGGCAAACCTAAATGCATAATCACAAACCCTTAGATCAGTCTATAGTGTAGGTGGGACACTGTCCACGCATGAAGGTAACATGTTCCGGACACCCTTTACATGGCATGCATTCTAAGTGGCAATCACTTACAAACTACTGAGGTTTAGCCTTTTTCAACTTTTTATAGCAGGAGTACACTAGTCTAAAGTTGACAGACATCGCTTGCCATATCGTGGCCAACCCACATGGTGGCACATGCTGACAGTGGAGGAGCCCTACTTTTCAGTCACCTGTAGATGCTTGGAAGTGCTAAGTGAAGCAGTCAAATACCTCACAAGCATGCAATATGGATGATGGAGAAGGATAACAAACATATATGGGGATGTTTAAACGCATACGGCCTCTAAAAATCAGCCTGGCCACCACGCCAAGGAAACTAACAACAACGCCTAGGTGTAGCATCTAAGAAGGGTGTTTTGGGGAGGGGGCAGGCAACGGTTCAAAAAACCTATGCATGGTGTGAAAACACAGTGCCACACAAGCTGGAACGTATCGATAAACATCCAGCATGGATAAGGGAACGATATTTTATCTTTACCTGGGATATATGAGGTTAGCTTGGCCAAGGCGTCGCGCAAAAAACGGCTCTTTGTGGCACACCAAAAGCGTGCAACAAAGTGATTAGATTCGGCAATTTCTGACCACCTCTTTGTTATGCCGACAATAATGCATGATCTTAGATACGAAGGAACCTATAAACTCGTCAAATCGCAATGGAAAGGCATTGCTGTCAACGTTTGCATCGCCCCCCCATATTGCAATATTTTCCCGCAAGAACGCTGCTGAAACCTATCAAACGACATTCCCGCGAACCAAAAATTTGGTTGTGTAATCTTTAGGACATGCAAAGTCTATTTCCTAAGTTTGGCTAGCAAATTCGAACTCAAACGTAAATGCCATTCGTAGGCGCAAGCCGCCATGGCCAGGTCGTATTTCTCCGGAATGCACGTTCTACGTGGAAAAGTACCCTGACCGCTTGTACTCGACCGCCCAGAACACATGACTAAGTTCGTCAGAAGTATGTCAACCCCGGCGGTATCATGCTGTGCAAAAACTTATAAACTTTCGATCTTCTCAGCTAAACGGTTCGAGATTCGCAATAGTTTTAAAGTATTTTGATCCCCCACGAACAGCCGATGAATCGGGTCTAAGTCGATTTCTGGCGGAAAATCGGCTGCCAGACCAATGAGGGGCTAAACACACATATGACTCCACAATGAGTCGAACTTGCGGTTTCACAACTCCGGTAATTGGTAGGGGGACGCGTAGATCCCCAGGTCCAACACATAGTCGATGGCTACTCGCACGAAAACATCCGAAATAAGTATTCTAGATGTTTTGGTGGTATATATTCTCTTAGCAGTTCTAGATAAGTTTTCTATTCCGCTCTCTCCTGCGCAGTACGTGGTATGACTCTGCTCAGATCCACGGACGCCCGAATCCATGCTCGCAAATGCACATGGCCGCTAGCCATGTACCAACCTAAGATGATCATCGTAGGTTGGTACACATTGGCTAGTGGCCATGTGCAGGCGCACTATGAGTTTAGCATGCGGTATGACTCTGCTAACATCCACGGACGCCAGAATCCGTGCTTGCAAATGCATGTGGTCGATAGCCTTGTACCAACCTACCATGAGCAGATTCGTAGGTACGTTGGTACATGGCTAGCTGCCACGCACGTGCAGGCGCACTACTTTAGCACATGCGGTATGAGCTGATATGACTCCGCTAAGATCCACGGACGCCGAAACACGTGCTATTGCAAGCACGGATTTTGGCGGCCACCTGCGATGGCGAGAGACACGCACAGAGCTCTGTACAATATCCCAGCCGCAACGGTCATCCCAATCATGTGGTCAAGCGTTGGAAGAAACCATCGCGCTCGTCCGACCAATGTCAACCTGAAAGAGCGGAATAGACTGCAATATTGGGGTCTTGGCCATTGAGTTGCTTGATCTTGTTTGCAATTGCACAGTTTTGGGTGGTTTTGCTCGCTTTTTTGTGCTTCGTGTGAACAACATCTACTAAAATAATGGCGCAGCCGATGGCCGACTTGGCTGCCTTATACGCAGCCGGCGTGAAGGTAGCCATTGCCAAGGTAAACTGCAAATATTGGGAATATAAGGATGCTCAAAAAGAGGCGGGCCCAGAATTCAACGCTACGGCAAGGGTAGACATTGAAGATTGCCAGGCGAGAGAGGATGTGCAGGAGTGTGCGGCGGGGATCCTTATTTCAGTAGAGAAATAGGCGTAAGGCTGACAATGCTTGGCAGCGCGGAATCTTCAAGAAAGACGCCTTGTACGTAGAGGGGTGCTCAAACACGGCCAAATGCACGCAGGGCCGGGCTCGCCGATTGCGGCTTCTATGTCGCCGAGAAATGAATTATAATAATTTCGGACGATTCCGATGTAATGGGCAGATTGAGAGCGCTTATAGCTTGGAGGTTGACTTGGGTGGCCTCTTTCAGAGATTTCACAGGCACATGAAGGGTGTTGACGGAGATGGTCGCTGAAAGATGGGCTTCTTGCCCAATGGCCCTTTTGAGTGGAACTTTTCGTTTTGCAAAACCACCTTGCATCATTTCATGGACCGTGACTACATCCCACTCCTCCCGTACACTCTCTTCAGCGACGATAATTGCAGATAGGAGCAGGCCCCACACACCGACTACATAAGTAAGGTGGGGCAGTGGGGACCACGGTACCCTGTTTCTTTCATGCTTGCACTTGAACCAAACACCAAGTTTTCATGTATTGGAAGAATAGCACTTTGCACCATTCATCACTAGCGTGACCTAAGCGGCACATTAAAGACGTCAAGCGTAGGGTGGAGGAACTGAAGCAAGGGGATCTCTTGGTGTGGCTGGGCACGAGTTTGTCCACGCCGGGGCAGCGTACAAGAAGCGTAATCGGCGTCTCTTCTTCTACGGGGTGCCCCCTGGGATTAAAGGCGTTGTGCATTATGAACATGGTTTCGCCTGTGGCTGCCAAAAAGTAGATGTTGATGCACCTTACGCTTTCCATGAGGGCAGTTTCTAACATGGTATCGAGCTAGCGAGTTGCCTTCTGTAATCATTTTCTCGAACGCTTTATGTCAAGATTCCACATCTATATGTCACTCAACCCAGAGCCATTTAAACACATCACAATTCGTGGTGCTTCAGACTCCATTCCGAGCCTTGGGCAATCCGTAGAGGTCAAGTTTCATGACCCTGAGCTGGGACGAAGTGTCCGGATTGTGTATGCTGGGAACCGTTTTACTTACAAAGATATCATCACCTACTTATACGCCAGGACTGCGAGGATTTTGACTAGAGGGTGCACTTTGGCCAACAATTTACAAGCGAGGCCATTTGTTGTATTCGAAGGGGGTTCCTTTGGCATCATATCATATAACGCCGAGGCCTGGCATACGATCAATTCCATGATATACGGCTGGACCCTGGTACGAGCTGCGACAATTGAGCATTATTTCCTAAGCGAGTAAATCTGTTTTATCCTTTCCGTAATCATGGTTGCGCCAGCTGCCGCGCGCGAGATGAAGGAAAACACTGTCCTGAGTGCGCTGCGAGGTCTGTCTTTTAATGGCTCTGATCCAAAACAGTTTCCATTCTCCAAGATAAAAGTCGAGGGCCTTTACGACGCCATCGGCTATGATGCAGCCCTGAGAGGGGAGGTACCTCTAGTCGAAAAGCAGCAAAAGCTCGGCTATGCAAGTCTGGTCGCGGCTTTGGATGGCACAGCCTTGCTCCACGCCGCTCAAGCTCCCCACAAGTATTTCCACGAGGCCTGGAAAATCTTGTGCGACGTCTATGGACACACGGAAACAACAGCGGCCTACCAAGCCACCACTTTGGATGAACTCCTGTCTACTGCGTCGATTCCTAGCGACCAAGTCGTGGCTAAGGTCAACACCACGGAACGCAAGTTCAAGGAATACAATCTGCTGTCTACTAACCGTCTGCATGAGTCGATCCTCGTGACCACCCACCGCCGTCGTCTGCGTGCGCAATAATGCCCTCAAATGCAGTGTGGGCAGAGGGGCCCCTTCACCACCTTGGTGGCAAAGACCGTTTCGTCCAAAGGTCCTGGGTAATGTGGACATGACGTTCGCATGGGAGTGCTGTCCGTGTTGTAGACAGCAGTGGTGGCCCCTGAGGACCGATCTCCAGGATGAGCACGGTGGATGCGCAGATGGTCTTCTGCTCGGAGGACAGCCGCCTTGTAATCTGCCCAAGGAAGGTCGGAAGGCTGGTTGTAAGCAGACAGTACCGGACCGTATTGCGCAGGCAGACGACGGCGGTGGGTGGTCACGAGGATCGACTCATGCAGACGGTTAGCAGACAGCAGATTGTATTCCTTGAACTTGCGTTCCGTGGTGTTGACGTTAGCCACGACGTGGTCGCCAGGAATCGACGTAGTAGACAGGAGTTCATCCAAAGTGGTGGCTTGGTAGGCTGCTGTTGTTTCCGTGTGTCCATAGACGTCGCACAAGATTTTCCAGGCCTCGTGGAAATACTTGTGGGGAGCTTGAGCGGCGTGGAGCAAGGCTGTGCCATCCAAAGCCGCGACCAGACTTGCATAGCCGAGCTTTTGCTGCTTTTCGACTAGAGGTACAGAAGGCAACTCGCTAGCTCGATACCATGTTAGAAACTGCCCTCATGGAAAGCGTATTGGAGGAAAAACGATCTTTAACCTTTTGCAGTCAGCTTCTTTCTTGTTTGTATTAAGAATATAATGTAGCACCAACTAGGTGCGAAAGTAAACAGGTGCCAACTAGGCAAACGTCAACTAGGCTTAAAACACGCAGCCAACTAGGCTGTCAACAGGCCTTGATAAGACTGAGGCTCAGCCGACCAACAAGGTAACCATGACAATTGCGAAGGCAACATTATGTGGAAAACACACCGTATCTATAGCCGTCGATCAAGGAATAATCTACGGTACAGTTAGGGTGCAGCCAGCCGCCACACAGGAGTGGGTGGCGTGCATCAACACAGAAATGATGCGTTGGGTCACTAGTATGCAAGTACAAGGACATTGCGCCTTCAGGGCAGCACTTCGTGATTAGGAGGTCGGCGCGGAGCGCGGATCTTGGCAAGTTTGTCAGACGGCTACAGTACCAGCAGGACAGTACCCGGTACGGTACGGATGGCGGCAAATTGTTGAAAATATATTTAATGCCGATTTATACCACATCGGACTTTGACAAAGTGAACTGAAAATATTGCCAGTAAAGACGAACAGCAGAAAAGTACCAAACATTCTAACACCCCCCCATGCTGTGAGTCACCGTTGCAAGTAGAATGTTCAGAAAACAAAACCCGGGGGGAGCTCCGTCGCCTCCTGGTTGAGAGTGAGATTGGCCAAGTCCTCAGAGAGGTTGGCAGCACCCTTCTGACCCGGGCGCAGCTCAGGATGAAGATCCCAACATTTGTCCTTGGTGTGGCCCAGCCTCTTGCAGTGTGGGCAGAGGGGCCCCTTCACCACCTTGGTGGCAAAGACCGTTTCGTCCAAAGGTCCTGAGTAATGTGGACATGACGTTGGCATGGGAGTGCTGTCCGTGTTGTAGACAGAAGTGGTGGCCCCTGAGGACCGATCTCCAGGATGAGCACGGTGGATGCGCAGATGGTCTTCTGCTCGGAGGACAGCCACCTTGTAATCTGCCCAAGGAAGGTCGGCAGGCAGGTTGTAAGCAGACAGTACCGGACCGTATTGTCCTGCTAGTACTGTAGCCGTCTGAGAAACGTGCGAGGATCCGCGCTCCGTGCCGACCTCCTGTTCACGAAGTGCTGCCCTGGAGGCGCAATGTCCTTGTACTTGCATACTAGTGACCCAACGCATCATTTCTGTGTTGATGCACGCCACCCACTCTTGTGTGGCGGCTGGCTGCACCCTAACTGTACCGTAGATTATTCCTTGATCGACGGCTATAGATACGGTGTGTTTTCCACATAATGTTGCCTTCGCAATGGTCGTGGTGACCTTGTTGGTCGGCTGAGCCTCAGTCTTATTAAGGCCTGTTGACAGCCTAGTTGGCTGCGTGTTTTAAGCCTAGTTGGCGTTTGCCCAGTTGGCACCTGTTTACTTTCGCACCTAGTTGGTGCTACATTATATTCTTAATACAAACGAGAAAGAAGCTGACTGCAAAAGGCTAAAGATCGTTTTTCCTCCAATACGCTTTCCATGAGGGCAGTTTCTAAGACTCATATTGGGCCAACACGTGGCCGCTAGCCATGTACCAGCCTACGATGATCATCGTAGGTTGGTACATGGCTAGCGGCCACGTGCATTTGCGAGCACAGATTCGGGCGTCCGTGGATCTGAGCAGAGTCATACCACGTACTGCGCGGGAGAGAGTGGAACAAAAAACTTATCTAGAACTAAGTAATAAGAGAATATATACCACCAAAACATCTGGAAGACTTTTTTCGGATGTTTTCGAGCAAGTAGCCATCGACTATGTGTTGGACATGGGGATCTTCACGCCCCCTACTAATTAGAGGATTTGTGAAACCGCAAGTTCGAGTCCTTTTGGAATCATATCTGTATTTAGGCTGTAGTGTACAATTATTTACCTTTTATTCTTTTTCCAAACTATTGTCGTGCGAACGTATTGTGAACGTTTTCATTTTTCCCACACTCTTGGCGTGCAAATTTATTTTACATTTTTTTTTTCACTTTTCGCCTCAACGCAAACTTTTTTGCATCTCCCGTTCAGCGCCTCCCTCCGCTTCCTGCTGGCAGCGCCACCATGCGTGTGAATGCTGCCAGCGCCCCCATTTGGGTCCTGCTGGCAGCTCCACCATCCGCGTCATGCTGCCACATGTCCGCCCCCCTCTTTCGTGTCCTCGCCTTTCTTGAGGAGATATATGTGCAATGCCTGCGCCATTGGCTTCATGTTTGTTTCTTTCTTCTTCTGCTGATCATGCCAATGGCATTTGTTGCATGGTGTGGCCTGTTCTTGATTATGTGCAGCTTGCAGACCGGCGGTGCAAGGGTGCCCCTGACATCTGAAGAAGGCTGCCCCGTCTAGCATCAAGGTACCTTGGTTCTGTCAGCCATATCTATCATGGCGCAGTACATAATGACACATTTGTTTTCATGCCGCGACAGCCATCATTCTGGCACGACCGTCGCCGTCATGCAGTCCGGAGCCACCATGTCGCCACCCCCCCTTCCTTTCCATTATTGCTATGCGTTCGAGATGTCTGCAATGCCTACACCATTGTCATGTTTTTTTCTTTCTTCTTCTGCTGATCATGCCAATTGCAATTTGTTGTATGGTGTGGCCTTTTCTTGATTGCATGTGTCCAGTGTGCACATCGGAGCAAGGCTGCCCCTGAATTTGGAACACGACCAACCTGATTGGCATCAAGGTACCTTCCCATTCTTCAAGGCATATCTGTCATGGCGTTGTCCTGCTGCCACCGCAACCCTCCGCGTCATGCTGCTACCGCCACTGTCATGCAGCCCACATTGATGCCATCCCCCTTCATCGCAATTATTGCTATGCATTTCATAGTGCCTAAGCCATCGGCTTCATGTTTGTTTCCTTCTTCTTTTGCTGATCAGGCCAATGGAACTTTGTTGCATGGTGTGGCCTTTTCTTGATTGCGTCCAGCTTTCACACCTGAGGTGAAGGTTACCCCTAGGTGACGTCCGGAACACCGCCTCCCCATCTGACTCAAGGTATGGGTCATGTTTGTCATGGCACCATCGCCATCGCCAACGTAATGCCCCCATCGATCGCCAGCATGGTGCAAGCTACTAGTGCCACCGGGTTGCTGGCACATCCACCATCGTGCTGCCACCGCTGCCATGCTGCCATCGTCACCGTAGTGCTGCCGTGCACCGCCGCCATAATGCTGCCATTGTCACCGTCATGCTGCCACCGCCATTGTCATGATAAATGCCTTCATCATTATTCAGACATCATGCACATCAACCGTATGCCACCGCACCTAGTAAAAAAAAAAAAAAAAGAGGTGAAAAACTGTTCGGCAACTAATTGTTTTTCATCCCTGAGGTGGTAGGTGTCTAGGGTATTATTCCAAAATTCAAAATGTACTTTGATCTACCAAGATTGAAAACGCGCGTCTTGACTTTTACGGTAGTTTTATGTGGACTACCCTGCAGACATGTGAGGTTGTGATATGTCACGCCACTGGGCAAGTCATGAACATGCTCCCCCCCCAAGGATAGTCATTGGATATGGGTAGGTTAGATGGCATCTGGCTTGCAAAATTGTGAAGGTACAGCCGATTTATCGGCACCATCTCGGGCCATTTAGGGGTTAACATGAAAAACATCAACCCAAAACCAGAGGCAATAAGCATAGCGAAAAAACTTTTTTCGCTATAGCTTAGGGGCGGTGAAGCAGAGAATAATTGCGACAACAAAACCCACAACATCAATATGCATGAAACACCAGGAAAATTGCTTGTTGCACGTGGGCTCAACAATGGCGGTCTCGTCGTCACCAACAGTGGCCCTCCGACTGCAAGCTCGATCGCCCTAGCCACACGTGCCTCGATTTTGGGCGTGGCGGTGCATCGGTCAATTCGACGCAGCGCCTGCAATATGCTGGTACGGACACGACATCCATTTTCTTGTGGCAGGTGCGCCCCCCAGCCTGTACCTCATGCAAAGTCCCCCCCTAGTTTAGGTCTGAGTGCAGCGTCCTGACATTGCATGCATGGAGAATATTTTGCGAGGATTTGCCGCCAGTCAGGCCACCAGATTGAGTTGGACAATCGTGATCAGCAAACCACTTGGTCCACCCTAAAAAAAAAAATTCAATTCTCCGTTAGAAAACGGTCCAAGGTTACACCGGCAAGCCGTACGAGCAGACCTTTCGGTGTGTACTAGAATCAAAAAAATATGCGCTGCGAAATGACGCATGTGCCCTCGGAATGTCAGCCCTAGTCTTTGGTTCTGCAGTGTCGTTCGGGGTAGTACCGACATCTGACGGCCGACGCCGGCGAAGTTTTGGCAGTGACCGTAACTTAAAGATGGGTGTCATCGTAAATTAACGCGGGGAAGACCCAGTTTGAAGGCGTAAGGCCACTTTTAACCCCGATGGAGGCCAGTTTTGGCCAAGTCTGGACTAGCGAACCCGTGAAACTGTGATGTTTAGGAAGCAAAGTCACTGTTGCGAATCCAAGAGCGGGTTGCTCGCAACCGGATGATGCAAATTACAGCCGTTCACTCAGTTACGTAGTGTAAGCTTACTACCGTCATGCCGAATGCACAAAGGGCCAAAGACAAGGATGAAATCATGATGTGGCCGTGGATGTCCAAGCGGCTCCCGCCGTGATGACTAGAATGTTGCCCACTGGAGTTTCGGCTAACAAAAACCAAAAACGGGACACCAAGGGGGATAAGGCATGTGCCAACTACGTTATTATTGTTGACATGCATGCAGGCCATTCATTGACGGACTACAGTAATCGGTGAACTGATGATGACGCTTCCCTCATCCGTCACCACTTTCCCCGCCATTGTCACTACAATACGCTTCCGCGGACACCTTTTTTGGCAGGGAAAGTCACCGGGCGCAAGCTGCCCCAGCGCGGCCAAGTTGCGAGCGTTGTGTACTAGGGAAAGTACTGCGATGTCGTACCTGCCCCAGCGAACCCATTCGTGTCGAAATCTGTTGCAAATCTGGGCGGGAGATCTGTAAAGATTTTCCTTGACGGAATGCATTGATGAAATTGAATTGGACCGTATGCCACGGCCGGCGGGCGCCCGGGCAGGCCAGCCACCCCTGCGCCGGTTGCCACCACCACCACCGCCGGCAGGCGCCCGGGAAGGCCAGCCACCCCCGCGCCGGTTGCCGCCACCGCCACCGCCGGCGGGCGCCCGGGAAGGTCAGCCACCCGCGCGCCGGTGGCCGCCACCGCCTCCGCCGGCGGGCCCCTGGGCAGAATACCCACCCCCGCGCCGGTTGCCGCCGGCGGGCGACCGGGCGAGCCAGCCACCCCGCGCCGGTTGCCGCCACCGCCACCGCCGGCGGGCGCCTGGGCAAGCCAGCCATCCCCGCGCCGGTTGATGCCACCGCCACCGCCGGCGGGCGCCTGGGCAGGCCAGCCACCCCCGCGCCGGTTGCCGCCGCCGCCGCCACCGCCGGTGGGCGCCCGGGCGGGCCAGCCACCCCCGTGCCGGTGGCCGCCACCGCCACCGCCACCGCCGGCAGGCGCCTGGGCAGGCCAAGCACCCCCGCGCCGGTTGCCGTCGCCCCCACCGCCGGCGGGCCAGCCACCCCGCGCCGGTGCCGCCACCGCCACCGACGGCGGGTGCCCGGGCAGGCCAGCCACCCCCGGGCCGGTTGCCGCCGCCGCCACCGCCGGCGGGCCAGCCACCCCGCGCCGGTTGCCGCCGCCGCCACCGCCGGCGGGCGCGCGGGAGGGCCAGCCACCCCGCGCCGGTTGCCGTTGCCGCCACCGCCGGCGGGCGCCCTGGGCAAGCCAGCCACCCCCGCGCCGGTTGCCGCCGGCGCCACCGCCGGCGCGCCCTTGGGCGGGCCAACCGTGGTAGTGGGATATCCAACCTATGCTTATGTCGTTCGTGATGGGCCCCTGCCAACCTTCCCCTACGCTGCACAGTTTGGCATAGCCTTTCCTGGCACCCTTCCTGCGACATGCTCTCAGCCCGGTGCGCAAGGAGGTGCAAGCCATACGCTTCTTGCCCGGTGCGCAAGGAGGCGCTACCAGTGCTCCCACGGAGAGGGTTGGAGCTCGCGGCACCACGCATGGGCAGCAGGGCAAGCGCACCATGAACGCGGCCCCGTCCTCCGCCAAGAAGGCAAAGAAAGCCAAGACAACGGTGCCGGCGGGCGAGGCAGCTCGTGGCAGTACCGCATCTGCCACCAAAGCATCACCCGCCAAAGGAAGGCATCCGAAGTGGAGAAGGAAGCCGAGGTGCCCGAGACGGATGAGGCCCGCGAGGCCCGCCTCCGCAATGCTAGGAAGCAGCTGCGAGAGCGCGCAAATGAGTGCAAATGCAAACGTGCGGGCTTGACGATGTCAGCCGACATGAAGACATTGGAACGCCTCGTGAGGACTATGCAGGAGGACAACGTGGAGAATCCAAACAAGAAGACAATGAAAAACGCGTTGAGTCATAGTCCTTACACCAAAAAAATGCAGCGGCGGTAGCCCCAATGCTTCGTTTGGCTCCTTTAACCTTGATAAAGAGTTATTTTGCAAATGATCATACCATTTGGACCATCATTAACTTGTGCTCCCTTTCCGCATGCTGCCACGTGTGATAATACTTAGATTGTTACTGTCTAAGCAGCCAGATGGCCGCCCTCCAATCAATGGTGCACAGTATTGAGGTCGCCATGGGTGAGGTTGTTGCAGCCCTTAAACAGGGCAACCTCATGGGCCTGAACGACAAAAACAAGGTCAGATGGAGGAAACGCCTCTTTATGTCGTACGTGTTGAAAAATATCAGCAAACACATCCTCACGGGTTCAACCATGCAATATGCTTTGAGGAAGGAGACCAAGGGCAAGCTGACGAGGAGCGCACGGCTCAAGTTGGCACAATTCTACAACAAACAGACGGAGCTTTTTGTCAAAATGCGCGACGCCGGCCTCGATAGCTTTCAGGCGCTGGCAGCCTTGCGAGACGCCTTGCCCCAAAGGTTTATGCCATGTGAACAGAGGCTCAGCCGCTCACGCACGGACATGAACAAGAGGGCAGACAAGGTCATGCCTCTGTTCTATTGTGCCAACTTGAGCCGTGCGCTCCTCATCAGCTTACCGTTGGTCTCCTTCCTCAAAGCATATTGCATGGTTGAACCCGTGAGGATGTGTTTGCTGATATTTTTCAACACGTACGACATAGAGAGGCGTTTCCTCCATCTGACCTTGTCTTTGTCGTTCAGGCCCATGAGGTTGCCCTGTTTAAGGGCTGCAACAACCTCACCCATGGCGACCTTAATGCTGTGCACCATTGATTGGAGAGGGCGGCCATCTGGCTGCTTAGACAGTAACAATCTAAGTATTATCACACGTGGCAGCATGCGGAAAGGGAGCACAAGTTAATGATGGTCCAAATGGTATGATCATTTGCAAAATAACTCTTTATCAAGGTTAAAGGAGCCAAAACGAAGCATTGGGGCTACCGCCGCTGCATTTTTTTGGTGTAAGGACTATGACTCAACGCGTTTTTCATTGTCTTCTTGTTTGGATTCTCCACGTTGTCCTCCTGCATAGTCCTCACGAGGCGTTCCAATGTCTTCACGTCGGCAGACATCGTCAAGCCCGCACGTTTGCATTTGCACTCATTTGCGCGCTCTCGCAGCTGCTTCCTAGCATTGCGGAGGCGGGCCTCGCGGGCCTCATCCGTCTCGGGCACCTCGGCTTCCTTCTCCACTTCGGATGCCTTCCTTTGGCGGGTGATGCTTTGGTGGCAGATGCGGTGCTGCCACGAGCTGCCTCGCCCGCCGGCACCGTTGTCTTGGCTTTCTTTGCCTTCTTGGCGGAGGACGGGGCCGCGTTCATGGTGCGCTTGCCCTGCTGCCCATGCGTGGTGCCGCGAGCTCCAACCCTCTCCGTGGGAGCACTGGTAGCGCCTCCTTGCGCACCGGGCAAGAAGCGTATGGCTTGCACCTCCTTGCGCACCGGGCTGAGAGCATGTCGCAGGAAGGGTGCCAGGGAAGGCTATGCCAAATTGTGCAGCGTAGGGGAAGGTTGGCAGGGGCCCATCACGAACGACATAAGCATAGGTTGAATATCCCACTACCACGGGTGGCCCGCCCAGGGGCGCGCCGGCGGCGGCGCCGGCGGCAACCGGCGCGGGGGTGGCTGGCTTGCCCAGGGCGCCCGCCGGCGGTGGCGGCAACGGCAACCGACGCGGGGGTGGCTGGCCCTCCCGGGCGCCCGCCGGCGGTGGCGGCGGCGGCAACCGGCGCGGGGGTGGCTGGCCTGCCCAGGGGCCCGCCTACGGTGGGGGCGGCGGCAACCGGGGCGGGGGTGGCTGGCCCGCCCGGGCGCCCGCCAGCGATGGCGGCGGCGGCAACCGGCGCGGGGATGCCCGGCCTGCCCGGGCGCCCGCCGGCGGGGGCGGGGGCGGCAACCGGCGCGGGGGTGGCTCGCCCGTCCGGGCGCCCACCGGCGGTGGCGGCGGCGGCGGCAACCGGCGCGGGGGTGGCTGGCCCGCCTGGGCGCCCGCCGGCGGTGGCGGCGGCGGCAACCGGCGTGCGGGGGTGGTTGGCGTGCCCAGGCGCCCGCCTACGGTGGGGGCGGCGGCAACTGGAGCGGGGGTGGCTGGCCCGCCCAGGCGCCCACCGGCGGTGGCGGTGGCGGCAACCGGAGCGGGGGTGGCTGGCCCTCCCGGGCGCCCACCGGCGGTGGCGGTGGCGGCAACCGCGCGCAGGTGGCTGGCCCGCCCGGGTGCCTGCAAGCAGTGGCGGTGGCGGTGGCGGTGGCAGCAGCTGTAACAGTGGGGCTGGCAGCTGTGGTGGCAGGGGCAGGGGGCTTGGTCATGTCTGAAGCGGCAGGACCTGCCCCGGGCCGCGATGCAGTGATTTCCTCCAGTTTCTTCACACGAGCCAAGAGCTTACGGATCTCTTTTGTCCCCTTGAAGGTAAGCATGCCGTTTCCAAGTGCTGTCAGGAGCTGCGACAAGCTAGGCTCACCCTTGTGGTGGCCCCTCACTTTAAACATTGCGAGCTTGAAAGCAAACCGTTTCATGTTGGCGATGACACCCGGCTCCATTTCCAGTTATTGACAGGAAAGGCTCAGTTTGATTAGATGATGGGGCACATTCAAAACCATTTCTCATTGAGGTAAGCAGGTAAAATGACATTAGTATACTATCTTCATCCTCCAAAACTGTCTCCCAATGACGAATGATTCCTTACGAGTATATCGAAGTTTCGAAATTAACGCGATTCTTATTTATCTGATGGACGGCAGCATGGTATGAGTGCATAGTTATACGTAACACAAGTACCAGCGGCAAATGTCATGTCGGAATGTCGGATTAAGACCGCTAGCATGACCACCAAAAGTAGCGACGAATGCGACTGAGTTTCCACTGCACATCCAAGAATGGAAGTCTCGCCATCGAAACCGATCTTCACGTGTAAATGACCGCTAGCCAGGGGTTCACACTCGTTCGTAACAGTAGATTCGTACAGTCGGACATCGGGTCAAAGTGCACATAGCCGAGCATCCAATACTGCGTATCGTTAGCTGTTTTCCTTAGAGTGTACACTCACCTCTACATTCCCGATCATGAACAGAGCTTTCTGCGTAGCAGGGTTGAGAATGCGGCTGAGTAGCTAGTTCTCAACATTTATGGCTTCCGCAGGTCTTGAGCGAATTAATCGTGGCCGGAGCTGTTACTCGGCAATGCGGGCTGATTGCCCGAGAGACTCTAAAGCACGCCCGAGTGCTGGATATATCGAGGCAACGATTCCGGAGCTCTCTTGAAGAAAGTGGTATTGCTCAATGTAAAATTTCTAAGCAGTATCGGCTTTCGTGCAGTAGGCACTTCCTCACCGCGGTTGTCCGACCCCGCGAGCCGGAACACGGAAATTTAAAAAATGCAAAGCAGTTAAAACACTAGCAAATCTAAACCATTGAAAGGCACTGAGGCAAGATGAATTCAAAATTTAGCTCACCTTGGGCCGAAAGGGCCGAATAGGGTGGCGTTGACGTCCGCCATACTTGGGTCATGGTGGGTGTGCGTAAGTGGTTCGTGCTTGCGGGCGATTGCCCGTGCCTGGCAATAGGCTATTGTATCGTTTGTTGTATTTAACGGTAGCCTGTTCACATTCACTAGAAAAGGACGTGACCGGGTGGTAACAAGCCCGGTAACACGAACGAACCCGGTAACAATATGTTACCTTGGTGTCACAATTGTCAAGATGTTCTTGGGGGGCAAGTGAGGCCAGATTTTGCTAACAAAAATACCTTGGTGTCACATGTGTCAAGATCTTCTTTGGGGGCAAGTGAGGCCAGATTTTTCTAGCAAAAATACCTTGGTGTCACATGTGTCAAGGTGTTCTTGGGGGGCAAGTGAGGCCAGATTTTGCTGACAAAAATACCTTGGTGTCACATGTGTCAAGGTGTTCTTGGGGGGCAAGTGAGGCCAGATTTTGCTAACAAAAATACGTTGGTGTCACATGTGTCGAGGTGTTCTTGGGGGGCAAGTGAGGCCAGACTTTGCAAAAAACAATACCTTGGTCCCACATGTGTCGAGATGTTCTTTGGGGGCAAGTGAGGCCAGATTTTGCTAACAAAAATACCTTCGTGTCACATGTGTCAAGATGTTCTTGGGGGGCAAGTGAGGCCAGATTTTGCTAACAAAAATACCTTGGTGCCACATGTGTCAAGGTGTTCTTGGGGAGCAAGTGAGGCCATAGTTTGCTAACACCAATACCTTGGTACAACTTGAATTTGGGCCAGCTTGCGTTTGATTCGGATGTTTGTAGGCCATGTCAAAGTGAGAATGAGGGGTTGCTTCGCGTAACAAGCATGCACACACACCGACAAGGGGGAGCTAGGGGGTAGCATCACTTGAGGTATGTCGTGCACTGCTCGCACCTTGCTGACTTCTTAAATTATGTTCACCTACCATGTTTGTGGGATGCTGCCGATTTGCAGTCCATCCTCCGCAAGAACAATTAAGATGTGGGATAGCGACCATATGCGGTCCAGGGCGATCCTTCGGGCGCATGTCCAAGCCTTGGTGGATGATGTCTTGGCACTTTCTGAGGAGAGAATGGAGAGATCCTCGGGTGTTGAGCTTCAGCCAAGGGACTTCGTCGATGCCGCTGACGTGGAGGCATATGAGGCGGACTTGGATGCGGCAATGTTTAACTTGGAGGACATGGCATAAATCTCGCAAGGGCAAGCTTGCGTGAATGACTTTCAGTGAAGCAAACGTTGTTGGTATTGCTAAAATATCATGGCATGACGATGCATGGTTGAACAATGCATGCTGAACATCATTTGGTTGTCAGACCCTAGCTAGGGCTACTTGCTGGAATGGACCTGGCAAACTGCCGAGTAATCTGCACAGACCCCGTAACTTGACTGGTAAACAGGGCTGGTTTAGGTTACCGCCCGGTAAACGTTCAGGTTACCGGTCAGGTTATCGGGGCCGTACCGGTTACCAGTCAAGTTACGGGGCTGTTTACCGGTCAAGTTACGGGGTCTGTGCGTATTACTGGGCAGTTTACCAGGTCCATTCCAGCAACTAGCCCAAGGTCTGACAACCAAATGTTACATGATGCGACTATATGCTTTAGGCTGCCTGCCATCATGCACAAGTAAGTCATGACATCAAAGGGACATTGTTATTCATACATCATACACTTCCATGTCAAATCTTGTGATGTTAGGTATTATTATAAGTGAGACAACTATATACGATTCTCATGAACAAAAAAAAATGATCCAAGTCCATTGCACATGCATGATGTTCAGCATGCATTGTTCAACCATGCAACGCCATGCATGCCATGCTATTATAAAGCAATACCAACAACGTTTGCTTCACTGAAAATCATTCACGCAAGCTTGCCCTTGCAAGATTTATGCCATGTCCTCCAAGTTAAACATTGCCGCATCCAAGTCCGCCTCATATGCCTCCACGTCAGCGGCATCGACGAAGTCCCTTGGCTGAAGCTCAACACCCGAGGATCTCTCCATTCTCTCCTCAGAAAGTGCCAAGACATCATCCACCAAGGCTTGGTCATGCGCCCGAGGGATCGCCCTGGACCGCACATGGTCGCTATTCCACATCTTAATTGTTCTTGCGGAGGATGGACTGCAAATCGGCAGCATCCCACAAACATGGTAGGTGAACATAATTCAAGAAGTCAGCAAGGTGCCAGCAGTGCACGACATACCTCAAGTGATGCTACCCCCTAGCTCCCCCTTGTCGGTGTGTGTGCATGCTTGTTACGCGAAGCAACCCCTCATTCTCACTTCGAACTTGGCCTACAAACATCCGAATCAAATGCAAGCTGGCCCAAATTCAAGTTGTACCAAGGTATTGGTGTTAGCAAAATATGGCCTCACTTGCTCCCCAAGAACACCTTGACACATGTGACACCAAGGTATTTTTGTTAGCAAAATCTGGCCTCACTTGCTCCCCAATAATATCTTGACACATGTGACACGAAGGTATTTTTGTTAGCAAAATCTGGCCTCAATGCCCCCCAAGAACACCTTGACACATGTGGGACCAAGGTATTTTTGTTAGCAAAATCTGGCCTCACTTGCCCCCAAGAACACCTAGACACATGTGACACAAAGGTATTTTTGTTAGCAAAATCTGGCCTCACTTGCCCCCCAAGAACACCTTGACACATGTGACACCAAGGTATTTTTGTTAGCAAAATTTGGCCTCACTTGGCCCCCAAGAACATCTTGACACATGTGACACCTAGGCATTTTTGTTAGCAAAATCTGGCCTCACTTGCCCCCCAAGAACACCTTGACACATGCATGTGTATTCACTTGTTTCTTAATTACACTTCATAGTCAGGTACATGATTGAAACACTTATTAATGACAGATACGGCACACGCCCACACACGCGCACACACACTTGCATAATGGCATACCAATCGGTCCCGCTCCTGGGCTCGCGCGGGTGAGTCACGTTCCATCTTATATGCAGCTCGGTACCGGTCCATGGTTCTGGTCATGTGGATGATCGCCCTCTCGGCATTGCTGTGGGTGGTGGTCAAGTTGTTTTTGATACACGAAGTGGCATGCTTCTCGGCGAGGCCTTTGTGGTCTGGCACAAACAACTTTAAAAGCCATCGCCACTCTGGCCAGCTTGGTCACGTACTGGCCGAACAAAGCCACGTGTTCCCGCGACTTCATCAGTGTGGGGGTGAGAAAATGACCTCGGGCTTCTTCCAAGATGTCCCTTATGCACCCCTCTTTCCACTGCAATTAAGGCATAAAAATAGCATGGCACGTCGATATGCATGCATGGGCCATGAGCCAGGAATCCCAACGAATGTTGGTGCTTTCAGTGCAAGCAAACTATTATCCAACTGCAAAAACAAAGTATGATCAGGTGAAAATGGGATTCCCAAACGCATTAAAAGGAAGGCTTACCCAGCTGCAGCTTCGACAGTTTGGTCGCCAGCGTCATCACCATCACCGCTAGCACGTGGGCCGCTAGCGGCGCCAAGGGAAGAAAGGGAGCCGGCTCTACGGCTGGCTGAGAGAGACGCGTTGGGCGCTGTGTGTGTGGCACCAGTGTCTACTGCACCATCAGCAGACTTCCGGTGGTGCTTCAGTTCAGCCAGCTTGGCCTCCAGCTTTGCCTGCTTACTGGTAAAAAGAGACATCATGGTGTGAATGTCAGCCAGCAGCCCTCGTTTGGCTGGACAATTCCCCCTTGCGGGCTTTGACCGAGTCTTCTGCCTTGTTTCCCTACCAGTTGTCGGTGTGGTGTCAATCTCTTCACGCACACCAACGTCCCCCTCCTCATCATCGTCAACACCCAGCTCCCCATCCTCGTCATCCTCATCTTCATACTCATCCTCATCTTCTTCCTCCTCCCCCTCCCCCTCCTCCTCCTCCTCCTCCTCCTCCTCCTCCTCCTCCTCCTCCTCCTCCTCCTCCTCCTCCTCCTCCTCCTCCTCCTCCTCCTCCTCCTCCTCCTCCTCCTCCTCCTCCTCCTCCTCCTCCTCCTCCTCCTCCTCCTCCTCCTCCTCCTCCTCCTCCTCCTCCTCCTCCTCCTCCTCCTCCTCCTCCTCCTCCTCCTCCTCCTGCCTTTTTTGGCGCTTTGTTGTCGCCTTTGGTTTAGCTCCTTGAGCTTTATCGGCTACCTTCTTCTTTGCTACGGGCGTTGTAGCCGGCTTCGCCGACCTTCTCCCCATTTTCTCATGACTCGACCATGGCGGAGCGGCTTGGCTTTTTGCACTCGACAGGAGCCGAGAGTTGACGGCTGCAGGGGGGGAATTAAAAAAAAGACATCAAGGCTAGCGGGCTGAATTGGCGCCCGCAAAGTATACGGCACGCTCGGTGGATTGCCCTCTACTGTAGTTATTGTACGCTGGTCATGACGGCTGTCAATCAGCCGGCCGTCCTAAATTTAGGACTTGGTCCTAAAAAGTCCTAAGGTCACTAAAACCGAGGCACCGGGCAGGGGGGGTCACTATATGGTCCATACCCCTAGTGGACCGTGACCTCCAAGATGTACCCTACCTGGGGTACCGGTACATCGTACCCGGATTCTGTACCGGGTACCGGGTAGATGCGCTGGAATGTACGTACCTCGACCAAAAATACAACAATTTTGGGCCAAAAAAGTGGGTGCGGGAATAATGTGCGGCGGATATGGCGACCTGACAATTATGGGCGGCATTTTCACGAAGCTTATCGTTTTGGGCGCCCAGTAGCAAAAATGATAGCTTGATACTTATGCGTTAAGGCGCTGAATTTAGTTGCGAAATTATTTGCGTTTGCATGTGTAGCACGGCTGCTCAACATGAGTAGGTCACAGATCGCCTACGACCGGATGGTTGATTTTGAGCACAAACATGTCCGTGTGGAGAAAACGTTGCCCGCACCGGGCCAGGAGATTTTGGCGGATGATTTAAATCGTAGTATAGCGTTTAGAAATGGTATATCTGGTAAGGGAGCGCCGGGGCCTGGGTGTTCTTGCCCGAAATATACTGTCGACCATTTTTCATAACGCTAAGGCTGGGTAGCGAGCGCACGTGACAGGACTTGTTTTTCGATCGATCCTGGGCCTAGAACAATGCTCCGGCGTGTCTTACATTATTTTCGAACCAGTTTGCAAGTTTGCCTGCGTTCTTGTGCCGGAAAGCTGGCTGGCTGCGGATATCCGCGATTCTTAATGCATCCACCTAGACGTGGCGACGTAATCAGCAGGTGCGGACCGGGTTCTCTGTGTGGCTTAGGTGTAAGGGGTAGCGTAGTCGTAGCAGTAAGTGTCAGCCAGCTATGCCTGAAAGACAGGACAGTTTCTGTGCATTTACATGGCTTACGTAGTTGGTTTACGGCATGTACCTTCTATCGTTGCCATCTTCCTTGTTCACTGCTGCTAAGTTACGCATGCTTCCCAGCGGTGTTACGGTTGTGTTCATTATCAACCATGAGCCCATTGCTTGCAGTTGTTCTAGCTGTTCTTGTGCTGCTTATATGTGATGCTTTTACAGCTCACACCCCCCTTTAGAATGCATGCAATGTGTGGCATGTTGGATAGTGCTCTTTAACAACTTCATCTGGCTGCTATCATGTGTAAGTTTCCATACAAATGTGGTGTCCTCTCCTTCCTGGGTGGTGGCCAGCATGCCCGTGACATTAAACAAGGTGTATGCTTAGAGATAGTTTGCCGCAAGGGGTGGGTCATGTTCAAGCCAGGCAACCTCAGCCACCATACAACCTTATATTGCATGATCTGCCCATCTGTGACACCATTAGGCACGCGTGTATATACGTGCAGCCACAGCATGGTACGGCCTTGTTATACGCTGCCCCACCTCCCCAAGGCCACGTAGGGTCCTGTGGGGCCCTGAGGATTGGTAACAAGCTTAAGGGGCTGTGTTGGTGGCGTGGTGATGTGTGATATACATGGTGGTCCTAAAAAGTCCTAGGTTCAATTTTGGGCCTTTTTTTTCCTTCGAGGTCTGCCATGGGGCAGGGCCAGTTTTGGTACTAAACGTCGGTATTTGAACCTAGGTCTTTGATAGAAAGTAAAAAACTATATTATTTCTCAGTGGCACAAATGCCAGGGTCAAATATTATTGTTTACATGATTAAATACACATTCCCGAGCGTCCAGAATTTAGGACTTTTTGCAGGCTTTTGGACACGGCGGCGTGGGACTGAACTTACAGTAACTAACATGACGCGGTCGCAAATTTTGTGGTCATAAATATGCTGCCAGCGTGGCTGCGTGGGTTGTGCTAGCGTATGTCAGTAGCTAGTTCGAAGGGAAGCGCTGGTGGCTGCGTACCTGCCCAGTGCTGCAGTGGCTGCACTACTGTACCTTAGCCGTGCAGTTAATAAGCTGACTGCAAATGCCGGCGCAGTGGTAGGCATTGGGGTCCAACATGAAAATTTATTTCCCATCGGAATGAGGTTTATCAAATGATCAGTTGATGATCCGGCGATGCCTTTGAACTCCCCTCATCGAACCCGAGCGTTAGACGCCCATAGGCGTCAAAAGTTCGGGTTCAATGTGGGATAATTCCGTGGATAGCAACTTCGTAGATGCCAGAACGGTATTTTGGGCGCAACAAAGCATACTTGCGAAAGCGGCGTAGGGTCTGCCCTGCACATACAGTTAATCCCATCAATGACGGACCATAACCTGGGGAGGATGGTGCTGGACTTGACAATGGCGACGATGATGGGGCAGAAGGTGGGGTGGACGGTGAATATGGGACTCGGTCGGGAAATGGTGTGTGGGATGATGGAGATGCATCTCATCTAGTCGAGGGAGGCTCAGGCGGCGGCGAAAACCGTGCCAACGTCGCCAACGAGGCCACTGTGGCACGAACGTTTGCCCATGGTCATGGCGAGGTCCTGCACGGACGCGTGACGGTGAGCGCGTCCGGTCAATGTTCCATTCCTTCGGCCATGCCCGGTCAAAAGAAGAATGAGACTGGCTATGGGACATTTCGGTCGCACACCGACTTTCTGCAGTTTGCTTACCACCAATGTATCGATACCCGAACTGACGTCGGCATTAAAGCGCGCGTCGCCATGCCCAGGATCCTTTTTGGGATGACGACGATGCCCGTAACACGTCATTCGATTGGATTAAGATTTAAGCTTCCAATGCATCACGTGAAAGCCGTTTCACTGGATGATGGCAGCACGGCGCATGTGCGCGGTATCCAGGACAGGCTTCGATCTGTGTTGGCCCAGCCTTGTATCACCAAGAGCCTTCACTTGTTACCTGAAATTATGGCGGACGGGCGACAAACTGGATTTCACATGAGCAATTTCTTCCATAACCATCCGCTATGCAAGTTGCGGGGCTTCACACATTCAGGCATCACATTCACGGTTGGGGACTTCCTCATAGTGTCAATGACTTATAGGACGGTGTGAATGGAGGCAGACCGTACGGCGCTCCTGTTACGTTGATGGGTGTGCTTTATCAACGTGAGAACAAGATCTCAGACACTGTCACGGCGATGCTACGGGTCCATTACATATCTTTATGCGAGTAAGTGGAGACACACACACTTGACATCATGCAACCCTGAATTCCATGAGAAGGAGTTGTTTGCATGTAAGTGGGAAGCGCTAGTGGAAGCGAGCTCATATGTAGGCCACATGCGAGCTGGCTGAACTGAAGCACCACCGGAAGTCTGCTGATGGTGCAGTAGACACTGGTGCCACACACACAGCGCCCAGCGCGTCTCTCTCAGCCAGCCGTAGAGCCGGCTCCCTTTCTTCCCTTGGCGCCGCTAGCGGCCCACGTGCTAGCCGTGATGGTGATGACGCTGGCGACCAAACTGTCGAAGCTGCAGCTGGGTAAGCCTTCCTTTTAATGCGTTTGGGAATCCCATTTTCACCTGATCATACTTTGTTTTTGCAGTTGGATAATAGCTTGCTTGCACTGAAAGCACCGACATTCACTGGGATTCCTGGCTCATGGCCCATGCATGCATATCGACGTGCCATGCTATTTTTATGCCTTAATTGCAGTGGAAAGAGGGGTGCATAAGGGACATCTTGGAAGAAGCCCGAGGTCATTTTCTCACCCCCACACTGATGAAGTCGCGGGAACACGTGGCTTTGTTCGGCCAGTACGTGACCAAGCTGGCCAGAGTGGCGATGGCTTTTAAAGTTGTTTGTGCCAGACCACAAAGGCCTCGCCGAGAAGCATGCCACTTCGTGTATCAAAAACAACTTGACCACCACCCACAGCAATGCCGAGAGGGCGATCATCCACATGACCAGAACCATGGACCGGTACCGAGCTGCATATAAGATGGAACGTGACTCACCCGCGCGAGCCCAGGAGCGGGACCGATTGGTTGCAGATGTAAGTATGCCATAATGCAAGAGTGTGTGCGCGTGTGTGGGCGTGTGCCGTATCTGTCACCCTTAACGGTGTTAACCCTTAAACCGTACTCGGTCCATTTTGAAGGACTGAGTTTTTCTCAGTCCTATTTATCGGACCGAGTTTGTGGCATAACTGGCTCAGATTCTAGCAAACTTTTAAAGATTCTGACTGGACCTGATTCGAGATCTAGATTTGTACTTTCACGTACACCCCTGGTTTACTACTTTTGGACACCTGGACAGGGACCTACGGTCAAGGAAAGTAGGGGGGGTACCATGGCCAAACGAGGACGACGTGAATCAAAATTATTCACGTCCGCGGCTATGGTGGCACAAACAACTGGCTGGGGCGAGAGCATGGCTTGACGTATTCGACTGAAACTTTGTAGGCATCATCCCTAGGTCTTGTAAATGCTATATGCGTAGCCATGCAACATTTACAAATGCATAGATATGTCTCGAGGTTATGTGGCGGCGCAGCAAATCGCGTGAGCGGCCAGGCGATGACAGTGCAAGCTTTACTTATTGCTCGGCAGAAAATGTTCGGATTTTTGCGCATGGATGATTTAGTTACGTCGTTCCTAGTGCAGTTGACTATCAATGGCGGCCAGGACATGCTTGCGGCTACGTTCGTCGGGTGGGCGTGCTAGCTCCTGCAAACAAGGTAATCTGCGGTTTCGACCAGGTACGTTTTAGCCTTTTATCATGTCTCAGTGACCGCGCATTATCCGAGCTTTTGCTCACCCTATCTGCGTTATAGCGGGACTACGGAAGTCTGGGGTGCGGCCGAATAGAATTTGCCGCGTAAGACTAGGAGGAGGAGGTGCGCCGGCTGTGACCGGTAGTGGTTCGTTCCGCCTGTGTGCGGTCTACCGCCTGCGCGCGGTAGAAAGACTTAGAAAATCTGTACGAATTTGTGAAAACGAACCTTTAATAGCAGTGGCACAAGTGACGGGGGATGGTAGGGGCAGACCTGGCGCAGCGCCAGCGCCAGCGCCGGTACCGCTGCAATTTCGGTACCAACGCCAGTGCCAGCGCCGCGCCAGCCTGACGGCCCTTGTGGACTAGCATTTAGGCAGACGAGGCAATGGCAGCAAAGCCTCTTTTGGTCCCCAATTTGCTGGCATATGCTGCCAACGTGACTAATTCGCTATGGCGATTATTAGACGGGCTAACGGCCTTGCCGCTGCGGCGGGAGGGCTGGAAATTTAATCAGTAATGTTAGCCGCGCGCAAGGAGAGCGGCGGCTCGAAATTTGGCCCTCTATCGGCCCAGATTGGAGAAGTGGGGTGCATCTAGGTCCGCGGGGCCGCGAGATGGAAAAATAACATAAAATAATGCACTACGATTTCGTAGACTGAGTGACGTATGAGATAGCGGCCTTCCTGAAGGGATGGAAGCGCAGGAAATTGAGGCGTCAATTGGCCTGCGGGGCAACCTGCCCAGTCGCCATGGTTAGAAATCCTCAAGTCCGGACCGGAGTCGGGGGGGACGATACCCCCCAACTTCGCCTTTCCAATGCACGCTCTGCATACCACGTGGGAGGGAACGAGATGCTCGACCCCGCTGGGGACCTTGCCGCCTTGCCATGAGATGTGACGGGGGTAGCGGCAGCATAGGCGGGGGACGAGCTGGCATGAGAGGGGGGCGCCCTACTAACCGACGGCGACATTGCAGCGGTATCACCGGAATTGACAACAAACCGACGTGGCGGATGTGAAACGACGTTCCGGATTTGCTGACGAAGTCGGCCAGGAAGGGAAGGTGGGGAATAGGCATAAGTCCACTTTTGTGGCAGCCACCCAAAGACCCCCTTTAGCACTTGTTAGGAGCCCTACAGTGCATGTTGGCTCTATTAAGCTGTACTTATTTGTAAAAAACTATTGTTGTCTGGTGCAACCCAAGCGTCAGTAGGTTAGCGTTAGAAGTGGATTATCCGAGCTTTTGCTCACCCTATCTGCGTTATAGCGGGACTACGGAAGTCTGGGGTGCGGCCGAATAGAATTTGCCGCGTAAGACTTGGAGGAGGAGGTGCGCCGGCTGTGACCGGTAGTGGTTCGTTCCGCCTGTGTGCGGTCTACCGCCTGCGCGCGGTAGAAAGACTTAGAAAATCTGTACGAATTTGTGAAAACGAACCTTTAATAGCAGTGGCACAAGTGACGGGGGATGGTAGGGGCAAACCTGGCGCAGCGCCAGCGCCAGCGCCGGTACCGCTGCAATTTCGGTACCAACGCCAGTGCCAGCGCCGCGCCAGCCTGACGGCCCTTGTGGACTAGCATTTAGGCAGACGAGGCAATGGCAGCAAAGCCTCTTTTGGTCCCCCACCCACCCACCCTGAACTTGTTATACCAGTTGTCCAAAAGAGGCCAGGGGAATAGGCATAAGTCCACTTTTGTGGCAGCCACCCAAAGACCCCCTTTAGCACTTGTTAGGAGCCCTACAGTGCATGTTGGCTCTATTAAGCTGTACTTATTTGTAAAAAACTATTGTTGTCTGGTGCAACCCAAGCGTCAGTAGGTTAGCGTTAGAAGTGGATGTGTCATATATTGTTTCGATACCAGTCTCGGGGCTATAATCGAGGCTTTATGACTGTCTTTTTGTTGCTTTATTGCTTCTGTGCATAGGCTTGTGATGGTTGGGTAGTAATGTTACCTTGGCCAGCTTTTGGACGAGTTTTGACTGCTTTTAGCGTACGCATGCTACAACATGAATTTCGGTATAACGACAGATATCGTTTCTAATAATGTTCAGTTTGATGATACGATGCTTTCCGTTGCTTAAACAACTCAAGGCGAGTGTTATTCTGCCCAAGTCTAGGCATGCATGCTGGCCAAGTCCGCCTTCTTTTTGTGTGTTTGCTGTGTGTTAGAGACAGAGAGACGCCTGGGAACTGCTTGCATTGAAGCATCAGCAAGTTGCTAATTTTGTTTCTTTCCTTTTCCTTGTATTTTGAAGTTGTTTGTAGCTTATAGGGTACGTTGGTAATAAGCTCCTTGCATGTGCCTTCTACGCGCGCTTTCTGCCCAATGGCACTAGATTTACATTATTATATAGCATGAGCTGTTGTTTTATATGCTGGAAATGTGTTGGAGGATGCATGTGTGGCCAGCTATGATGTTTTGTGCCACATTGGGATAGGAAACCAAAACGGTAGTGCTAGCCACCCCCCCAAAAAAACTCTGTCCTATCTATTAAACGGACTGAGCTACTTTGGGCTTTTTGTTAGCTAGCTTGTGCAAATTTGTGTGGCATGTCATGTTGTGAATGCATCGATGGCATGCTTGTGATATAAAGAAACTGCCTTTGAAATTCCAGGGCCTATATATTTGTATAAGTGGTCCATATTGCATGATGTATGTCTCAAACCCCATTTTTCCGTACCCCCTTGGGGTTGGTGCTATTTATAGCACCCAAAAGTCAAAGATATGGGACCAGTGACATGTCCCCAAAGAAATTCAACATAAATGCATGCTTGGTACCAAGGGGTGGCCAGAAATTGTTTTTAGGCCATACACAACAAATATGCAAAGATGTGCAACTCAGTCCGTTTTTTAGGACCGAGTTGCTACGGTTTAAGGGTTAATAAGTGTTTCAATCATGTACCTGACTATGAAGTGTAATCAAGAAACAAGTGATTCATGTCCCACGTAGCTCCCACAAAAACCAGCATCTTCATTAAAACAATAAGTGGAAGCATACATGTGACACTAATTGACATGCCCGGAGGCACGCCGTTCAAGGCCCTTCATGAAGTACGTTGCCCTAGAGGCAACCAAGACACGGGTGGGTGGGTGGGGAGCAAAGAAAGAGGCCGACAAAACCAGCCAGAGCGGCTTTTAGTCGCAAAACCTCCCTTATCCCTAGCTAACTGACGTCATTAAACCCTTATGTTTAGTGGATGCTAGTAAGACGCTAACCGTACAGACCGGGGGTAGAATATCCCGAATCTGCACGGCTAGTATTAAATAATGCGTAGGTTGTTCTTTTCAGGGGCACTGCACCTCACGCCCCGTTCCGCCCGGGTATAATCAACCCAAGCGCGGAACGCACATTTTATTTAATTCATTTTTCAACCATGCACTATATTGCATCTACTAATCACAAAAGCTCTAGCCAAACAGCTACGAGTAAACACTACGACCTATAAGCCGCTCATCCAGCGGCCTCTTGTTCCCGCATTCACGTATAGAAGAAACTCCGTTCAAAGAACCCCGATTCATGTCCCACGTAGCTCCCACAAAAACCAGCATCTTCATTAAAACAATAAGTGGAAGCATACATGTGACACTAATTGACATGCCCGGAGGCACGCCGTTCAAGGCCCTTCATGAAGTACGTTGCCCAATCACCCCCGCCCTGGCTTTCCCTTGAAGCCGCACTCCACCTTGCTCGTTGTCACAAGTGACCGCCCTGCCGCAAAACGGGAGCCCCCCCACATCGGGAGGCGTGTGCCCGGCGGCTGTGGATGCATGGCCAGGCCCAAAAAGGCCCAGCGCATTTGCACTGCGATTGCGCACGGCCAGCCTATCATGACCCCTCTCGGGGCCCCGAGTCGGTACCGCTATGGCCGTCTCCCCATAGACCCGGGGTGCTTCGAGAAAAAACGTGGACCTAGCCCAGGCCCCGCCAGCCCGGATGCCCGAGGCCACAGCCCCAGGCACCTGGCTGAACGAGAGTCCGTTCAGCCAAGACCGCATTCCCCCCGAGGTTTCTATGCGTGGGGAAAAAATTTCTAGCTTAGGCGCTTTTCCCATCGCCGTCCCCAGCCCCAACCACCCCCCCTCGGCGGAAGGCAATTGCAAAGTTTGCTGGCCAGCAGCAATTTCCGAAGAAAAAGCCGCAGGCCGCGGACCGAGACACGGGTCGCCAGTGCCAGCCATCCGGCTCCAACCCGGGGTGCAAGCATCCCCAGGTACGGAGCACCAGCTCGCGCACTGGGCCGACCAAGCGACAGTTGAGCACCTGTCACGGCATCCGGCCCACCAAAGACCCCAAGCTGGGGAAAAGGTGCGGACCGGAGGTAATCATTTTCTTTTCTTTTAGTTAACCGAGCGAGGAACTACGCCTGGCCGGTTAACAACTGGAAGTCTCACCACTGGCCAAGTGGCCAGTGCAACCAGTGCTTTTGGGATTTTGCTCCGCAGCACCCATAGCTGCGGCTGCCGCCGCAACGACAACGAGCAAAGAAAGAGGCCGACAAAACCAGCCAGAGCGGCTTTTAGTCGCAAAACCTCCCTTATCCCTAGCTAACTGACGTCATTAAACCCTTATGTTTAGTGGATGCTAGTAAGACGCTAACCGTACAGACCGGGGGTAGAATATCCCGAATCTGCACGGCTAGTATTAAATAATGCGTAGGTTGTTCTTTTCAGGGGCACTGCACCTCACGCCCCGTTCCGCCCGGGTATAATCAACCCAAGCGCGGAACGCACATTTTATTTAATTCATTTTTCAACCATGCACTATATTGCATCTACTAATCACAAAAGCTCTAGCCAAACAGCTACGAGTAAACACTACGACCTATAAGCCGCTCATCCCAAAAGTCAAAGATATGGGACCAGTGACATGTCCCCAAAGAAATTCAACATAAATGCATGCTTGGTACCAAGGGGTGGCCAGAAATTGTTTTTAGGCCATACACAACAAATATGCAAAGATGTGCAACTCAGTCCGTTTTTTAGGACCGAGTTGCTACGGTTTAAGGGTTAATAAGTGTTTCAATCATGTACCTGACTATGAAGTGTAATCAAGAAACAAGTGAATACATATGCATGTGTCAAGGTGTTCTTGGGGGGCAAGTGAGGCCAGATTTTGCTAACAAAAATACCTTGCTGTCGCATGTGTCAAGGTGTTCTTGGGGGGCAAGTGAGGCCAGATTTTGCTAACAAAAATACCTTGGTGTTACATGTGTCAAGGTGTTCTTAGGGGGCAAGTGAGGCCAGATTTTGCTAGCAAAAATACCTTGGTGTCACATGTGTCAAGGTGTTCTTGGGGGCCAATTCGTGAGGCCAGATTTTGCTAACAAAAATACCTTGCTGTCACATGTGTCAAGGTGTTATTGGGGGGCAAGTGAGGCCAAATTTTGCTAACAAAAATACCTTGGTGTCACATGCGTCAAGATGTTCTTGGGGGCCAATTCGTGAGGCCAGATTTTGCTCACAAAAATACCTTGGTCCCACATGTGTCAAAGTGCTCTTGGGGGGCAAGTGAGGCGAGATTTTGCTAACAAAAATACCTTGCTGTCACATGTGTCAAGATGTTCTTGGGGGGCAAGTAAGGCCAGATTTTGCTAACAAAAATACCTTGCTGTCACAATTGTCAAGATGTTATTGGGGGGCAAGTGAGGCCAGATTTTGCTAACAAAAATACCTTGGTGTCACATGTGTCAAGATGTCCTTGGGGGGCAAGTGAGGCCAGATTTTGCTAACAAAAATAGCTTGGTGTCACAGTTGTCAAGATGTTCTTGGGGGGCAAGTGAGGCCAGATTTTGCTAACAAAAATACGTTGGTGTCACATGTCTCAAGGTGTTATTGGGGGGCAAGTGAGGCCAAATTTTGCTAACAAAAATACCTTGGTGTCACATGTGTCAACATGTTCTTGGGGGGCATGTGTGGCCATGCAGATTTTGCTAACAAAAATACCTTGGTGTCAAAAATTGTCAAGATGTTCTTGGGGGGCAAGTCGGGGTAAAATTGGCTCTTTTTGTCAAATTGTCAAATTGTGGGAGGGCGGGGGCCGAGATTAATTAAGAGGTACCTTGAAATTAAATAAGAGGCATGACTCTATCGAGATATATGTTTGGACGCGAATTTCTATTGGCGTGACTTTGTAGTACTGTACATCATGAAGGGTGACGGACAGTAGTGAAGTCGCCTAGTCGGGGATACGTTTCTACTTGCTAGATCGATTGCGCATTCGACGAAAACCCCGTGGTCAGTTTCAAACCGAATATCTATTGGACCGTATTTCAAGCACATTGTAGATGGCGTTTAGTTCGGCACTTCCGGGCGTCAGGCCCATTAAGGTCCAGGTGGAGATTTTCACACCTCCGAATCTACAGAATAGCGGTTGCGGAGATTTCGGTACATGGAAATGTGGCGACATGTTGGGACATGGCGCATCGCAGGGATATAACGGTGGTTCACATGGGCACCGGAGATTTGGAAACAGCAGAGGGCCAGAACACTGATCACCATGCCAGCACAAACAAACGGACCTATCTCTCGTCTAGTTGAATACTGATTGCGGTTACGAACCTTACGTTGTGTGTGATTGGCTGGCCACTTACGGGGCACGAAGACCAAAGGTAGAAGGAGCGGACACGCGTCACGATGCATGTGATTGACAGGATACACGCGAAAAAAGGTGTGCGAACGAAGGGAAACAAAAAGAAACGAAGACGCCGGGGCCATGGCGGTGAATAACTTGGTCCATCAAGACCTATTTAGGGACCTGGTAAAAAAAGTAAACCAGCAGCGCGTGGATTTGACAAACGCGATTAGGGACAGGACGATTAGCCTGGACCGTTCCACGGAGGGAATACAGATACAAACCAAAAATGTCAATGCAGCCAAGGCCACCTACCATGAACTTAAAGAAAGAGAAGAAAAGCTGTGCGCGGACAAGGTTCGCAAAGCATACGAGACAACGGTTGAGCCGCAATTGAAAACGTTAGAGCGACTCAAAGTTGCTCTGGGGAAAAAAGAACAACTTTGGAATGGGGTGGTGAAGCATGCCACCAATGAGGTACTGTCAACCCAAAGAAACGATAGGGCCTTTGCTTGCCAATGCAGTAAATAAAGGGGCTCTCGCGGATACCGTCGATCTGACAAGATCTCAGACGGAGGATGATGCATTATTAAACTTTGTTCTTTCTGCAGCTGGAAAGCTTGCAGGGGGGTGTTCATATGTAAATATCACCCCATCATCAACACCAACTACAAATCAGCATGGCCAAGGGAAAAACATTGGTAACTCGTCCCGGACAGGCAAGGGGACCAAACGGGTACTCGATTTTGACCAATTGATGCAGGGACAAGACGCCCCCTTTTGAGCCGACTCCAGACGATGACCCAGTGCATGATGACAATTCCTGCCCAGGAACCGGCAGCGGAGCCGAACCCAGTAGTTCGTCCCCAGCAACGGGAGTCAACGGATCCTGCACATCCGGACCTGCAGAGTCTGGAGGACAACCTACTGCCTGAGTTGAACCCTACAACAAGGCAACGCCGGCCTCGTTGGCGGTTGCTGGGCAGGCGTGGTCATCATGGACAGGGTCGTCATCTGGAGACGGCTCAAATGCAGGCGTTTTCTCATCGCATTCGTCAAAATTGAGGGCTCGTTTGGTCCCCTTGCCAGGCCAGGACGACTTGCCAACGTTTTTTTCTTGGCCATGTTGTTTTGTAGACGTTTGTGTTGATGATGATGGGGTTACAGATGACCCACCCCCAGCAAGCTTGCCAGCTGCAGACAAAACGGAATTCAATAATTCATCCTCCTCCGCCTGGGACCCCGTCAGATCCACGCTATCCACCAAAGCCCCTTTATTGATTGCGTTGGAGAGCAAGGGCCCTATTGTCTCAAGTGTTGACAGCACCTCATTTGTTGCATGTTTGACCACCCCATCCCACAGTTGTTCCTTTTTGCCCAAGGCGACTTTCAGCCGCTCTAACGTCTTTAGTTGCGGCTCAACCGCTGTCTCGTACGCCTTTCGCACTTTCTCCTCGCAGAGCTTTTCCTCCCTTTCTTTAAGTTAATGATACCTTGCCTTAGCAGCATTGACATTCTTGGTTTGTATCTGTACTCCTTCGTTGGCACGGTCCAGGTTAAGCTTCCTGTCCCTGATGGCGTTTGTTAAATCAACTCGCTGCTTGTTTACTTTTCCAACGAGGTCCTTGAAGAGGTCTTGTTGCACCAGATTATTCATCGCCGCCATGGCCCCGGCGTCTTCGTTTCTTTTTGTTTCCCTTCGTTCACACACCTATTTTCGCGTGTATCCTGTCAATCACATGAATCGTGACGCGTGGCCGCTCCTTCTGCCTTTGGTCTTCGTGCCCCGTTAGTAGCCAGCCAATCACACACGACGTAAGGTTCGTAACCGCAATCAGTTTTCAGTTAGCCGAGAGATAGGTCCGTTTGTTGGTGCTGGTACTGTAGGTGATCACTGTTCCGGCCGTCGGCTGCTTCCAGATATCTGGTGCCCATGTGAACCACCGTTATATCCCTGCGACGCGCCACGTTCCAACGTGTCGGCCATTTCCATTAAATGATATCTCTGTAACCGCTATTCTGTAGATTGCAAGGTGTCAAAACCTCCACCTGGACCTTACTGGGCCTGACGCCCGGAAGTGCCGAACTAATCGCCATCTACAATGTCCTAGAACTACGGTCCAATAGATATTCGGTTTGAAACTGACAACTGCGTCTCCCCCCCGGTGTAACACCGTTCCCCCCATTAAGGATTCGCTGATACTCATTTCCCCTCTCACCTCTTTGGTCCATAATTGGCTAATTTCCCCGATAACACCGTTCCCCCCCCACATAAGTGCGTTCCCCCCCCGTTGTAACACCGTCCCCCCCCCCCATAAATGCGTCCCTCCCCCGTTGTAACACCGTTCCCCCCCCCATAAGTGCGTCCCCCCCCCGTTGTAACACCGTCCCCCCCCCCCATAAATGCGTCCCTCCCCCCGTTGTAACACCGTCCCCCCCCCCCATAAATGCGTCCCCCCCCCGTTGTAACACCGTCCCCCCCACGTACAGTACTTTCAACCGCAGCTCTGCCTTTTAACCGTCGAATGCGCAATCGATCTAGAAAGTATCCGCGATTTCAGTACATGCCGTCACCCTTGACAGTTGTCGTACAATAGTACAAATTAACGCCAATAGAAACTTGCCTCCAAACATATATCTCGATAGAGGTATGCGTCTTATTTGATTTCAAGGTACCTCTTAATTAATCTCGGCCCCCGCCTTCCGCTAATTTGCTAATTTGCTAAATTTGCTAAAAAAGAGCCAATTTTACCCCGACTAAATATGGTATTTATGACTTCGATGATTAAAATGCGCAATTTTGACAATTTGACAATTTGAGAACTGGTGACAACCTAGTCGGGGTAAAATTGTCATCGTTTAAAATAACAGGCCGCCGCCGCCAGCGTTGCCTTGTTGTAGGGTTCAACTCAGGCAGTAGGTTGCCCTCCAGACTCTGCAGGTCCGGATGTGCAGGATCCGTTGACTCCCGTTGCTGGGGACGAACTACTGGGTTCGGCTCCGCTGCCGGTTCCTGGGCAGGAATTGTCATCATGCACTGGGTCATCGTCTGGAGTCGGCTCAAAAGGGGGCGTCTTGTCCCTGCATTGGTCAAAATCGAGTGCCCGTTTGGTCCCCTTGCCTGTCCGGGACGAGTTACCAATGTTTTTCCCTTGGCCATGCTGTTTTGTAGTTGGTGTTGATGATGGGGTGATATTTACAGATGAACACCCCCCTGCAAGCTTACCAGCTGCAGAAGGAACAGTTTTTAATAATGCATCGTCCTCCGTCTGAGATCTTGTCTGATCGACGGTGTCCGCGAGAGCCCCTTTATTTACTGCGTTGGCAAGCAAAGGCCCTATCGTTTCTAGGGTTGACAGTACCTCATTGGTGGCATGCTTCACCACCCCATTCCAAAGTTGTTCTTTTTTCCCCAGAGCAACTTTGAGTCGCTCTAACGTTTTCAATTGCGGCTCAACCGTTGTCTCGTATGCTTTGCGAACCTTGTCCGCGCACAGCTTTTCTTCTCTTTCTTTAAGTTCATGGTAGGTGGCCATGGCTGCATTGACATTTTTGGTTTGTATATGTATTCGCTCCGTGGAACGGTCCAGGCTAATCGTCCTGTCCCTAATCGCGTTTGTCAAATCCACGCGCTGCTGGTTTACTTTTTTTACCAGGTCCCTAAACAGGTCTTGATGGACCAAGTTATTCACCGCCATGGCCCCGGCGTCTTCGTTTCTTTTTGTTTCCCTTCGTTCGCACACCTTTTTTCGCGTGCATCCTGTCAATCACATGCATCGTGACGCGTGTCCGCTCCTTCTGCCTTTGGTCTTCGTGCCCCGTAAGTGGCCAGCCAATCACACACAACGTAAGGTTCGTAACCGCAATCAGTATTCAACTAGACGAGAGATAGGTCCGTTTGTTTGTGCTGGCATGGTGATCAGTGTTCTGGCCCTCTGCTGTTTCCAAATCTCCGGTGCCCATGTGAACCACGGTTATATCCCTGCGACGCGCCACGTCCCAACATGTCGCCACATTTCCATGTACCGAAATCTCCGCAACCGCTATTCTGTAGATTCCAAGATGTGAAAACCTCCACGTGGACCTTAATGGGCCTGACGCCCGGAAGTGCCAAACTAAACGCCATCTACAATGTGCTTGAAATACGGTCCAATAGATGTTCGGTTTGAAACTGACCACGGGGTTTTCGTCGAATGCGCAATCGATCTGGCAAGTAGAAACGTATCCCCGACTAGGCGACTTCAGTACTGTCCGTCACCCTTCATGATGTACAGTACTACAAAGTCACGCCAATATATAGAAATTCGCGTCCGAACATATATCTCGATAGAGTCATGCCTCTTATTTAATTTCAAGGTACCTCTTAATTAATGTCGGCCCCCGCCCTCCCACAATTTGACAAAAAGAGCCAATTTTACCCCGACTCCGAGGACGAGCAAGAAGATTATGTCGACAGGGTAAACATCGGTGGGGAAGATGAAGAGGAATCGGAAGACGAAGCAAAAGAGGAGGAGGAAGAGGGAGAGGAAGAGGTAGAGGATGAGGAAGAGGATGAGGATGACGGAGAGGATCACCCTCCACGCCGGGCAAAAAGAGTAAAATTCATAGATGATGAAGCCGGTGTTTCGGATGATGACGAGGACGGCGATGGTGAAGGGGCAAGTTAGAATCAGAATTTCAGGTGCAACTGCTGCGAGCCGCCCTTTGTAGCCAAGAGCCAACGTGGTCTCAGCCGTCACATGGCGTGCAAGATAAAGCGTGGCCGGTAAGGTGCCGTCCTTTCCTCGTTTTTTTTTTTGTTGTTGGAATTTTTGCCAAATCATATCCTCGTGATTTTTTGTTTTAAATCCATAAGTCTTTTAATCAATACTGACCACCATTTCTTGCCCAAAATCTGCAATTGTGTTTTTTGGGGTGCATGTGCGATGCACGTGACAGAGAAGCGAGACGGCAACTACAAGAGCGTGAGGCCGCCGCAACCAATGAGGAACACAACACTGCAAACCAGCACGAAGAAGCACAAGAAACTGACGAGTTCATTCCATTGCGTCAACCCAAGCTCGCACGTGGGCGTACGGCGCTAAAGAATATGACACTCCACATCTCCATTTCAGGGGGGGCTCGTGATCTTAACGACGACGAGCTGGGCAAGATTGAAGCCTTCCTCCTAGCCAATGGCGGCAAGGGCATGTCAATTGTGGAGGAAGGAATACTAGAAATGCACAAGCACGTCCACATGCTAATCGATGTTGAGGCTACATCAGCCCATGCTGTGAAACTGAAGCTAAAGAAGGAACTTGGGTGGGGGGTGTTGTCTTTTATGGCTTGCAGTCACATTGGTGGGTAACCTATAACAACCTGTGTTGATTGGTGAACCAACTGGTGGTAATCCATACAAGTTTGTGTCACACGTCTTGTCTGTGTTAATTGGTGTTGGTATTTGATGAGCTGATGTGGGCTATGTGTTGATCTGGTATCGTGACTAATCGAGTGGGCGGAAGTCTGTCAGTGATCGGAAGTTGGGTACTTTCGGCTGTGGCCGATGTGTGTGGCGCCGCGCCGGTACCTGTGCAGTTTTACTACTTGCGGTGGTATCGCTCTATTTCTGGGTACTTTGTGGCGTCGCGTTGATAGCTTCAGTTCGCGGTACGTATGTCTTGTGGTTGAGCTGATGCGTTGCGGTGATGATCCACAAAGGCAGCCGTCATTACATTTTGGAGCGCAATCACCATGTGAGCGCGCGCACCTACGGGCCTAAGGGCTGCGGGCTATGGATCTGAGCACAATACCCATTACCATCATCTTCGAGGATCTTCGCCAACTCCTTAAGCTTGTAATTGATGCTTTATTTAACATGTACTAGGTTGGGGTTCTTGTTTAAGCTGAAAGCGTCAGTTGACCATGGCGGCATTTGTCCAAGAGAAAATGATGCGGAATTTCTAACGGAATTGTACACTTTCTAGCGGTGATGTAAACGGAAGTGACGAAGGAAATGTCCTCTGCTATCTTGGCGAGCTACTCCTGATTGGCTGCTTGAAGCTGCCACAGCTTCGATCTGAAACGGAGCTCGTATGCTATTTCTCTGCGTCAACTGGGCACCGGCTGTGGTCTTGTCTCGAGACGTTGTGGTTGCCTACGGGCAAGTCTTTGTGCAGGAAACGTAGGCTCTGTGTGTGTTACAAAAGTCCGTTATTTGACGTTATTTGCGCTTCTTCTGCGCCGAAATTGCTAGTACTCCGGAGCAAGTCCATGACGACTTGCAATGTATAATTTGTTCTTTTGATTCGGCTGGTGGCTTCCTTCTCAGCCTGGGTGCTAAGCGTACTCAAATAAAGTTTATGCATGTGATGAAAGTTGCATGTACCGAGAAGAGGCTTGCTTCATCTTGTTCCTTGTTTGCAGCACCATGAGCTATGTGCTACCGGCTTTGGGACGCTTGTGCCAACTGAGGGCCGCTGAGTGTGCCTGCTCTAAGTGTTCTGTTCTCCATTTCAGCCGTGTCAAGAACAGTGTACTGGCTGCGCTTTTCAGCGTTCTCCCAGGTAACGGCTGCATCTTATACCATATGGGCATGTGCGGTGTTGGGCTGTGCAGTGCTGGGACAGAGAGTTGGGATACCAGTGGTGATGATGATTGTGAGAGGCATTGGCAGTAACCGTGTGTGACTGGGTATGGTGGTCTGGCTGAACCAGACGTGGTGCATCCTGCCCGCTGGGGCAATATTGGTGCAGTGGAATCTGAGAACAAAACTGTATCACTGAGTCGAGTGAGCCTTGTATTATCTGGGAGTATGTGTGACGCTCTACTTGAACATGCCATGTGGTGATTATTTGGAATTTGTTAATGAATGAGTGGCTGTCACACTTGTCGCTTGGCGTTCGTTGGATGATGCGCGGTGCCTCTGTGTGGCATGCTAATGTTTGTGGCTGGCTATATTCGGGCAGCTGAGATGAAGGCAGTTGTTTATGAGCGGACAGTGATGAGATGTCCCTCGCTGTTTTTCTATGTGTCAATGACTGGAGGCTTTCTTGGACTAAGTGTGTATGTCTTACATAAACCTGGGAAGGGGGCGTGTTCTCTCTAACGACTTGCTCCGATGGGTTCTCTCTGTTTTTTCGTCTGTGGTTTTTCATCTGTTTTTTTGTGGCTAGGGTTGCTCCGTGCTCTCTATGAGTTGATTATAGAGTTTGCCTCTACATCTGACGAAGTTGCAAGGCGGTGTCTAAGCTGAGATTGCACATTAGAATGGGTTGCGGGATGGTGACCCGCTAAGCAAGGTTGCAGTGGCTTGTGACTTGTGTATATATGGCGTTTCTTTCAGGCAGTGCGTATCATGTGGAGGTTCCATTTGGCTTGATGTGGACAGGATGTGCGTTGTTCATTCATGTGATAGCTTACAGGCCTGTTAGATGTGCCTGACAGGGGCTGGCAGAGGGACTGCTGGCCTGACAGTGGCATCATCACGTGTCCTCTTGCTCAGAGCTCTGTCCATGCGCCGACTAATCCTGTAGATGTGGGAGGAGGCAACAGTAGCAGACTAACGGCCCATTTGTGCATAGTCTGGGTCAGGTTGCCTCTACTGGGATTGTCTACTGGGATTGTAATTTGTGTGCCTGAGCTTCCATGGAGTTGAATTCTGATGTGAATGGCCTGTGCTGTTTCATGATGTTGAGTCATTGGCGGCACCTTTTGATTGTGCCAGTGCAGACCTCCAGAAGGGCACTTGGTGAGTGTGCTCTGGATATGTTTTGGGTTGAAGGTCAGATGGTGCGTGCCGGTTTAAGGTCAAGGTGCGTGCCGGTTGATGGCGTTCACTGCGGACTTGCATGCTCATGTTGAAGGGGGCATGTTAGGTCTGACCCACCGAGACTTAGTCCCTTCTCGGTTGCCCAGGCAGCAGCTCGGTCCATGGGAGATCGCTCGCAGGTGTGCACAGAAAATGGGGCATCCCGCTGGAGCTTGCATGTAGGAGGGTCCCGCCTGGGGCAAAGAGAGCTGTGAGCCGGGGAAGCTACCCTTGGGAACGAGGAAGAAATGGGAGCTTGGAATTGAGTACACTAAAGGGGGGCCCACCACAGACAAAGTTGTCCCACTTAGTATCCGGACGCTTGGTGGGGCATGGGTGGCAGATTGAGATCGGTGTCTGATTCATCACACAGTACCTCTCTGGGCGTGCAGCTAATCTCTGTGGTATTGTTCCCTAAGGTGCCGGTGCTGTGAGTGACAACGTTTTGGGTACCAGCGATCAGGTGGGTTTACTAGTGCAGGTACTGATTTGGCGGTGGTAACTGCAGTCAGGTGTTGCTTGTGTGAACTTGCTGTGTCTGCTCTCCGCCAACGACCTTTTCTTCTAAACCAACCCATCGTGGTGCGTTATCTCCTTGGCGTGTCACTTCACGCGTCCTTATGCTCGTGTTGGTCGGTCAAACGCACATTCTACTCCTTAATAAAAGGAAAGCGTTGGGAGTTGTACTGCTTTGCGGGCGTAGAAGTACCTCATGAGCGTTTGGTAACAATTCGGGTTTTGCGCAGTTGGTATTGTTCTGGAAAGGTGGCTGGGACCATGACACTGGTTTGGGTTGTTCAGAGATGGGAGCTAGCAGACAGATACTTGGAATTGAGTACACTAAAGGGGGGCCCACCACAGACAAAGTTGTCCCACTGGTGATGAACGGATCTGCACCCGTGGTGTACATGCCCCGATATATTTATGTTGCCAAGCAGTGGGTCTGTGGTGCGGGACCAGTGGGGAGCATGAGTGGAGTCATGCGCGCGCCCTGGTCGTTGTGTTCAGGCTCAATAATGCTTGACAACAGCAGAGCTGAACGTGTGTGCCTAGCCTGGGAAGTTCAGCTCAAGCAGCACCATGGGGAAACGGTGGCCGTGACACACTCCCCGCGACAGATGGTGAACAGGACATAGGCTGATGCCTTATGTTGAGGAGGGGGAAACCCTGCTTGGAAGCTGACTTGGGTGGTGAGAGTAGGGCTAGCTACCCTACTTGCCACTTCTGCTGGATGAGGGGTTGCCCGAATCCGGGGGCAGTACGGCTAGAGTACCTAGGCATTTCGGGGGTTGCCCCACTTGCTGATGGTAATGCGAGCAGTCTGCGAGGCTCATACTTGCCCGGTATGAAGCGACTGCTGGGGTCTTGCGGACCAGCGGTGCTGTGACACCTACTGAAGGCAAGGGAGCGCGGGGTCCGGTAGTGCTCGGGCACTAGCCGATGGCGCTCAATTCGCGGGCTGGTGGTGCAAGGAGCATCAACCACAGGCGGGGATACACGCTTTGGAGAGATGTGTTGATAATGAGGCGGAAGGAGATGACGCCTGGGATCTTACACCGCGGGCCGGCAGTGCGTGGTGCATGCCGCAGGCGGGGTATGCTTGTTGTGGGCACTGGATGTGCTTAGATGCACGGGAATGTAGATGTGTCGAGGGTCTTCCGCAGCATGATGGCTTTATGAGTGAAGCACCTTGTGAGGATGAATATGTGGGCATAGGATAAGTGTTGCGTGGTGCATTTGAATTATGCACACAGTTTTGAGTTGTCTCATTCAGTGATGGTCCTTGTTGCATATGTTGTGGTGCTGTGAGCTGTGAGATGATATGATCGTATATAGTTGAATTTGACGTAGGCATCCAAACGTGCAAACGAGTGAATCGGCTGAAATCACCCAATTGATATGCATCAATATGTGACATTTCCTATGAGGGTGAGGCTATGCGAGCAGGTCGTGTTTATGGGAATATGGTGGGCAGTTTGCCCTACACTTTGTTGTGGCCTGAGTAGATGGTGTGGTGCATATTTGGGGGCCGCGATGAATGTTATGTGGACAAAGCATGGATGCTGTTGAGAGCCTGTCATTGGAGTTGGATGTCCTTGTGAGTGGTGTCTACTTTATGGGAGTGAGGGAATGTGTTCTGTGACCCTATGGCTTGCTGATAGTCAGTGTGAACGACTTGCAGTGTATGCCTTGGCGTTGGGGAGGCCGCAGGCAAGGGCATGGGCCAGGAAGGCCTTGGGCGTGTGTGCCGGTAATATCAAGCCTACTGGAACAATGTGGCACTGAAAATCTGATTGCTGAACAGGTCTGAGTACCTGAGTTCTTGATTCATTTCTTGCTTCTCTCTTGATGGTCAGTGTGGTATTGACCCCACAGGTCCGCGTCAGCTCATGTTTGTCTTATTCAGGTACGTGGGAAGTCGGGTACTTTGGTCCAGGAAGGATCATCGGGTGGGCAGTGGGCAAATGACTCACCTGGTTGACATGGCAAAGCCGCAAAGGTGGCTGTGTGATTCCTACTAGTGCCTGGCGTAAAGTGATTGAGAGTTGATGAGGTCAGTGGCACAGATGGTCATGGTGGACCAGTCTTGTATTCTCGCTTGCTTACATGACTTCCTAGCACATGCTGATAATATGAGCAGGGCATCAATGGGCGCCTGATAACGGGGTTGGCACTCCCCTAGATACATAATGTTCTGGCTCGTATTATTTTGTGTGGTGTGTGCAGATGATCTGTGCAATGTTGAAGCTGAGTATGCTGATGTGTGGTGGTGGCAGATCAATGTTGGATAATTGTCAATGCATATGCATATATGATTTCTCCCGATTTCTGGCCTGCGCTGGTTGTCTCCTTGATATATGATTTCTGGCCTGCGCTGGTTGTCTCCTTGATACATTCAGTGATGCGTACTTGACAAGTGAGACCGGTATAGCCAAGTGATGTTGATTTTGGTTATCTTGGTTGTCTCATTGATTTTGGCTTATTATCTTTGTGTGGTATGCATGGTTGTGACAAACAGTGTTTATTTGTGGGTCCTGGTTTTGCTTGAGGAGTTAATGGTGTGTCATGTGACAGTTACATAGTGTTATGTCTGAGAGGTGATGACGAGTAGTTGTTGTGAAATGGCATCAGTTGTGGGTGCGGACAGGCTAAGTGTGGTTCTGATTGAAAATCACATGGGGATGCGACTGCTCGGGAAAAATGGGCTGGTGTTGTCTTTTACGGCTCGCAGTCACATTGGTGGGTAACCTATAACAACCTGTGTTGATTGGTGAACCAACTGGTGGTAATCCATACAAGTTTGTGTCACCCATCTTGTCTGTGTTCATTGGTGTTGGTATTTGATGAGCTGATGTGGGCTATGTGTTGATCTGGTATCGTGACTAATCGAGTGGGCGGAAGTCTGTCAGTGATCGGAAGTTGGGTACTTTCGGCTGTGGCCGATGTGTGTGGCGCCGCGCCGGTACTTGTGCAGTTTTACTACTTGCGGTGGTATCGCTCTATTTCTGGGTACTTTGTGGCGTCGCGTTGATAGCTTCAGTTCGCGGTACGTATGTCTTGTGGTTGAGCTAATGCGTTGCGGTGATGATCCACAAAGGCAGCCGTCATTACATTTAGGGGCGCAATCACCATGTGAGCGCGCGCACCTACGGGCCTAAGGGCTGCGGGCTATGGATCTGAGCACAATACCCACTACCATCATCTTCGAGGATCTTCGCCAACTCCTTAAGCTTGTAATTGATGCTTTATTTGACAGGGGGAACCAATAGATGAAAAAGGAAAACATGACAAAACCAAGCCAAGCCTCGTGGCACGCCAAGTGAAGTCTAGCCACAAGTTGAATTATTCCGGGATGATACTAGGCTATTTGCTAAAGTCGGAAGAGCAGGAAGGGTTTCAGATTTTGTATTGCCATGGCATTGATGAGGACGAGAAAGAAGAAGGGTGGATAGACTATTTACTACACGGGCCCCCCACTCTCAAGGGACGGTGCTGCTTAACTGCCTACAACTTACTAGACCGTGCCGCTGTGTACTGGTTTACCCATACTCCGTCAGGCCATTTTTGGCACTTTCAGACCCCTAAAATTGCCAAAAATCATAACTCATAGACCACAACTCCAAATACCCCCAACCAAGATGCTAGGAGTATCTACACTTCGAGGGCTTTCATAATATGCAATAATATCATGAGTCTGATGAGTACTTTGGATGATACCTTCAGTCAAAGTGAGCCAAAAGACGATCATTTTGTGCCAAGAAAAACTATACCCCCCCCCCCTTCTACTGAGGGGAGGGTCAGAAACCTCAAACCCAACATTGGACAATTTAGTTGGATAGTCCAATGGTGCTTTCCTTTGGTCAAACTACCCGGATAGCCCATTTGACCCATACCATGCCCGTGTTTACGTGTGTGGCTTGCGCGCGCGCAAACAGCCAACTATGCCATGCCATACAATGATGCAATATAATTGACCACAATAGACTGCCAAATATGCTGGAATACAAATATGAAGCCACCTGACACTCACTGAACGGTATCCCCCCAAGAAATGCCACAAACTGTGCAACATTATGGCTAATACCCCTCCTTGAGCAGGCACGGAAGGCAGTTGCAATTACCACTAATATATCCACCATCAGACATGTATGAACGTACGAGTTTCCATGCAACCAACACGAAAACGAATCGCCGTACCTGCCTCGATCACGACCTAGCCGGGTTCCGCTGGCCGACATGCTCATACGTCCCGGATACTGATACTAGTGGCACAGGCAGCCATATCCGCTCTATCCATGCATCCGTCATGATAACCATGTTGATTTATCTATGCAAAGATGACGTCTAACGCGTCGACGTTCCCAGCACAACGGTATGAAAGTGCCAAAAAATGCCCTTATAAGCCCTACAAGGAGCAAATTGAGTCCAAACATGCTAGATATTGTTAGGCAGCATGTCCATGACACCAGTAAAAGGAATTTGACTTTCCAGAATTTTCCGACATCGGTTGGTCTATTTTTGGCATGTCTATTTTTAGCAACTTTCCAGATTTTAATACAAACAAATACCATTTGATATGCAAATAAAGAGCTCCTGACCTGGCCGTTTGCATGTAGGCTTATGCTCATGTCTACCAACTGTGCACCATGTCCCATGGTCATCTGACCTCATTTGGTGACAAACTGCCACCAAATGCTAGCAAAAACGCACCGTTTCACCACATCTCATAGCAGTTTCCATGGAAGATGTGTTCAGTCGAGGCTGGAAATTTGCAATCACGTTACACATCATAAATGTAGACATGGCACAAAAAATCAGGTCCATCGTACTGTATTTGGTAACAAAATGCCACCAAATGCTAGCAAAAATGCGCGTTTTTCGCGTTTTTTTCACACATTTCATGACAGTTTTCATACAAGATGTGCTCAGTTGGGGCTGGAAACTTGCAAGCATATTAAATATCATCATTGTAGACATTGCACAAAAATCCAGGTCTGTTGTACTTCATTCATTGACAGCTCGCTAGCAAATGTGAGCAAAAATGTGCGTTTTTTGCATTTCCGCCACATTTCTTGCAGTTTCCCATGCAAGATGTGCTCAGTTGAGGCTGAAAACAAGCGCGCATGTTAATCATCATCATTTCAGACATTGCACAAAACTTCAGGTCCATCAAGTGTCATTGGGTTCACTGGTCCATGCAACACCTGCCAGTTTCCAGCTAATCACTCAACCTTGGATGCAAAGTTCTTTAGTAACGGTATGGCCAACTCCCACCAACTGTGTTGCTAACTGTTCAGACCTTGCACAGATAATATAACACAACTTTTGTGACACATAGACAAAGATATATGAACATGAACAGTGGCTAGACATGGTTGTATATATGTGCATACGGCCATGCTAAGGCAATTTTCAAGTAGGGGCTTGTTAGACATAAGAACTGCCAGCTGTCACGTTGGCTAGCATGATCAGTTCAAACCCACAGCACGCACGGTAGTCGCAAACTCAGCTTGGCAATGTAATAATCTAATCATGCCAGGCATCTCGGCCGTCGGCATGGTTGCGATGTGTTTTGTGCGCCTTGATTTGGTAGCAGCACATCCCTTGGCAACCGGCCCGCCTGACCAAGGTTGCCACACATGGTCCTCTGCATCACCATGGATGCCCCATGTCCCTGTCTCTGTTATAGGGGCCCACGTTGCTGGCAACGCAGCTTCCAAGTTGGACTAGATCTCCTCAGCCAGCGCTGTGGTGCATAGCCAGACAGCTCATACACTGCTCAGTTGCTACCTCGAGGTTGCCGGCTTGAAATGTGCCACCAAAGGACTGCACTTGGCCGCCATCATACCTAGCATGAAGAAGCCACTGCACATCCCCGGTGAGCCGCTTGGCCACCATACCGCAGTTGTCTTCAACAGATAGTGCAAGCCCAATGGCCTCTACATAGGCACATGCATCGTGCTCATGCTCTTGCTCTGGCCCTTGTCAACATGAGATGCATGCCCATGCATGCTTCACCATGTTTCTCCAAGCCATCCGTGACTACTTGCTTCAGATATGTCATTCAACTCCTGCACGTCCTCAGCCAGACTGTCAAACTAGCTGGTGCCCCATCCCTCACTTTGGTGAGGACTGCGATTCTGGCTAGCAGCTTAGCGATCGTGCGTGGTTGTGCCTGAGTTTCTGGGTGAGTGGCAGTGGCATTGGAGCAAGAGGTGTTGAGCATGTGCGTGTGTCTATCCACTTGACAAACAACCCCTCCCACCCCTGACATTGAGGAGTTTGGCCATGTGCCAGGTTGCCAGAATTCCGCAAACATGCATCATAGGGAAATAAAGGATTGCTGGTTGTGCACACGACATGAGAAAACAAAACACACATACCTGTCAGGAGGGCAGGCTTGGGTTGCTTCATTGGCGCTGGTTGCAGCGTGCGTAATAATAGCCCGCCATTGGCTCATTTACCCGTGCCCTTGGCCAGCACGCACAGCCTGAACTGCATGAACTGCATGGATGCGGCCGTCCAGGATGCCCTCTGCTCATCATTCAGGGGTGTGAAGGCAGCTTGGGTGCTGGCGTGTAAGGCAGCTTGTGCATCAGTGTTTGCCGCCCGGCCGTGTGGCAGCACAGGTAGCTGGCCTAGCCCGGCCACTGTCCTCTCTCCACTCTCACGCAATATGCCACCCTCTCCACAAACCATGACAGTTCTCATGTGCATGCATGTCTTAAGATGCTTGTTGAAGGCAGATGCTTTCAGCTTAGAGATGGTGGGCACGTATACAGTGGGTTTTATGGACTCACAAGCATGTGAAGCCATCGAGCATCCAAGAAAGCCACCAATTGCTTCTAGGTTTTCCATCAATCTTCGTGGTCAACCATGTCATGCAACATTACTTGCCGTGAGCACAATGCCAATAAATTGCAGCATGTACAACTAGAGCAAAGCAACAGCTTTGTGATCCATAGCCCTGCCTGCAAATCATTGCCATCGGCGGCAATAGCGCTGCAAGGCTGCCAGCCAGCCCGTAATATCTTGCCCGCAATCCGTCATGCACCCTCCCTAATATCCGTGTGAAGAATTCCTTGACATCCCTAGCCTCTAAGGTAACCTGTACGTCGCTGATGTGAAGAAAAGGCTCGCCATGAAACCGTAGCTCGCTATACGATTCATGACGCACCTCCCGTAAGATAAGAAGATGACCAAAAGAGAAACTCCGGAGATGGGGAACTGGTAACATATTCATCCGTGACAAGGTCAGGGATTCAACAAGGAGTGAATTGGCCCGTAGATTTGAATAAGGGAACATACCGCTCGGAGGTATCCATGTCTGCCGTGCGCTTGATGTCTGTTTCGCACACCCCGCCGCAGAACTCGTTCCGGCATTCACCTGCTGACCGCAGTTTGTGCATGTCCAGAGGCTGATAAAAGCCCCAACATCGTGGGCGTCTTTAGAGTCCACAAAGCCTGCATTAAACATGACGTTCGGGGCAAACGCATATATATACGAAGTATGGGTCTGCCAAGCCTGACGCAGCCTTGAAATTGGTCGGAAATATGCGGTAGCTCAGGAAAAAAAAGTTGCAGCGGTAATGAAGAAAGTCGTTCGGTCAAAGTCTTTAGAATTAAAAAATGCATCGTTTATGATGGAAACCCCGATCTTAGGGCGCACTTCATCGGGAAAATTTTTTGCTGCGGTCAGGTGGGGTCGAGAGAAAATCTGCGACCATTCAGGCACCCACCTATGAATGACGCAACATGCTGTTCGATTCCGCAAATTTTATGGCGAAAAAAAAACAGTGGTGGATCTAATAACACCTTAGGAGGATAATCGTAAAATTTCAGCCTTGATAGTGCCTTTATACACGCTCAGCATCGCCTGCCAGACCGCCATGCCTGTCGCCCGGAATTCGGTCACTTTCGTGCACGCGCACACCAAAAATCGCATTTGGCGCCACTTTTCGGGTACCGCTTACGAGGGCAGATTTTGGCGCGGCTCGTACCGTTGTGAGCAGATGGTGCACAGCGGACGTAAAACAATGTAAGGCCCAGGCGGAAAGAAGCTACCAAGAAACCAAAAAGAAACCGGCGAAACCAAACGGGACGTCTCGTCTGATGGTGGCGACCAAGACAGAGATAATAACCACTGCGTATTTTCACAGTTCCGTGAATCTTATAATTCTTTACGAATCAACATAATGCATCATCGTTCAGGGGTCATCATCTGACCCGTTTCAAGCTGCGGAACCCAAAATTTCCACCAAATGGCACGTCAGTTGACAGCCATATCTCGCTATGCGCGCGCGCAACGGTCAAAAATGTTAGCAAAAGTCACGTGATGCACAGCCTGGCAACGTGGTATTTAGGTGGCTATGGCGCAATTATCCCACCAACCTAGGCATTTACGTTCACATTGGGTCTGTCCCGAGTTGCCTGACCACTTACATCCGTACCCGATGGCGCGGCGCTCGCGTAATATTTTGCCACGTGGCGGGGGGTGCAAGTGTATCCAAATGGATACACTTGACGGAGTATGGTCACCACAATAGTATTAGCTTGTGACCAAACCTGATTAAAACGCTCGCCCACATGTTCAAGACGGGGCGATACTCCCTAGATGCTAGGTTTCTCGTGGGTAGGGGCCTTGATTATCCACGTGTACACTGAAGCTGCATTCAAATCATGGTTGAACCTAGACTTGATGAACATTCTTTGTCAGCTGTAGCACGTGGGCTCGAAAGAGCCCTCTTCAATCCGCGGGAGCGGTACTTTGAAGCAGATGAGGTAGATCTATGCAGTTTTTCTGGATGCCCGCGCGGCTCAACACCAAGAACGCGCAGCACGCACAACAGAAGAGCCACCAGCCTCAGGCTATTTTGACATAGATGCCATCATCGAAGAGGTGCGTAAGCCCCTTCGTGATGATGCCGAATTAACGGATGAGCAACTCCTTGACAAAGTCCTGCGTGACGAACGGAATAAGGATGCTCCGGATATCATGTTGTAATCTGACTTCGACTCTGACATAGCGTTTTACATGTGAATTTTCACTATAAATGACTATATATGGTATTTATGACTTCGATGATTAAAATGCACAATTTTGACAATTTGACAATTTGAGAACTGGTGACAACCTAGTCGGGGTAAATTTGGCTGTAGTGAGGCTGAAGTGAGGCCAGATTTTGCTAACAAAAATACACTCTGGGCTTTAACACGGCTAAAAAGGGGGAAAAGGACGTGAAAAAGGGGTGAATTTTTACCCCCCCTAGATAAAAGGGGGTGAAATTTTCTCCTTGGGGGGTGAAATTTTCACCCCTTATTCCACCATGGGGTAAAATTTTTAGCCCCCTTGATAGAAAGGGGTGAACATTTTTCCTGGGATGGTGAAATTTTCACCCCTTATTCCACCATGGGGTACCTAGCCTTTTTTTCTCTTGGGGGTTAAAATTTTTACCCCCCTATTCATCTATCAGGGGAAAAGTGGGTAATCAGGGGATAAATTTTTTTCCCACAATTGACCTCCAGGTCATCCAGCTGGAAGCATTAACCACAACGGTCCGAGCCCCGCCAAAAACGACCATCTTATTCCGTCACCAAATTGGCGCGAGATCCCGAAAATCTGGTGTGCGGGACGGTGCCGACAAGGCCAAAAGTCACGCAGCACCCATGGCGGCCGAGAAAATCCTAGTGGCGGTTTTGAGAACACATTAAGGAAAGCGAATTCACTTTAAGCCTTCATAACTCATCTACTGAACGTAGATATTTTTTTATCTTAAAGAAATCGGCCCATTTTTTCAGGAAAACAGAAAAAGGGCGGGCATTTTCGCGAGGTCGGGTCAGGACCGCTGCATTTTGCAGTGGACCCCCAAAAAGTCACACAGCAAACTTATCAAAAACGGCGACAGTGCAGCACGAGGTAAGCCGCTCGCACGATTCTATGACTAATTCAAAAATTTTTGACCGAAAAACTTTTTCTTAAAACGACTGCCATTGTAAATGCTGCGATACCGCAAATTATGTTGCTGCTGGGAGGTGCTTGCGGGAGCGGTAATGGTGCACTTACGTAAAAATATGCCACTGTTTGGTTTCTGCGAATTTGGTCGTTCCACTTTCTCAGGCCGTTTAAATGGCTTCCAGAGCACATCCCTCGCTACTCTCGTGCCCAAGGTGCGATGAGCGCCTGCACGCGTCGCTCAACTACGTCTGTGATTCTTGCGGCGCAGACGCGAGCTGCATGGCTGGAGTCGACACAAGAGAGTGGTACGCACACGTCTAGAATCGCATTTATAGCTTAGTGAAGCCCACACCTTTCGCTAACAAGTTTTTCAGCGTGTCTCCTTTTCCTGAGCCGATTGAGCGCACCATGTTTACAAATTACGGGCGCCTAATAGAAAACTGGAGCCGTGAGCGTGACTGATGACCAGGCAGCGCCAAAGAAGCGTAAAGTGCGCCTATTGATGCTTCCTCGAGACATTCAAGATATCCTCAAGTAGGCTGTGCCTGGGGAGAATAAATGGGAGGGAGCAGTGTTGTTTTCAGCTGGCAGTGTAGGTGTTGTGGCCCCTCCCATGAAGCTTGTTTGGACTCAAAATCCCCACGAGGGCATCACCAAGTTGACAGTTCACTTCAGCTAGTGGGTCGTGGTAAACCCAATGGGGAGTGTGAATGTGGCTAGGGATCATCAATTCAACGAGCTTGCTGCCAACGGGTTGGGGGGGAGGAACACGGTAGAAGGGGTGAGGAATATTGTCCAGCGTGTGGCTGCCTAGCTCGCATGCCTTAGACAGGAGCACAGCCAACTGCACAGGACTGAGCTCATCCGAGAGTATGGGGAGGTCCTTGAAGCGGAGGGGGTGCACTTAGGTGATGGGAGGCGCGTGCCGGTTGTCATGCAGGATGCTTTGGGGGGGGGAGAAGGCATATGTGAATGCAGAGAGAGGGCAAGCAGGATGCTCACACCAGTACCCTTGCAACAAGTGCACATGCCCCAAGGCCAAGTTCGGTGACCTGGAGGGATCCAAGCACTTCTCACCCCGCACTGCATGTGCAGATGGCTAGGGAGCTAGCCCACGATGTGCAGGTTGATCCCACTGCCCCTTTCAAGTGCCCCAGCCCTCACTGCAGCAAGGTTTTCCATACCCAGGCAGAGCTCAGAGACACAGAGCCAAGGAACGAGAGCAAGGCAGGGCAGCATGCCCGGGACCTTTTTGGCCAGAAGTGCGGCTGTTCCCCTCTCCTCCCCGTTGAGCACAATGAACACCCAACCTGTCTTCTTCACTGCCTTATCAATAATGTATTCTGATGAATATAATGTATGTGCACTCCTAGACAGGACCATCATGGCACGGATGCATAAGGGCGAGGAGGCAGAAATGCTGAAGGTGTTGCATGATGAGATGGGCGTGTTTATTAAGGAGAAGTACGTGAAAGCACCATCTAAGAATGCCAGTGCTAAGGCAGTTGAGAAGCCACATGTCATTGGAAGGGAGGCTGAGACCTTGCTGGACAAATTCCAGCTGCATGTGTGTGAACATTGTTTGCCAGCACAACGCTGATGAGGATGCAGAGTCACAAGTGGACAGGGAGGAGCTGACCAGGGTGTGGCAGGGATTGAAGGATGTTTGGGAGGCCCTGTGTGACTTAGATGATGATGGGCCAGGGGGCGGGCCCAAGCGGGAGGCAAAGGTGCCCAGCCGAGGTAGAGGAGCTGGCAGCCACTTATGTTGCCTCTTTCATCTCGTTCACTGCCCCCGAGCATGTCACCACATACATGCACGACCTGGTGGCCCACATCCCATGCATCTCAGATCCGTGAGTTGGGTGACCTGCGCCTGTTTTCGGGGGAGGCGTTAGAACACCTCCACCATGTGAACAAGGTGACCTATGCACATCGCTCTAACAAGCGTGTCAAAACTGGGACTGACAAGCGTACGTGGAAGGGCCATGTGCGTTGGTGCACTTGCGCAGAGCATGCATGCTGGCATGGTGCGCCAAGAGTTGGCACACCGCCTCTGCATGCCACTTTCCTATGCGGAACAACGAGCAAGGAAGAGGATGCTGGATCACCTGCACGGGCTGCAGCACTAAAATGAGTCTACGTGCAGGGCATGCAGCTTGATGAAGGCGTAGCATGACGTTTGCATGCATGCCAGGCGAGGGCTCTTCAATGGTGGCCAGTGGGCTCTCCATGTGTTATTTATGTGTGTTATAGACGAATAAACTGGCATTATTATGCTCATCACATGTCACAACTTCCAAGGTGATTTTACGATGGCTAGTTGCTGGATGTGTGAAACCTTGCTGCAGTGAGGGCTGGGGCACTTGAAAGGGGCAGTGGGATCAACCTGCACATCGTGGGCTAGCTCCCTAGCCATCTGCACATGCAGTGCGGGGTGAGAAGTGCTTGGATCCCTCCAGGTCACCGAACTTGGCCTTGGGGCATGTGCACTTGTTGCAAGGGTACTGGTGTGAGCATCCTGCTTGCCCTCTCTCTGCATTCACATATGCCTTCTCCCCCCCCCAAAGCATCCTGCATGACAACCGGCACGCGCCTCCCATCACCTAAGTGCACCCCCTCCGCTTCAAGGACCTCCCCATACTCTCGGATGAGCTCAGTCCTGTGCAGTTGGCTGTGCTCCTGTCTAAGGCATGCGAGGCAGCCACACGCTGGACAAAATTCCTCACCCCTTCTACCGTGTTCCTCCCCCCCAACCCGTTGGCAGCAAGCTCGTTGAATTGATGATCCCTAGCCACGTTCACACTCCCCATTAATTGGGTTTACCACGACCCACTAGCTGAAGTCAACTGTCAACTTGGTGATGCCCTCGTGGGGAGATTGAGTCCAAACAAGCTTCATGGGAGGGGCCACAACACCTACACTGCCAGCTGAAAACAACACTGCTCCCTCCCATTTATTCTCCCCAGGCACAGCCTACTTGAGGATATCTTGAATGTCTCGAGGAAGCATCAATAGGCGCACTTTACGCTTCTTTGGCGCTGCCTGGTCATCCTCACGCTCACGGCTCCAGTTTTCTATTAGGCGCCCGTAATTTGTAAACATGGTGCGCTCAATCGGCTCAGCAAAAGGAGACACGCTGAAAAACTTGTTAGCGAAAGGTGTGGGCTTCACTAAGCTATAAATGCGATTCTAGACGTGTGCGTACCACTCTCTTGTGTCGACTCCAGCCATGCAGCTCGCGTCTGCGCCGCAAGAATCATAGACGTAGTTGAGCGACGCGCGCAGGCGCTCATCACACCTTGGGCACGAGAGTAGCGAGGGATGTGCTCTGGAAGCCATTTAAACGGCCTGAGAAAGTGGAACGACCATGCAAATTCGCAGAAACCAAACAGTGGCATATTTTTACGTAAGTGCACCATTACCGCTCCCGCAAGCACCTCCCAGCAGCAACATAATTTGCGGTATCGCAGCATTTACAATGGCAGTCGTTTTAACAAAAAGTTTTTCGGTAAAAAATTTTTGAATTAGTCATAGAATCGTGCGAGCGGCTTACCTCGTGCTGCACTGTCGCCGTTTTCGATAAGTTTGCTGTGTGACTTTTTGGGGGTCCACTGCAAAATGCAGCGGACCTGACCCGACCTCGCGAAAATGCCCGCCCTTTTTCTGTTTTCCTGAAAAAATGGGCCGATTTCTTTAGGATAAAAAAATATCTACGTTCAGTAGATGAGTTATGAAGGCTTAAAGTGCATTCGCTCTGTTCTCAAAACCGCCACTAGGATTTTCACGGCCGCCATGGGTGCTGCATGACTTTTGGCCTTGTCGACACCATCCCGCACACCAGATTTTAGGATCTCGCGCCAATTTGGTGACGGAATAAGATGGTCGTTTTTGGCGGGGCTCGGACCGTTGTGAAGGGTGGACTATTAAGGTCGGGAAAAGAAGGATTGCCGGTGCTAGCCCAGAAAACTCTCAGTGAGGTTCAGAGAGTTTCCACCTAGAGTTTAGATGTAGGTCCGTGGGGGAAGGCGTTTTGATGAGAAGTGTAGTTAGGCTTTTGTAGACTAGATAGCTAAGAGTTAGGTTACTTCGATTACGCTGCTTCCTCCACTCCACCCACCCATCATGGAATATGTGCTACATGATCTCCCAACGGAGGCATGTTATAATTTAATTTAATTTTTTTAATTGATTGTGTCAAGTCCCTTGACAGAGAATTTGTATTAATCCTTCGGGTAGCTATCTACAGTAACCACACCCAAACCACCACTTAGGTATTGCCATGGTAGGTACCATTTGGGAGGCTCATATCCACATTGTAGCGCCGTTTCCCGGGCTTCTGAGAGGGTTTTGTCATGGGGGGTAAGTTCTGTCTCATCGCTACCATGACTCCACCACAGAATCACCTTACCGTAGCGGTGTTCCATTAACCACTCCAACCGAAGAAGTATTGCTTCTGTTCATCCACAGGGCGGCTCAGAACGTACGCAATGGTTTCCTTGGTAATCAGGAGGGCTTGGTAGTACCAATCCTCCTGAGGGGTTTCTGCAGCTTCCTTACCCACGATCACATGGAAACCTTTTCCCCAACCACTGTTCGGGATAAAACCGTACACCTTGCGACCCTCAAGGAAGAATTCACCCTCGCGGTTGCTGTAGGCGCTCCACGCATTAGGATCGGTTTCCTTGCGGCTCTGATAGGTCTTCATGTGCTCTTTAAACAGGTCCAGAGCCTTCTTAGGGGAATCCACACCCTCGAAGATAGGGGTACGCACTTCCATCACATCAAACGAACCCAACGGGGCCTGTAGGGTATCACGGTATGCGGCGATAGCCTGCTCCACACGTACGAGAGAGGCTTCCCAATCCGGCACAAAGTAGTATTCATCGTTCGGCTTGAAGATATCGTACAGAGTCGGGCAACCAGCACGTTCCATCACACTGTTAAAGCCACCGCTATTGTAGCTGGAACGGAGATAACCCACCTTGAACACATGTTCGGGGTACAGGGCACTGTCCAGTTCGATGGATTCAATCTTGGTGCTCGAACCATATTGGTCCAGACCAAGGCGCTCGTATTCAGCTTTGTTAGCGGCACGGATAGCATCCTTCTCAGCTTCGGAAGTCTGCTCATACGCTTTGCCTTCCCATTGCTTGTTGCTGAATTCTTCACCCTCATTCTGGAGAGCGATTTCAGCTTGGAGATTATCACAGCGGCGCAGATAGATATCGAGACCCATTTTTGTTTCCTTAGTTGTATTCAGTGAGAGAATTATAACCCATCAGGGGCAGTTTTGTCAATAGTTTAATCTACCCGATGGCAAGTGACGCTATTGGCGAGAAACAGGTCCACGCAAGGAAACTGGGCCTCGGAGATCGACCCCAAAATTAAATTTGATTAGCGCAATCGACACATCTCTCCAAGGGAATTCCAAATCTGCCCTCGGGTACCGGTAGTTGAAGGTCCTTTTCCGACCAGGTGATAGACTTGTTACGAGACTGGAAAAAATGGCTCTAACGTCATTCTCTTACGCCAAGTAAGCCAAAGTCGAGTATGGCAAGTACGAGGTAGGGTGGTCTGATCTCAAGTATTGAGTAGCGCAATCGATAGATCTCGGTGAGGGGAGTCAGGATCTGCATGCCATGAAAAAGCCGAACCTTGGTCCAAAATGGAAGATTGGGGTCGAAATCGGTCGGAATCCAATACATTTTGGGCAACAAAGTAATAAATTCGCCAAAAGGTACCTTTCTGCTAGCGTGGACCGGTTTCTCGCCAATAGCGTCAAGTTTCTTTTGCAGCATAGGGGCAGTTCATTGGTGTCCATTCAGGAGCACCAGCAGCAATACACCGCTCCACATCATTGAGAATGTTTTTCAGTTCGTTGATGCTCAGGGTAAGGAATTCAATCAGAGCTGTTTGAGCCATCCCACCTGCATAGTGTGGGTGGTTCCGCTTACGCCATCCCACCTGCGTAGTCACCACAGATTAAATCGGCCTTTGCGGTTTCCACTGAGATAGGCCACCTTACCCCTTCGTACTGTAAGGTGCACGGCGGGGCGCGCACCGTTGTTATCAGTACGGGGTTGTTGTTGTTGTTGTTGTTGTGTCCCACGCCGCACATGGGGGGGTTGTTGTTGTTGTTGTTGTTCTATCATTCATTTGATTTGGACTGCGTTATTGTGTCCCACGCCGCAGTCAGCAGCAGAGAATTCTGAGAGGGTTGTTGTTGTTGTTTGATTTTTCCAGGTAAATTGGTGTACGTTTATTCCAAATATAGCCAGTAGGTAATCCCTGCTAAGCCTAGGGTATCAAGATGTCAGTGGCTAAAACGGAGCCTTACTAGACCACGGAAGCCACTGGACTTCTAATGGGTTGTCATTGGGCATGTGGGTAAAGATCCTGTTTTTGCCCATGAGGACATGAAAGATCTCAAGTGGGCTGGGCTTATCGTGGTCCGCGCCAGGGTCCCAGATTTTGTTTTGTTCATTTGCAACCATCCATGAGTAGCGTCGCATGCCGGAGTTCCATAGGTAAATGAAGCGTGAGAGAACCCCAGCTTTGTCGAAAATTGTGCGCCTATTGAACACCACATCGTTTCGCGCCGTCCAGATTGTATATAACATGCATGTGCGGAGCCATATCCACGCTTGTTGTGAAAAGGTGAGCTCAAGGCCAGGGGTGCCAGTGATGCCAAAGATAATTGAGCGGGTAGACACCGGTATGATGATAGGCTCAGACGTCCAGGCTGCCCATAAACCAATCAACCAGGTCCAAACTCCCTGGAGGTTACACCATAAAAATCGGTGTTCCACAGTTTCAGTGGGGTAACTTGGTACATAAACATGTAGCAGGGTGTTGAAATCGCCGGTGGAGGATCTCCCCGACCCCGATGGACCGGTGCATCAAGAGGTGTTGTACGTCGGTCGCGCGGCGATCAATCAGCGGGTGGTCAGCGGCGAGGGTGATGTTGCGGACCCAGGTGTGGCCAGGCCACTCAGTAGCGCCCCAGCGTGTCCGTCCGGGGTGGAATTGATGGTTTTTATGCAAGAGCATTGTGTAGCCCCACTCTGCCGTGTACTCATAAAGGCCTTTTACAGTTCTGCTGTCACCCTGATTTAGCACCCAGCCAAATTCCACTGGATCCAATGACAACATGTCCAGGCGGGTTGATCCCACATGTAGCCAAATAATAGCAGCGTCTGGAAGGTTGGGGTTGGGTTGGTATACACATGATTGTTCAAGGGACCAAGGTACAACCCGAATCCGGTGGCATACTGTAGCTGGGTGGGGAGGAACACCACTGCAGTTGTAAGTTGAGCCAGACAGCCATTGTGGCCGCTCAGCGGCGCCAGTAGTTGAACGTGCAGGGTTCCAAGGGGGAGTTCTGCGATCACCTTCCCCGAGCATGTTGCCGTCGTGCTGTATGGACAAAAGCAGCACCATTCACCAGCTTTATAGGGGGCACGGGGAGAAGTCATGAGTGTGTGCCAATGGGGGGGTATGGCTTGTACTAGCGCGGCCCAGGCAGCATAAGTAGGCATATTGGGGACCCAGGCAGCCAGTTCGTTATATGTTAAGAGGCGGTAGCAGTCACCGTGGAGAATATACAGGTGGAGAATAGTGGTTACAGGGTGGGGGGATGTTATGAAGCCTTCATAGGGGTTAGGGCCACTTAAGCATCCAAAGGGGCGATTAAGGGGGTTGAGGTATATATCATTAAAGAATAGGGGTTGGCGTGCAACTTCCTCACGTAGTGTGGGGAATAGTAGGCGGTCGGGTTTAAGTGCCATAAAGCCTTGCCATATACGAGCCCAGTACCAAGGAAGACCTCTGGTGAGCTTCGGGGAGGGGAGGCGAGCAGTAAGCAGTGCGGCTCCAGAGTGCCAGGAAATACCATTGGAGTGATGAGTAAGACGTGAGAGGGTTACACGTGCCAGAAGACATCCAGGGTGGGTGTTGACACCAATGTGGGCAGAGATAACTTGTTTGGCATACACAGACCATAATTAATTAATTAATTAATTAAACTCGTGCTCCCGTTGGGGAGTCACGGAGCACCGAAGTGCTTTTAATCCCTGTGTGTGCACTACAGGAGAAAGGGCAGAGACCCCCAGTCTCCTTCATGCCAAAGGCATGCCACAGCTGCAATCGGGCGCGGCTAGCTAAAAGGACAGGCTAACGATCCGGCAAACTGTGGGTGCAATAAGACCCGTGTGAGCATGTCATAGCAAGGAGCGTGGGCAAGTAATCTGAACATAGCCAGGGCGTAGCATGGCTGTACTAGAACTAGGCTAAGGCTATGGCTGGTTGTGTACCGTGCGTTGGCGGCACGTGACTAGGTTAGGGACAGACCATAAACGCCATTGCATATTGTGTAAGCCTAGTCCTCCAAGAGGCCACGGCATAAAAGACATTGACTCTCTGATCCATCCGTGTACCTGGCGGCTGAGATCGCTCGATTTTTTCCAAACAAAGTTATGCCCCAGTCGTTGAATAAGAGACACGGTGTGTTCATCCGGTGGGTGGGCCTGACCGAAGTACAGCAGCTTGGAGAACAGCAGCTGGTTCGTAACGAGGACCTTGCCCCGGAGGCTGAGGCGGTGTACGCCAGCCCAGCGGTTGGCCACCTGTTGTACACCAGTAAGTTTGCCCAGTTGTTGTGATTCGTCGTATAAAAAGGTTTTGACTTCCAATAACCTCCCTTCGGCTGTCCGACCGATAGGGCAGTTATGCAAAAGGTGGTATCGATCCTCCTGGCGGGACCCATGTCACCGCCAGGTTAGTAGGTTGGAGAGTCGGGTTGGTTGTTCTGCCAATATGCAAGCCCGTGGACTTTTGCACGTTGCAGCGTTGTTGGGAGGCGGTACAGTATGTAGATATGTTCTCAAGCACAGCATCAACATCACGCAGGGAGGTGCAAATGTTAGTAGTGTCATCGGCGTAAGCAGTTTGAAACAGACCACGTGTGTGGTGAGGGAGGGGGTAGCCTTGAATACGGCTGTCCTGTTGATGAAGAAAGAAGAGGCCAGCGTGAGCGAGAAGAAAGAGAAGGGGAGAGAGACAGTCACCTTGTGGGAGAGAGCGTGTGCTATGGCCTATTTGGGATTTATGTCCATTAATTAGTAGGTGCCAAGTGAGGGATTTGATCATGCCTAGACTGACCTTAATAAGTTTAGGTCCAAATCCAAGCCCGTGTAGTATAGCCTCGAGGTATTTCCAACATATGCGGTCGAATGCCTTTTCACAATCCCAAAATAAAATAAGACCTATAATATTGTTGCGCCATGCGTCATCAACAATGTCCATGATCATGGTGATGCTGTCGCCAGAGTTCCATTATACGCAATACGCGGTTATACGCGCGGGGTCCATATAATGGATAATACGGTATAATACGGTATTATCCGGAAATTATACGCAAATACTGGATTTAATCGTTTTTGGGGTTGTTTCATGCATTTTGATATCATTTCAAGCAGTCCACATGTTTCTGACACTAAATTACACATGATACATGGGTTGCCACTGCTCAGCAGTGTTTGGGAACACTGGACGTGTAAACCGGGGTTCCCGAGGAGCTAGATTACCTATGCATTATACCCTAAAAAACAACGCCAAATGAAATGGAAAGATGAAAAAAGCAAAAGAAGTAAGATGGCTATGCTTCCATGCAAGCAGGTCCTGGGCATCTCCATGTTTCTTGTATGCATGAGGAGCACACAAGAAGAAGGCTGACTTTGGCGAGCAAAACAAGAAATAGTGGCTAGATCTGGCCAGAAAACCACTTGTTTCGAGATGCTTTTAGCAAGAAAAAACATCGCGTTATCAAGCTTATCATATTTATAAACAAGCACTACGTCACTGCTTTCGATGAAGCATAAGCTAATAGCAGACAAATCTGGTCCAAAATCTGCATGTCGTAGTGGTCATTCCCCAACCATCACAAGCCAACAATGCGTAGAGGCAGTAAAGCAACCAAAAGACAAGCAGAAAACCTCCATTACAGGTCTACGATTATTTTGCAATCCACCCAACAACTTGATACAGTACAATGAACACGTGAACAGGATAGCACGTACCAGATCAAAACCGCATATTACCTTTCTTGACGGAGCCAGCATGCCCACCTGATGGACGTAGCTGCGAGCCTTTCCTGGCCGTCGTCGCTTATGAATCATGTAAGGAATAACGTGAAACAGCTATCCGCGTTCAAATGTAGGGGCATTTCCCGCCTATCAACAGTTAGCACATGCACGGTCGCCACCTGGTTGCTGAAACGAGGTTGCCGCATCGAGCAGAAGGTCGAGACACATCCGCGCACATCCCATCTGCCTGGCCAAGGATATAAGCTTTTCAAGACCTAAGGATCATGCCTAAAATGTAAAGCGGCCATGCTCTCGTACCAGTCAGTTTTCTGTATGACTTCAATATTCGGTGCATGGCTGCCCGAGAGGCAAGGGCAGAGACCTAAACAGCATGGAGGGTTGCCATGCTACAGTGTAGCTTGCTTGTAAGATCCTTGTGTCTCACGGTCGCCAAATGTCAACCAGTGGATGGTTTCCGTAGTGTTTCTAAGTTCCCTTGCTTTCCCGCCTTGGTTCCCGCACGAAAAATTTGGCTGCCGGATCTCGGATGAGCGCGAAAACCCCATTATACGCGCGCTGATACGTGTTATTCGCCGTATTATACGTAAAAATACGCAAATCGTATAAAACGGATAAAAATTATCCGCTCGACCTTGTATAACGCGTATTATACCGTATAATACCGTATAATACGCCGTATAATGGAACTCTGGCTGTCGCTGATGTGTAGGTTGGACCTGAATCCAACTTGTTCCGGGCCGATCAGATTATCTAGTACACTGTAGAAACGGCGTTGCAAGAGTTTGCTGGCTAGTTTGTAAGGGACTGTGAGCATGCGAATGTTGTTGTTTGATTTTGATGTTCTTGTTGTTGTTTGATTTGGACTGCGTTATTGTTGTGTGGGCGGTTCCGCTTATGCGTTATTGTTGTTGTTGTTGTGTCCCACGCCGCACATGGGCAGCAGAGAATCTATACTGTAGCTCGGCGCGCACCGTGCACCACTTTTTCACGGTACGGACGGATACGGCACTTTTTGACGGTACGGCCAAGGGTACGGCGCCAGGACCCTCACCTTAAGTTAAATACCGTAGTGGCTATAAACTATTTACGAATAATGTTTACGAATACCCCCCCGAAAATGCTTGAAATCCGGGTTCATTTTGGCCCGGAAATCATGAAACCCGGGGTACGCTTTGGGCGCCGCGCTGGCGTTTCCAGCGTCGCGCCGCGCCGCGCAGCGTTTTGCCGCGCATCACATGGCCTCGAGCCTACTTTTTCGTGGTGGACCAATCCGGTCTCGAGGATTCGGCGCCAACTGTGAATAGCCTGATTGAAAAGGCAGACTCCCAAGTGGCCAAAGCAGTTTTGCCTCGCGCATTTTTGCCATGGCTGAGCCCTCGGATGGCGCAGGCCCAAAATTGAGGCAGCCGAGCCTGCTGGCCTTCCGCTTCACCGCAACTCGGGCACCACCTGGCACTCCGCAAGCTTTGTTGCCTAGCCCACGTTACACTACGGCAAATGTCGCAGCGGCGTTACAGCGGCCTTCAATTCTTTCCAACGCTGCTGCTGCCCGCCGCCCTGTCGGTCGGCCTCCTCAAAGCCCGGCCTTTGCAACACCGCTGACCACCGCCGGCTCGCAGGCCGCCGTCCATTTGGCTCATCAGGCAGCAGTAGAAACCAGCCCATCTCTGTCGGGACTGACCACCACGCAGGCGGACAGAAAACGCCCATGCCACCGCTACCCCTCGTGCGACCGAATCTTCGTGTTAAAGGCGAGAAAGAGCCCGAAGCTGAAAAATTTGGGTCGCTGTGGGCTTGTTGACTACCTGAAGTGGCAATATCCGGACCGATTTGCAACTCTCGATGAGTCGGTGGTTAGATACTGGGAGAGGTCAGCCGACCAGAAGGAGCTTGAAGAAATCGATATATGGCTCGAGACAGGTGATGGTGGCGACCTGGCACCAGATGATAACCCGCTGCGGGGGCCACAGGCAGGGCCCGGCACCGACAGCGTCCTGCCAGCTGAAGTCGTCAACGAGATTGACGAATTTTTGCTGGCCCAGTCAGCAGCGGGGGCAAGGATGATTCCGCGTGTCGTCCGCCCATTTCTCATGGCTATCATCCTTAAACATGGTCAGGGTCATTTGCTGCTCGAAGGGGGGGGCACGTTCCCGCTGTCCTTTCGGTGGATCAGACACCGGTGCAACAAGAAGCTTCACCTGTCGTACAGGACGCCAACTAGCGCTGCCCAGAAGCTGCCAGCCGATTGGGAAGAACAGCTCAAGCTGACTGCGCTCCGCCTCGCGTTTGTTGTCTACATGCATCAGGTCCATCCGGACTTCGTAGTAAACGTGGACCAGACCGGCATTTATTTGCTGGGCTACGGCACTGGGAAGACCCGGGCTGTGAAGGGGAGCAAAGATGTGCGCTCTCACGCTCAAGATGACAAACGCATGATCACCGTGGTTCCAGCAATGTCGGCGTCCGGCGACGTGCTGCCCCTTCAACTGGTCTTCCAGGGCACCACCACCCGCTGCCTGCCGACGCTGCCCAGGAATGCTCCTGCCGACATGAAGCGGTTCCACTTGACCTACACGGGGAACCACTGGTCCTCGATGAGGACCATGCAGGAGTGGTTCCAGCTGGTGCTGGTTCCACACTTGAAACGCAAGATGGCAGAGCCTGCGCATCGCCAGCGCGGCGTGGTGTTTGAGATTCAGCGTTGCGTGGTGCTGTGGGACTGCTGGTCGGTGCACCGCTCGGCAGAGATGCAGAACTGGGTGGCCCAGCAGTACCCATGGATCATCCTCCTGTACGTCCATGGTGGCTGCACCTCGGTGGGGCAGCCCATGGACATCATCTTCCAGCGCCCCTTCAAGGTGGCAGTGGGCAACGCCGGGGCTTCCTGGTACACCGAGCAGATCCAGGCCAAGATGGAGGATGGGATGACTGCAAGGGAGGCGGCCAAGGAAGTCAGCATTCGCATGTCCGCCATCAAGCCGCTGGTCACTGGGTGGTGCTATGAGGGGTACAAGTGGTGCAAGGACAGCCCCTGTCGCGTCCGTGATCTATCACGTCCGCAATTCAGATTTTAGCTACCATGGTACGAGTCAGTAGCTACCAGATTTTAGCGTAATTCTGACGTCCGCAGCCTTGTGCGGGTTGCTATACCGCGGCCCGGTACTGACGCCGCGGATCTCAATTGTACTCACGCGCCAAGTCCGCTGAATTTGCTGACGGAACTTTTGGGCGGACCTGAATTTCACTGACATTCGTCACAAGGGCAGTTTGCCGAATGCTGGTACGCAGCAAGCCGGCGAGGCACTGAGCAGATGTGCAATTTCAGGATTTCAACGTGGGACACCAGACACAAATGCAAGGAAGCCCCAGGCGGTGCCTGGCATAGCCGATAGATTTGCCCTTGTATATTTGTGTTCGCTTGACAGATAAAGCTTGAAGTTTAGCTTGTCGGAAATTAGACAATGTTATGATTGGCTGATGTCTAAAGTGGCGCTAGTGGCGCCAGCCGCCAGGCTTGAGCTTTGAGCAGTATAGAAGGATGAGCAACGAACCATGGTGGTCGTTGTTCGTCCGTTTCTCTCCCTCACAACTGGTTTGTTGTCTTCATGGGGTGAAATAGTTCGAGCAGCCCGGAGCAGCCCCCGTGAGTGGTTGCATGCAGTCAGTTGCCATGAGGATGGACTGACGGATACGACAATGTATTGGTTTTGTTAAGAATGTGTGTAAGACTGAGAACGAGACAAGGGGCAGGGCCTTCGGGCACCCTGGTCGTCGTTGGCATGCATGCCAGTAGGAACTAGGTCGGGAACACACGCGCACTGCCGCCACAAGGGGCCTGCAGTGGCGTCAACCAAGGGACCTCACAGCTGCTCTTATAACTACAACATTACAACTCGACAGTCTTTGTAATTCGTCATGTATCTCATTGGAATTGAAATGTCTTTTGGTTGCTTTGATGATAAAGCATGGTCTCAAGAATCGGCTGGTTGGGCCGGATTGCCTGTCATGAAGGTGGCGGTGCCATAAAGGACCGCACCTATCATTCTCATTTTAAACGGACGAACAACCCATGATGGGTTCAGTCCGGCCAGCCTGGATGTTCCTCCTGCTTCACCCAGGGAAGCACAAGGAAGAGGTTATTGCTTAGCCTTCAAAAGCATCTGAAGAGGTTAGGCTTTTCCCTGAAAAAGCCATTGAAGAGGTTATTGCTTAGCCTTCAAAAGCATCTGAAGAGGTTAGGCTTTTCCCTGTAAAAAGCCATTGAAGGGGTTATTGCTAAGCCTTTAAAAGCATGTGTGTTAAGGTTGTTGCTGATCCTGGAAAAGCATCTTTGAGCCGCTGGATTTTTTTTTCCTTTTTGCTGCTGCCTGGAATGACGCCCTCTTTGGGCTTCCTTCTTTAGTGTGAGATGCCTTTCTTTCACTTTTTGCTCTCACGTTGTTGTGAGCTAAATAGTGGGGGGGGAGGTGGCATATCTCACACATGATTACTGCTGATAATGGATGCATTCCAAGTAGCGGTAATGACCAGTCCAGGATGATATGGCACGCAAACGCGACAGCTGTCGCGTCCGTGATCTATCACGTCCGCAATTCAGATTTTAGCTACCATGGTACGAGTCAGTAGCTACCAGATTTTAGCGTAATTCTGACGTCCGCAGCCTTGTGCGGGTTGCTATACCGCGGCCCGGTACTGACGCCGCGGATCTCAATTGTACTCACGCGCCAAGTCCGCTGAATTTGCTGACGGAACTTTTGGGCGGACCTGAATTTCACTGACATTCGTCACAAGGGCAGTTTGCCGAATGCTGGTACGCAGCAAGCCGGCGAGGCACTGAGCAGATGTGCAATTTCAGGATTTCAACGTGGGACACCAGACACAAATGCAAGGAAGCCCCAGGCGGTGCCTGGCATAGCCGATAGATTTGCCCTTGTATATTTGTGTTCGCTTGACAGATAAAGCTTGAAGTTTAGCTTGTCGGAAATTAGACAATGTTATGATTGGCTGATGTCTAAAGTGGCGCTAGTGGCGCCAGCCGCCAGGCTTGAGCTTTGAGCAGTATAGAAGGATGAGCAACGAACCATGGTGGTCGTTGTTCGTCCGTTTCTCTCCCTCACAACTGGTTTGTTGTCTTCATGGGGTGAAATAGTTCGAGCAGCCCGGAGCAGCCCCCGTGAGTGGTTGCATGCAGTCAGTTGCCATGAGGATGGACTGACGGATACGACAATGTATTGGTTTTGTTAAGAATGTGTGTAAGACTGAGAACGAGACAAGGGGCAGGGCCTTCGGGCACCCTGGTCGTCGTTGGCATGCATGCCAGTAGGAACTAGGTCGGGAACACACGCGCACTGCCGCCACAAGGGGCCTGCAGTGGCGTCAACCAAGGGACCTCACAGCTGCTCTTATAACTACAACATTACAACTCGACAGTCTTTGTAATTCGTCATGTATCTCATTGGAATTGAAATGTCTTTTGGTTGCTTTGATGATAAAGCATGGTCTCAAGAATCGGCTGGTTGGGCCGGATTGCCTGTCATGAAGGTGGCGGTGCCATAAAGGACCATATCTAAGGTGGCATATCTCACACATGATTACTGCTGATAATGGATGCATTCCAAGTAGCGGTAATGACCAGTCCAGGATGATATGGCACGCAAACGCGACACCCCGGCACCATGAAGAAGGGGTTTGAGAAGGCCGGGCTGCTGCAGGCCTGGGAGCCAGACTTCCAACGCCAGGCCGTGATGGCCGTGTCAGCAGGCACCATCTTCCCTGGCACGCGTGTCTTCCGCATCGACTGCCCCGACGAGCCCGAGATGACCACCAGCCACGCCGATGGGGCTGGCCGCGACTATGGTGCCTTGCAAGACCGCTACGGCGACCGTACCTTAGAGCAAGTGGCAGCTGCCTGCCTGGATCCCAGTTTGGATGAGGCTTGGGATGAGGAGGAGGGCATCCCAGTTAGTGGTGACAATGAGGAGGAGGGGGGGGATGAGGAGGGGGAGGATGAGGAGCCTGGGGAGGATGACGAGGGGGGTGCTCAGGATGAGTAGCGCATCCCAGTTGGGGGTGATGATGGGGACTCTTGCATGACGTGTATGTTTCTTGAGGTTGGGTGACTACAGTGATGGTCGGTGCAGTTGGCATTCCATCATTCTTTAGTGTACTACCAGTGCATTTGTCTCATGAAATATAGTAGGAGATATGAGAAGAGCGGAGGATATATCGATGAGAAAACTTGTATCAGACTATGGCTCATTGTCGGTGGCACTATGTACATAACCCGCCGACCGTCGAATTAAGTGACTTTGGTTCATGATTTAATTCTTAATGATGACCTATTTAATTTTAAATTAAATGCTTTGTCCGTCTGTTTAGGGTTTCAATGAGACAACCATACTAGGTACCTAGGTATCTATTAATTTATCAACTCACATTTCTCACTACAGATAGGTATGAACAAGGGCAATTACCTAAGTACGTGGCGGTGTTACGTCGCGTAACAATTCGTTGTAGTTACGGACGTAAATTAGGTCTTTTGCCTCGGTTGTCCCTAGGTTTACGTGTAGCTCCTACCGGGACACTATTGTCCTCGTAACAGTACCGTGACCAGTACATTGGGTGCCTTTGGGGCGCCGCGCCGTGTACTTTACTAGTGGTCCTGATCCTTTGGTAGAATGTAGTGGACCAGCGTGCATCTGTAGATGTAGTGGACCAGCGTGCATCTGTAGGCGAGGGCCATGTCGGCCCGAGCGTGTTGGACGTTGGTGACCATTTATGCACGTTCTACCCCTCGTGTGTGCACTCGGCGTGTGTTAAATGAATTAACACATATAGGCTTGGGTCACGGCAGTGTAGTTGTGTTTCCTTCCTCTATTCCTGGAATAAACGGGTTGTGTAAATGGCTTATGGCGTATTATAGCAACACTTACGTTAATGCATTGAGATCTGGATCGTCTCGTTCGTCTTTCGCTAGAGGTTTGACTAGAGGAGGCTTGACTAGTTTAGGTAGCATCAGGCCAGCTAGAGGTAGAGGTAGTGGTAGATACCCGCGGCGTAACAATGGACTCGGAGGAATTTTAGGTAGAGAACCAGACGACGATCCCCTGCAACATACGTCATTGAATCAACCCTTCCGCGTCCGGGATTAAATGAAGACGACACCTACTTGACAGGTAATGGGCGGGTCGCCTGCAAGCTGGGGGGGTAGTGCTGCCCGATTCGGGACACGCCCTGCCTAGAAGTTAGACCTGCTCAAAGCGGATGAACTCCTCACGTAGCTAGTTCCTTTTCCTTTTCCTCGTTTTGTTTTCTTGAGACATGTGGCCTACTGTCGTAGATAGGTGATGGTTTTGGTTCTACGTTAGAGAGACGACTAGCGTCTCGTAGATTACACTTTTCTGCATTCTTGCCTGCGTTGTATTTAGACGACCCATCGCCAGACGCAGAATTCTTGAAACCGGATACTTACGACCATCTGGCGCTGGAAACCTCGTCCCTGCGTGCGTCGTCAATCTGGTTCGGTTTCAGACACTCGAGATAAGTCGCCTTCCCCTCGTTCTCCTTATTTGACTACTCAAGACTTACCAGGTGCGTTAACATGAGCCAGCGACGTCCTTTTCCTGCTCCTTCTCATTCGACTAGTAATAATAGTTTAGCGAAGTATTACGTTGTTATTACCCCTCAATGGGCATCTATTTTCTTATCGTGGGCCGATGCTAGGAAGTTCGTTCAGTCACGTGCTTATAACGTCTCCAAATATAAGAAGTTTATGTCCTTTGAAGAAGCTCAGACCTACCTCTTAAAGCATAGTGAATCAGATTTGGGTCTCCATTCTCGTCCTTCTCCTCATGCTCGTCCTGCAGTAGATAGTCTTGTTTTTGTTACACCACCTCCATCTCCTCCTTCGTCTCCCCCTAAACGGGCTGCATCCTCATCTAGCTTAGATACGCCTCTCACCTTAGAGTTCGGTTCCCTATCCATTACGGTTGCTAAAAAGGATTGATTTAAAGTGTTTCCTTCTTTTAGGACACTAAAAGCTTTTTCTTTTCTTTCCTTGCCTTAACTTAGGCTTTGTCCTTTTTCCTTGTTGCTTTCAGTTAGATTCCTAATCATTTACTTAATTAAAAATGGATCCAGTGGGTGGTAACATGTCGCCTATACCTACCAACACTCCTACTATGAGTAATAATAATATTAATACTATAACAACCATAACAACAATCGTGGTAACCGACGGGACTCACTTGAAACGGTGCACCATCTCACTCCTCAAGGTAATCTTCGTACCTCACCTCCTTCTCCTGTTACTGGTGGTCGCCGTCGTCCCTCACTTACCCCTCCTACCTATGAACAACGTATGCATGTCAGATTTAGTGATGACCCTTCCCTTACCCTGAACCAGGCCCCTGCCCCTCCTGCCACCTCGGCTCAACCCCCCAGCAGGTCCTCACTAACTAACAATGTTGCTAGACCTCCTTCCCACCCTGTGCCTTCCATTCCTGCGTTTAACACGGGTCGTGCCTCTGCCCCTGTCGGCCCTTCTGGGCGCCCTAGTGCAGTTCCCTTTTACCCACCTGCTTCCTGGTCCTACCCTGAGACGGCCTATGAGGCAGCCCAGGTCCCTACCCGTGTGGCTGATTTAGAAGTTAATAGTGATTTCAGCACCATGCCTCTAGATGACAGAAATTATGATCATTTTGCCTACTCCTCTCTTCGTGAGCAATATACTGTACCCTTCTCCTATGGGCACCATCCTGAAACGGTGGCCCCTTCTAGACCCCTTCCTAAGACTTTTCCTCTTCCTTCCTTCTATCCCGCTTATGTAGCAGTGGAAGATAGTGGCCCTATGGGAAAAACTGACTCTTCCAATCCCCCTAAGCCCCCTGCTCTTCCCCTCTTTGCTAACCTTCCTAAGCTGGATGTCAAGTCTACCCCTCAACAGTTTTTCACCTTTATTATGTTGCTTACCCAGAACACAGAGTCGTGGCAGAATCATAATAGGTGGCGTCTCTCTGATGCTGTATTAGTTCCTCACTATCTTACAACCTGCATTACTCCTGAGCTTGCTAACCTCATTCAGTGTGAGTCTTTGGCCTCTCATGCCTACCCTAACTCTGTAGCAGAATTGTTTAAGCGTCTAGAGAACCATTTAGTCCCTCCTGATTCAGATTGGCAGGACAGATTAGCCTTTGGTACCTTGCAGCAGGGTACTAAATCATTTAAGGAGTATATGAAAGAGTTTGATGCTCAGATGGTACGAATTATTCGGTGTTCTCTGAACGTAGTTTCTTTATAACAGATGAGAATGAACGCCGCTATGTGAGTGGTACTACGGGACGGTGGGCCTTGGGCTGGACCGGTTCCATGAGTTAGAATTAGTTGGCCAGTTTTGTATGGCCATTTCTAGTTCGTTAAGTTAAGTAGCAATTAAGTTACTGTTGCTGACGGCTCATGAGGCGAGCCTGGGCTACGCCGCCCTAAAGTGCCATTTGCACGATGTTCTAGGTCTCTTTTTCTTGTAATCGGATGTATGGGGTATGGGTATGGCGGATTACAAGAAATTTAATGCTGCCCTAATCGCGTCAGCCTTTTGGCTGGCGGTGGCCGATTAGAGATGGCGCGTGACTGACATAGCTTGAACAGTCACGTGACTGTGAAAAAGAAATTGAAATTACCCTCGTCGGTTTTCTCCCCGCAGCTGGGTTCTTGGCCGACGAGAGACTATAAAATACTTCGCGTTTGCCTGCGCGTGGCACCTGTACGGAACTCTGAAGCCATGAGTAAGATTTCCGTGCCACGCTGCAGTGCCTACCGCTTTGCTGCGGAATGTCGCAGCAGGGTTGCAGTTCCTGACTGCTGACTGCCGAAGGAAGGGTGGTCGGGTTACTTTTAGTGGGCATTGTGATGGACGACAAGTCTGTCGGCCCTCGCGTAAGTAGAAAAATATTTACCAGCATCCGCTCTTATGGGTGCGTGAGGTCTCGGGAATGTGGTGGGGACGAATTCCGGAATTATGCAATATTTCGATTCAGACCGAGACTTAAGGGGCCAGTTTAACAGACGGACCTGGGCCGGGCAGGACCAAATATTTTGGCCGGCCCAGTTGCGCTTGCGCTTTATCGGCCGCTGGGGTGTGTGATGAGAGCCTGCTCATCAACTAAAACCTGAAATATGGAAAGTTACTCCCCCAGGTGACAACGTTGACAGTAATCGAGATATGGTGGCATCGGGTGACGTCCTACAAGTTGTCGTCACGTTAGGGCGGCACTGGCCTTTGAGGGAGGTCCGTGATCGTTAAACGAGGCGTCTTCTTCCTTGTCTTTGCGTGCACATTCAACACCCTCTTTTACTGGCCGAGGGTGGAAGGCTGGGGGGGGCCCTGCAAAGGGTTATCGTGCATGAGGCTCGCTACAGCCGCCGGCGATTGTAATGGTCGTGACCGTTGCGGCAGGGCAGCCTCGGGAGCCACTGAGCGAAAGTGGTTGGCGGAGCTTTGGAGATAAAGCACCAGGAAAGGGGGGTTGGGTAACGAGAACTACAATCAATCATGAAATGGGTGCAGCGTGGCAGGCTCACTCATGGGTTCTGTAATTGCCCACTTATTGTTTTAATCAAATGTTGGTGGATTGGTAATAGTGGGAATAGAATCGGTGTTCTCTGAACGTAGTTTCTTTATAACAGATGAGAATGAACGCCGCTATGTGAGTGGTACTACGGGACGGTGGGCCTTGGGCTGGACCGGTTCCATGAGTTAGAATTAGTTGGCCAGTTTTGTATGGCCATTTCTAGTTCGTTAAGTTAAGTAGCAATTAAGTTACTGTTGCTGACGGCTCATGAGGCGAGCCTGGGCTACGCCGCCCTAAAGTGCCATTTGCACAATGTTCTAGGTCTCTTTTTCTTGTCCCGCCCTCCCTCCCTCTTTTTGTGTTTGTTTCTAGGGTAACGAGAACTACAATCAATCATGAAATGGGTGCAGCGTGGCAGGCTCACTCATGGGTTCTGTAATTGCCCACTTATTGTTTTAATCAAATGTTGGTGGATTGGTAATAGTGGGAATAGAAAGGGATTTGTCGGGTGCAGAAGTACGTGCTCGCTTCCTCCAAGGCCTCAGTAGACCCTTATTACGTGAAGTCAAGCGCCAGTTCTCTGCCTACCGTTTTACTGATCTGCCCCTCAAGCATGTGCGCCAGCATCTCTTGCGAGTAGCAGATTTCTTCACCACCCCTTCTCTTCCTACCCGTTCCCGCATTAATAATATTATCCTTACCCCTGAGGAGGAGAACTCCTATGTAGAAGAATTAGATATCTGCGTTGCTGATCTTTCAGCTCTTGATGTCTCTCATATCACATGCTATCATTGTAAGGAAGTAGGTCATCTTAAACGTGAGTGCCCCAAGTTCCTTTCGGGTGCTCCCCCTCATCCCGACGCTCGCCCTCCTCGTACCCCTCAGCGTGCTCCTATTCGTCCTACTTCAGGACGCATTCCCTCAGCTACCCCTAGTAGGCTGAATGCTGTGCAGGCAGGGCCCCCAGGGTTCCCCTATGATAATCAGGCTCCCGCACCCTCTTCGCTCCCTCGTGACCCTCCAGCAGTGGCTTTTTCGCCAGGGTCTTCTTCGGGGTTAGTTCATATGGATTTGGGGGGGAGGGGGAACAGTAGGCCTGTCAGCCGGGGGTAACCTGGACAGGTCCTTAGATAGTACCCCAGACAAAAATTTTTGCCTGCCTGTTTTTATAACCTCTGTAGGAGCTGAATCTTCCCTACCACTACGTGTGCGTCCTCTTATGTTCTTGAATGGTGGTTTAACCGTCCCCCACACCGTTGTAGACCCTTTCTTGCACGCTGATGAACTTTTGAATGTCTCTGTGTTGGTAGATAGCGGTGCGGCTAGCTCCTTTGTGAGCGAGGCCCTAGTTAGGCGTTTAGGACTAGTCCCTACCCCTCACACCAAACCTGTCACTGTTCATTATGCTGATGGTCGCACCAGTCATTCCCCGGGTACGGTGTCCCTTCCCCTGGTCATACAAGGACGTACTGTCAACCTGACGGCCACTATAGGCCCTATCACTACCGCTGATGTATTACTAGGATTAGATTGGCACCAGGATAATAAGATTACTATTAATTATGATACCATGGTCATTTGGTTTCCAGATAGCTCTTACTGGGTACCGGAACGTCATTATAGATTGGAAAATTTATCCTTGGTAGATATTACTCCTCCTACACCTGTTGATCCTCCTGTAAGACCTATACCTGAAGTATTAATGTCCAATGATGAGTTGCGTTCTGAACTAAAGGAATATGGATATTTATTATGTATGTTCCTTCAGTTAGAAGTACAGGAGATACCTATCACTAATAATAGTGTGGATATAGATATAAACACAGTGGATACAATAGGAGTGGGATTTACTGAAAATGAAATAGTAAGATACATGGCTGTGATAGATTCCTCAAAAGTTTTTGAAGAAAAGACTCCTTCTTATCCTCCTCCTCGTTCTGTTTTACACCGTGTAGTTATCAAAGACGGTGCAGTTCCTACGCACTCTCCGATGTATAGAATGGGCCCTACCGAGTTAAAGGAACTAAAACAGATTTTAGTGTCACTATTAGAAGCAGGATTGATAGAGCCTAGTAACTCTCCCTACTCAGCTGGTGTCCTGTTAGTTCCTAAGCCAAATGGCAAGTTTCGCCTAGTTACTGATTATAGGAAGTTGAATGATATTACTGTGAAGTCTAAATACCCTCTACCTCGTATTGATGATATATTTAATAAGGTTAACCCCTAAATGGGCGGAAATGCTGCCGATAAATCGGCAGTAACTCACCTATTTTGTAAACCAGCCCCTGTACAACCTAGCAATATCCAATGGCTGTCCTTGGGGGGCAAGCATGTCCATGAGTTGCCCTAAGCCATGATATATCACAACCTCACATATATTCATCGTAGGCCATGTATAACTGCCGTCAAAGTCAGGGGGGTCAAGACGAGCGTTTTCATTTTTGGTAGAATGTGCATTTTGAATTATGTTGTAAGAGCTAGGCACCTACCACTTCAGGGATGATAAACAATTAGTTGCTGAACAGTTTGAGCCATTGGGGTCATCATTTGGGTGGGTATACCAGCAGTTACACCCAGTACAGCCCATAGGGGTACCGTTGGTAAAAAGCAACCAAGGGGGTAGGAGTGGGCATACTACCTACTAATACCTACTAATATGGCCCCCAACCATGCCAAACAATACATTTCCCTTCCACAATGATGGGGAAACATAACTGCATCATCACACTGCCCTTACATGGCACCTATGTGCAGGTGCCACCTTGTCCATGCACGTAGGTAACGTGGTACGGATACCCTACGCAAGGCATGCATTCTAGGAGGCAGCCACCAACAAACTAGTGATTTTAAGCCTATTTCAGCCTGCCCTAGCAAGGATAAACTAGGCCTAAGCTGCTATAGCTTTCCAGGTGATGGCCAGCACACCTGGTGGCACATGCTGACAATGGGAAGCTTCTACTCACCGGTTACATGCTTGATGATGCCACAGAGACCAGCCAACTGCCTCACACTCATGCAATATGTGTGTGGGAAATGTATAACAAACATATATGGAGGTATTCAAACCCATACAGCCTCTAAAACTTATCACCATCACCCTGTGGCAGGTCAACTGACTGAGGGAAGCATCTAAGAAGGGTGTTTTAGAAAGGGGCCAGGCCAGGGTCAAGAAAGAGCATGAATAATGCAAAAAGAATGTGCTACACAAGCTAGAACGTATATATAAACGTCAAACATCGATAGGAAAACGATGCTTAAGCTTTACCAGGCATGGATGGCGTTACCTTGGCCCAGGCGGTGGCCGCAAAATGGCGCATTTCGGCACACCAAAGTTGTGCAGCATGGTCGCTGGATTCGGCGATTTCTGGCCACCCTTGCACGTTTACGACTAATATGTATCATAAAAAGTACAAAGAAACCGATATATCCTTCAAAATACGCCGGAAAGGTATTGCTGTCAACGTTTCTATCGTCCGGCCTGATCGCAGTTTTTTCCAGCAAGAACGCTGCCGACACCTATCAAATGGCATTCCCGCGAACCAAAAATTGGCCTGTATGATCTTTAGGACGTATAAAATCAATATCCTAAGTTTGGCCAGAAAATTCGAACGCAAACGTAAATGCCATGCGTGGGCGCAAGCCGCCATGGCCAGGTCGTCGTTTTCCGGAATGCACGTTGTACGTGAAAAAGTACCCTGACCCCTTGTACTTTGACGGTCTGGAACACCTGTTAAACTTGGTCAAAATATAGCAAACCCTAGTATCATGTTCTGGAGAAACTTATAAACTTTCATTCTTCTCAGCTAAACGTTTCCTAATTCCCAATAGTATTCTCGCAAACTGGTCCCCCGAGTAGGTGCCGACAAATCGGCTGTAAGTCACTTTTTGGCGGAAAATCGGCAGCAAGACCATTTAGGGGTTAAAGGCTCCACTTGTTTCACAGTACTGGATTGTGCGGATGGTTTTTGGCAGTTGCGGATAGCTCCTGAGGATTGCCATAAAACCGCCTTTGCTACCCCTTTTGGTCATTACCAGTTTAGAGTAGCGGCTATGGGACTCTGTAACTCGCCTGCCTCTTTTCAAATGTTAATGAATGAAGTGCTTAGACCTGTTATGGGAAATTCTCACCTTCCTCAGGTGTCCTCTGATTTAAAGGATCCTTCCTTCTCCTCTGTTTCTTTATCTGAGCATGACCGTTCTTGTGCTCAAGCTTACTTAGATGATATTCTTATTTACTCTCCTGATTTTGAAACGCACCTACGTGATTTAAAGAAAGTATTAGAAATAATGGCTGAAAATTCTTTGTGGGCGCGCCGTGCTAAAGTGCGTTCGGGTAGGAGTGTCCCATTTTTAGGGCACGTTCTGTCAGATGCCGGGGTCGCTACCGACCCGGATAAAACTAAGTCAATTCAGGAATGGCCTACTCCTACCGACGTTAAAGGTGTACGTAGTTTCCTAGGAATTGCTTCTTACTATAGGCGTTTTATCCCGCGTTTCGCAACTATAGCAGCCCCTATTAATCATTTATTAAAGAAGGATATCCCCTTTGTTTGGAGTAGTGAATGTCAGTCGGCTTTTCAGTGTCTAAAATCCCTACTCCTTTCCCCTCCTGTACTCATCCTACCGGATACTACTAAACCCTTTGTGGTAGCTACAGATGCTAGTAAAGTAGCTATAGGGGGCGTCCTTCTCCAGGATCAGGGTCAGGGCTTACAGCCAATTGAGTATATCTCTAGGACAATGCTCCCTGCGGAGCGTAACTATCCCGTACACCAGCAGGAACTCTTAGCGGTGGTGTATTGTTGCCACGCGTGGCAGCACTTTCTTAAAGGTGCTCAATTTGATGTCTGCCTGAATGAACCCTGTGAGCTAGATCCTTATAGGTTAGTTATCCAAACGGATCACCGTCCCCTTACCCATCTTCTCTCCCAACCCAACCTTACCCCTCGGCAAGCGCGCTGGATGGAATTTTTAGCACAGTTTTCCCCTTTTAAACTTCAGTATGTTAAGGGTGTAGATAACATAGTACCAGATGCACTCTCTCGTCGTGCAGATTACTCCTTTTTCGAGGACCTTGATGTTCTCAATACTACTCTAGTTCCTACTACTATGGGTGTAACCCCTTATGGTGAACTACCTGATGATGAATCCTATGCCTACCTCTTTCATACAGCTGTTCGCATGCCTGATCTCCTTTCTCACGTAGGACTCTCTCTCCCGTGTGAGGCCCTTCCCGTGGCCTCGGTGGGGGGGAGGGGAAAAATAAAATTTCTATACCGCTTAGCCATATAGCGACTAGGTCAGGAAAGTCTTATGAAAACATAGTCCCTCTAGGACCTCCCCTTCTCTTTGGCAAGGCGGTAGGAGATCTCTTTAAACCTGTTCTGGATACCTCTGTAGCGATGCCTACCTCTGATCTTGAACGTCTTATTAGTAGATTTACGGCCACTGAGCCGGAAGCATTAGCTGCCATTGCTGCACATCCCCAACAATTAGGCAAGCACCCTTGTAAATTTGTAGGTGGGTTTTTATATGTGCAGATAGCAGATTCTCCCCCTCAATGGCGCCTGTATGTCCCTCCTATCTGTCGCTCCTCCTTGCTCTTTGAGTTGCATGACTTAGCTGCTCATCAGGGTGGTAAACGGGTACGGGACCTAGTAGCCCGCTCTTATTACTGGCCTTCCCTTTATAAGGATGTAGATGAGTATGTTAGAACTTGTCAATCTTGCCAGGAAATGAAACCCAATAATGTAGGACAGATAGCAGAACCTAGGACCTTGCCTGACCCCATCATGCCGTGGGATTCTATCATGATGGATTTTGTAGGACCTTTTAGAAAGAATGAGAGGGGCAATGCCCAGATCCTTGTGTTCATAGATCGTTTTACTCGTATGTGCCATCTCGTGCCGTGTCCTTTAGAACTCACAGCACGTGATTGCGCACGCCTATACCTCAATAATGTATACAGATATCATGGTTTGAGTAGGCAGTTTATTAGTGATAAGGATAAGTTATTTACCTCAGATTTTTGGCAGCAGTTTTTCGCTGCCATCGGTACCAAGGTTACCTACGGTACTGCCTACCACTCCTCTTCCTCTCATTTAGTAGAGCGTCTTAATAGGGTAGTGGAAGAAGCGCTTAGGCACTATGTTAATGGCTCGGGAAGTGATTGGGAGGATTATTTATGTTTAGTAGAATTCTCCCTCAACAATTGCCCCCAGGCTGCGCATGGATATACGCCCTTCTTCCTAGATACTGGTAGACAGCCCCTTACCCCTACCTCTCTCTTAGCTAGTCCTCTACGGGACAAGGATGATGTGTCCCGAGATACTGTAGAAGGTGTACAGTCCTTACTAGATAGAATGAAAACTGCTCATGACCACGCGATCTCAGGGTACCAAAAAGCTCAGTCTAAGTACCTTGCTAGGTTGCGTGCCTCCTTAGATAGAAGAGCACCTGAGATAGAAATAGGAGATCTAGTATTAGTAGAAGGCCCCCGTGTTGGCCGTTTTGCTCATAAGTTTGAAGCAGAACTTAAGGTCAAACTTAGGCCCGCCTTCTTAGGACCCTTCCATGTTTTGTCTAGAGTAGGAAATTTCCTATATAAAGTCGATATCCCTACCTCTTGGCAGACACATTCGAACACCTTCCATAGGAGCCAGCTGAAACTGTACCACCCTAGTACGTTCGCTGGTAGAGAGCTAGCGCCTGCCCCTTTAGAGCATAACCCTGACACTGGGGAAGTAGAAGACGAAGTAGAAAGCATCGTGGCCCATAGAGATATCAAAAAGGGCCGCGGTACCCAGCGTCAGTATAAAGTGAAGTGGATGTATGCTCGTAGTGAAGTAGATAAGGTCTGGTATACGGAGAGTGAGCTAGATGGGTGTAGTCGCCTGCTGCAGGAATATAAAACCCTGCACAAGCTCTAGTTGTAGGCCTTCTCCTCTCTTATGTTATGTCTGCTGTCGACGGGTGGTTGGTTGTCCCCTCCCCTCCGCAGCCGTCATGTCAGAGCCTACCCCTCCGGCTGAGAGCCCGCTGCCGTCCCTGCCCCTACCGGACCCTGAGCTGTACTTCGAGGCCCTTCCGGGCCGTTGGGTGTCACGGTCCAGTTTTCCGGGTGGCGTCGTGCAGCCGGCCCTCCAGGCCCAGCATGCGGGTTTAGTCAGGGCGGCTCTCTTCGGGGTCACGTGGTACGGTCCCTCCCCTGCTGAACCGCACCAGCTTGTTTTGCACGGGTTCGACGATGCCGGCCACTGTTTGCTAGAATGTGGCTCCAGCTGTCCAGCCCTGGGACAGATAGCTGCGGTTCTCCAGTGCCCCAGGGTGTTTTCCTACCTTTCTACCCCTGTGGGCCGCTCCTGCCTACGGGATGTGTTCCCCTGGCTTCCGGCCGAGGGTGATGCGGAAATAGATGAGAACCCCTGCGACCTTCTACGGGCCGTAGAGTTCATGGAGATAGCAGACCAGACAGCGGTGTTACGTCGCGTAACAATTCGTTGTAGTTACGGACGTAAATTAGGTCCTTGGCCTCGGTTGTTCCTAGGTTACGTGCAGTTCTAGTTTGGACATGATTGTCCCCGTAACAGTACTGTGGTATAGTGGGTGCCTTTGGGCGCCGCGCCGCGTACTATATTAGTGGTCCTTATCCTTTTGTAGAATGTAGTGGACAGGCGTGCATCTGTGCACCTGCTTGTGTTTCTGTGTTTCTGCAGGCGAGGGCCAGGTCGGCCCGAGCCTGTTGGACCGTTGGTGACCATTTATGCACGTTCCACTCCTTGTGTGGTCACTCGGCGTGTGTTAAATGAATTAGCACATATTAGCTTGGGTCACGGCAGTTTAGTTGTGTTTCCTTCCTCTTTTCCTGGAGTAAACGGGTTTGATTAAATGGCCTATGGCGTATTACAGTAGTACATATGTAAATGCATTGAGATCTGGTTCGTCTCGGTCGTCTTTCGCTAGGGGTGTAAATAGAAGCAGCCTCACTAGTTTAGGTAGTATCAGGACAGGTAGAGGTAGAGGTGGCGGCCGAGGCTTGCGGCGTAACAATGGACTCGGAGGTAGTTTAGATAGAGAGCGAGACGACGATCCTTTGCAACATACGTCATTGAATCAACCCTTCCGCGGCTGGGAAAAAGAAGACGACACGTACTTGACAGGTAATGGGCGGGTCGCCGTCAAGCTAGGAGGATAGTGCTGCCTGATTCAGGACACGCCCTGCCTAGACGTTAGACCTGCTCGAAGCGGAAAATCCTTTCGTATATAGCTCCTGCTCCTCGTCTTGTTTCCTTAGAAAGATGGTTTACTGCCGTAGACAGTAACTTGCTGGTTTTGGTTCGACGATAGAGAGACGGCTAGCGTCTCGTAGATTACCCTTTTTCTGCATCGTGCCTGCTTCGTATTTAGACGACCCTTCGCCGGACGCAGAATTCTTGAAACCGGATACTTACGACCACCTGGCGCTGGAAACATCGTCCCTACGTGCGTCGTCAATCTGGTTCGGTTTCAGACACCCGAGATAAGTCGCCTTCTCCTCGTTCTCCTCATTTGACTGCTCAAGATCTACCAGGTGCGTTACCATGAGCCAACGGCGATCTTTTACTGCTCCTTCCCATTCTTCTAGCGATAATAGTCTAGCTAAATATTACGTAGTGATTACGCCTCAATGGTCCTCCATTTTCCTTTCTTGGTCCGACGCTAGGAAGATCGTTCAGAATCGTGAATATAACGTAATTAGGTATAAGAAATTTATGTCCTTTGAAGAAGCTCAGCAGTTCCTTATAGATCATAGCCAAACAGATTTAGGCCTGCATGTACGCCCTACTCCTCATGGTCGCCCTCCAGTGTTAATCATCCCACGGTCCTAAATTTAGGACTTTGTCCTAAATCGTCCTAGTGGTCACTATAACCGAGGTACCGGGGGGGGGGGGTCACTATATGGACCGTACCCCATGTGGACCGTACCCGGCATGATGTACCCGACCCGTGGTACCGGCACATGGTACCCGGATTCCGTACCCGGGTACCGGGTATAATGGCGGGAAAGTAGGTACCTCGACCAAAAATATAACCGATTTTGGAGCGAAAAAGTGGGTGCGGGAATGAAGTGAGGTGGATATGGCGACCTGACAATCGTGGCCGGCGTTTTCACGTGCGTTTATCATTTCGGGCGCCCAGTAGCAAAAACGAAAGGTTGTTAGTTATGCTTAAAGGCTGTGAATATTTTCTGCGCAAGTTTTTATGTGTAGCGCTGTATCACAGCGGCACAACACAAATGGGTCGCAGATCGCCTGCTCGCGGAGGGTCGATTTTGGCACAAACATGTTAGTGTATTAGCAATGGTGGTGCGAATCAAGCCAGGAAATTTTTGTGGACGATTTTTATTATAGTCTGGAGTTTAGAAACGGAGTATTTGACATGGGAGCGCCTGGGCCGTGATATTCTTGCCCGATTTCCATTGTCGACCATGTTTTAGGGACGTTCAGGCTGGGCAGCGAGCGCACCTTATAGGTCTTCACTTTCGGTATTTCTTGGACCTAGAACGCAGCACAAGCGTGGTTTATATCATTTTCGAACCGGTTGGCCAGCTTTGGTGCGCTCAGCTCTCGGAAAGCTGACCTCGCTGCGGATTTCAGCGACTTTTTTGCAACCATCTGGAATGAGGCGACGTAAGTAGCAGGTAAGTGCCGGGTTGTCCTAGATCATGAGTGTAACTGGCAACGCTGTCGTGGTGTTTTGAGTCAGCCAGCTATGCCTAAAAAGAGGGGACGCTCTCTGTGCACATAACTGTCACACATAGTTGGTTTACGTCATACAATTTTTTACGTCTCTATCTTCGTCGTCCGCTGCAGCTAAAACACACATGCGTAAGAGCAGTTTTACTCATGTGTATGTTATAAACCATGGTCCTATGGCCTGCAGTCGTTCAGGGTGTTCTCAGACAGTATATACAGTATGGTTTACGTGTTACATGCACCCTGAATTCGCTCACAAAGCGTTGCATGTTAGCACAACGTTGTTTTGTAACTTGATTTGGCTGCATTCATGTGTTAGTTGCAAAGCAAATGCAATGTTTTTTCATCGCTGGGTGGTGGCCAGCATGTCCGTGATGTCAAAGAAGGTTTGGCATGTGCTTAGAGAAAGTTTACCGCAAGGGGTGGGCCATGTTCAAGCCGGGCAACCTCAGCAACCATGCAACCCTATATTGCATTACCTGCACCATCTGTGACACCGTTAATCACGCGTATATATAGAGGCAGCCACAGCAGGGTATGGCCTTGTTATACTCTGCCCCGCCATCCCAAGGCCTCGTAGGGTCCCCTAGCGCTTGTAAGATGCTCAAGGGACCGTGTGGATAGCATGGTCATGCGTTGACAATAATTGGTCCTAATGGTCCTAAAACCCACATTTTGGCCAAATTCGCGCTTTGAGGTCTGGCAGGTGGCAGGGCCCATTCATGCACTAAATGTAATTATTTGACCCCAGGTTTTTGATAGAAACTAAAAAAGTGTGTTATCTGTCATGGGCACGAATGCCAGGGTCAAATTTTAATGTTTGCATATATATTTTTTAATTCCACTTGGTCCTAAATTTAGGACTTTTACTGGGAAGATGGACACCAGTAGAAGCTCTAGTCTTTGCTACCCCTCCTTCTTCTCCCCCTAAACGGGCTGCATCTGCATCTGCTTCAGATACTCCTCTCACTTTGGAGTTTGGTTCCCTATCCATTACTGTTGTTAAAAAGGATTGATTTTAATTTTGTTCCTGCTGCAGACCTTCAAGGTTTTTCCTTTTTCTTTTGTTGCTTTCTTCTTTTGATTCCTATTCCTTTACGTAATTAAAGATGGATCCAGTGGGTGGAGATATGTCGCCTATACCTACCAATAATAATAATAATACTACTACTAATAACATTAACAATAACAATACTCGTGGTAACCGACGGGACTCCTTGGAAACGGTACACCATCTCACTCCTCAAGGTATTCTGCGTACCTCACCGCCTTCTCCTGTTGCTGGTGGTCGCCGTCGTCCCTCAATTACCCCACCTACCTATGAACAACGTATTTCCCAAGTCAGATTTAGTGAGGAACCTTCTTTCGTTGTGAACCAGGCCCCTGCCCCTTCTGCAACCTTGGCTCACCCCTCCAGCAGGTCCTCACACACTAACAATGCTCCTAGGCCTCCTTCCCACCCTGTGCCTTCAATGCCTGCTATTAACACGGGTCGTACCTCGGCCCCTGTCGGCCCTTCTGGGCGCCCTAGTGCAGTCCCCTTTTTCCCACCTGCTTCCTGGTCCTACCCTGAGACGGCCTATGAGGCTGCCCAGGTTCCTACCCGTGTGGCTGATTTAGAAGTTAATAATGATTTCAGTACCATGCCCCTAGATGATAGGAATTATGATCATTTTGCCTATTCCTCTCTTCGTGAGCAATATACTGTCCCCTTCTCCTATGGGCACCATCCGGAAACGGTGGCTCCCTCTAGACCCCTACCCAAGACTTTTCCTATCCCTTCCTTCTATCCCGCTTATGTAGCAGTGGAAGATAGTGGCCCTATGGGAAAAACTGATTCTTCTAATCCCCCTAAGCCTCCTGCTCTTCCCCTCTTTGCCAACCTTCCTAAGCTGGATGTCAAGTCTACCCCTCAACAGTTTTTCACCTTCATTATGTTGCTCACCCAGAACACAGAGTCCTGGCAGAACCACAATAGGTGGCGCCTCTCTGATGCTGTACTAGTTCCTCATTATCTTACTACCTGCATTACTCCTGAACTTGCTAACCTCATCCAGTGTGAGTCTCTTGCCTCTCATGCCTACCCAAACTCTGTAGCAGAATTGTTCAAGCGTTTAGAGAACCATTTAGTCCCTCCCGATGCAGATTGGCAGGATAGATTATCCTTTGGCACCTTGCAGCAGGGTACCAAGTCCTTCAAAGAATATATGAAAGAGTTTGATGCTCAGATGGTACGAATTAGGGATTTGTCGGGTGCAGAAGTACGTGCTCGCTTCCTTCAGGGCCTCAGTAGACCCTTATTGCGTGAAGTCAAGCGCCAGTTCTCTGCCTACCGTTTTACTGACCTGCCCCTCAAGCATGTGCGCCAGCATCTTTTACGAGTAGCAGATTTCTTCTCCACACCTTCTCTTCCTACCCGTTCCCGTATTAATAATATAAGCCTTACCCCTGAGGAGGAGAACTCCTATGTAGAAGAATTAGATATCTGTGTGACTGACCTTTCAGCTCTGGATGTCTCTCATATTACCTGCTATCATTGTAAGGAAGTAGGTCACCTTAAACGTGAGTGCCCCAAGTTCCTTTCGGGTGCTCCCCCTCATCCCGACGCTCGCCCTCCTCGTACCCCTCAGCGTGCTCCTATTCGTCCCACTTCAGGACGCATTCCTTCAGCTACCCCTAGTAGGCTGAATGCTGTGCAGACAGGATCCCCAGGGTTCCCCTATGATAATCAGGCTCCCGCACCCTCTTCAATCCCTCGTGACCCTCCAGCAGTGGCTTTTCCGCCAGGGTCTTCTTCGGGGTTCGTTCCTATGGATTTGGGGGGGAGGGGGAACAGTAGGCCTGTCAGCCGGGGGTAACCTGGACAGGTCCTTAGATAGTACCCCAGATATTAATTTTTGCTTGCCTGTTTTTATAACCTCTGTAGGAGCTGAATCATCCCTACCACTACGTGTGCGTCCTCTTATGTTCTTGAATGGTGGTTTAACCGTCCCTCACACTGTTGTAGACCCCTTCTTGCATGCTGATGAACTCTTGAATGTCTCTGTGTTGGTAGATAGCGGTGCGGCTAGCTCCTTTGTGAGCGAGGCCCTAGTTAGACGTTTAGGACTAGTCCCTACCCCTCACACCAAACCCGTTACTGTTCATTATGCTGATGGTCGCACCAGTCATTCCCCGGGTACGGTGTCCCTTCCCATGGTTATACAAGGACGTACTGTCAACCTGACGGCCACTATAGGCCCTATCACTACCGCTGATGTATTACTAGGATTAGATTGGCACCAGGATAATAAGATTACTATTAATTATGATACCATGGTCATTTGGTTTCCAGATAGCTCTTACTGGGTACCTGAACGTCATTATAGATTGGAAAATTTATCCTTGGTAGATATTACTCCTCCTACACCTGTTGATCCTCCTGTAAGACCTATACCTGAAGTAATAATGTCAAATGACGAATTACGTTCTGAATTAAAGCAAAATGGATACCTATTATGTATGTTCCTTCAGTTAGAAGTACAACAGATACCTATCACTAACAATAGTGTGGATATAGATGTAAATACAGTGGATACAATAGGAGTAGGATTTACTGAAAATGAAATAGTAAGATACATGGCTGTGATAGATTCCTCAAAAGTATTTGAAGAAAAGACTCCTTCTTATCCTCCTCCTCGTTCTGTTTTACACCGTGTAGTTATCAAGGACGGTGCAGTTCCTACGCACTCTCCGATGTATAGAATGGGCCCTACCGAGTTAAAGGAACTAAAACAGATTTTAGTGTCATTATTAGAAGCAGGATTGATAGAGCCTAGTAACTCCCCCTACTCAGCTGGTGTCCTGTTAGTTCCTAAGCCAAATGGCAAGTTTCGCCTAGTTACTGATTATAGGAAGTTGAATGATATTACTGTGAAATCTAAATACCCTCTACCTCGTATTGACGATATATTTAATAAGGTTAAAGGTTCCACTTGTTTCACAGTACTGGATTGTGCGGATGGTTTTTGGCAGTTGCGGATAGCTCCTGAGGATTGCCATAAAACCGCCTTTGCTACCCCTTTTGGTCATTACCAGTTTAGAGTAGCGGCTATGGGACTCTGTAACTCGCCTGCCTCTTTTCAAATGTTAATGAATGAAGTGCTTAGACCTGTTATGGGAAATTCTCATCTTCCTCAGGTGTCCTCTGATCTAAAGGATCCCTCCTTCTCCTCTGTTTCTTTATCTGAGCATGACCGTTCTTGTGCTCAAGCTTACTTAGATGATATTCTTATTTACTCTCCTGATTTTGAAACGCACCTACGTGATTTAAAGAAAGTATTAGAAATAATGGCTGAAAATTCTTTGTGGGCGCGCCGTGCTAAAGTGCGTTCGGGTAGGAGTGTCCCATTTTTAGGGCACGTTCTGTCAGATGCCGGGGTCGCTACCGACCCGGATAAAACTAAGTCAATTCAGGAATGGCCTACTCCTACCGACGTTAAAGGTGTACGTAGTTTCCTAGGAATTGCTTCTTACTATAGGCGTTTTATCCCGCGTTTCGCCACTATAGCAGCCCCTATTAATCATTTATTAAAGAAGGATATCCCCTTTGTTTGGAGTAGTGAGTGTCAGTCTGCTTTTCAGTGCCTAAAATCCCTACTCCTTTCCCCTCCTGTACTCATCCTACCGGATACTACTAAACCCTTTGTTGTGGCTACAGATGCTAGTAAAGTAGCTATAGGTGGTGTCCTTCTCCAGGATCAGGGTCAGGGCTTACAGCCAATTGAATATATCTCTAGGACAATGCTCCCTGCGGAGCGTAACTATCCCGTCCACCAGCAGGAACTCTTAGCGGTGGTGTATTGTTGCCACGCGTGGCAGCACTTCCTTAAAGGTGCTCAATTTGATGTCTGCCTGAATGAACCCTGTGAGCTAGATCCTTATAGGTTAGTTATCCAAACGGATCATCGTCCCCTTACCCATCTTCTCTCCCAACCCAACCTTACCCCTCGGCAAGCGCGCTGGATGGAATTTTTAGCACAGTTTTCCCCTTTTAAACTTCAGTATGTCAAGGGTGTAGATAACATAGTACCAGATGCACTCTCTCGTCGTGCAGACTATTCCTTCTTCGAGGACCTTGATGTTCTCAATATTACTCTAGTTCCTACTACTATGGGTGTAACCCCTTATGGTGAACTACCTGATGATGATTCCTATGCCTACCTCTTTCATACAGCTGTTCGCATGCCTGATCTCCTTTCTCACGTAGGACTCTCTCTCCCGTGTGAGGCCCTTCCTGTGGCCTCGGTGGGGGGGAGGGGAAAAATAAAATTTCTATACCGCTTAGCCATATAGCGACTAGGTCAGGAAAGTCTTATGAAAACGTAGTCCCCTAGGACCTCCCCTTCTCTTCGGCAAGGCGGTAGGAGATCTCTTTAAACCTGTTCTGGATACTTCTGTAGCGATGCCTACCTCTGATCTTGAACGCCTTATTAGTAGATTTACGGCCACTGAGCCGGAAGCATTAGCTGCCATTGCTGCACATCCCCAACAATTAGGCAAGCACCCTTGTAAATTTGTAGGTGGGTTTTTATATGTGCAGATAGCAGATTCTCCCCCTCAATGGCGCCTGTATGTCCCTCCTATCTGTCGCTCCTCCTTGCTCTTTGAGTTGCATGACTTAGCTGCTCACCAGGGTGGTAAACGGGTACGGGACCTAGTAGCCCGCTCTTATTACTGGCCTTCCCTTTATAAGGATGTGGATGAGTATGTTAGAACTTGTCAATCTTGCCAGGAAATGAAACCCAATAATGTAGGACAGATAGCAGAACCTAGGACCTTGCCTGACCCTATCATGCCTTGGGATTCTATCATGATGGATTTTGTAGGACCTTTTAGAAAGAATGATAGGGGCAATGCCCAAATCCTTGTGTTCATAGATCGTTTTACTCGTATGTGCCATCTTGTGCCGTGTCCTTTAGAACTCACCGCACGTGATTGCGCACGCCTATACCTCAATAATGTATATAGATATCATGGATTGAGTAGGCAGTTTATTAGTGATAAGGATAAATTATTTACCTCAGATTTTTGGCAGCAGTTTTTCGCTGCCATCGGTACCAAGGTTACCTACGGTACTGCCTACCACTCCTCCTCCTCTCATTTAGTAGAGCGTCTTAATAGAGTAGTAGAAGAAGCGCTTAGGCACTATGTTAATGGCTCGGGTAGTGATTGGGAGGATTATTTATGTTTGGTAGAGTTCTCCCTCAACAATTGTCCCCAAGCTGCGCATGGATATACGCCCTTCTTCTTAGATACTGGGAGACAGCCCCTTACCCCTACCTCTCTCTTAGCTAGTCCTCTACGGGACAAGGATGATGTGTCCCGAGATACTGTAGAAGGTGTACAGTCCTTACTAGATAGAATGAAAACTGCTCATGACCACGCGATCTCAGGGTATCAAAAAGCTCAGGCTAAGTACCTTGCTAGGTTGCGTGCCTCCTTAGATAGACGAGCACCTGAGATAGAAGTAGGAGATCTAGTATTAGTAGAAGGCCCCCGTGTTGGCCGTTTTGCTCATAAGTTTGAAGCAGAACTGAAGGTCAAACTTAGGCCTGCCTTCTTAGGACCCTTCCATGTGTTGTCTAGGGTAGGAAATTTCTTGTATAAGGTCGATATCCCTACCTCTTGGCAAACGCATTCAAACACCTTCCATAGGAGCCAGCTTAAACTGTACCACCCTAGTACGTTCGCTGGCAGGGAGTTAGCGCCTGCCCCTTTAGAGCATAATCCTGACACTGGGGAAGTAGAAGACGAAGTAGAAAGCATCGTGGCCCATCGAGATATCAAAAAGGGCCGCGGTACCCAGCGTCAGTATAAAGTGAAGTGGATGTATGCTCGTAGTGAAGTAGATAAGGTTTGGTATACGGAGAGTGAGCTAGATGGGTGTAGTCGCCTGCTGCAGGAATATAAAACCCTGCACAAGCTCTAGTCGTAGGCCTTCTCCTCTCTTATGTTATGTCTGCTGTCGACGGGTGGTTGGTTGTCCCCTCCCCTCCGCAGCCGTCATGACAGAGCCTACCCCTCCGGCTGAGAGCCCGCTGCCGTCCCTGCCCCTACCGGACCCTGAGCTGTATTTCGAGGCCCTTCCGGGCCGTTGGGTGTCGCGATCATGTTACCGGGGTGGCGTTGTGCAGCCGGCCCTTCAGGCCCAACATGCGAGCTTAGTCAGGGCGGCCCTCTTCGGGGTCACGTGGTATGGTCCTTCCCCTGATGAGCCGCACCAGCTTGTCCTGCACGGTTTCGATGATGCCGGACACTGTTTGTTGGGGTGTGGTTCCAGCTGTCCCGCCTTGGGGCAGATAGATGCGGTTCTCCGGTGTTGCCGTGTGTTCTCCTACCTCTCCACTCCTGTGGGCCGTACCTGCCTACGGGAGGTGTTCCCGTGGCTTCCAGCTGAGGGTGATGCTGAGGTAGACGAGAACCCCTGCGACCTTTTACGGGCCGTAGAGTTCATGGAGATAGCTGATCAGTCGGCGGGACTAGCGGTTAGTGGTCCTACCCCTTCGGGCGCCCCAGCCGAGGTACATTATACTCCAGATTATTCTGCCTCGAGCGCTGCGTCCGCCTCCTCGGTGTCTGTCCCTCCCTCTCCGGTCCCGTCGTCCCCTCGGTCGACCCGGGATGTCGCAGTGGAGCCTACCCCTTCGGGTTTGCCTGATCCTCTTTCGGCGACGGTCTCGGCTATGCAGGCTCAGATCCAGTCTTTGACCACGGCGTTTGGGGCCTTCCTTGCGGCCCAGGCGCAGGTCCCGGCCACGCCGGCTGGATCCGCGCCCCCTACCCCTTCTGTCGCCCCGGCGACTACGGCTTCGCCCGCGCCCCCGCCTGCGCCCGCGGTCGCTGTGGTTCCGGCGGCTCCTGCGACTCCTGCTGCCTCTGCGCCTGTTACCGCTCTACCTGCGCCTACGCGGGAGTCTCCTGCCCCTGTTAGCTCGCCCTCCGTCGCTGCTTCCGAGCCTCCTCCCGCTCAGGCGCAGACGTCGCGGGGTTTCTTTGGCGATACTAGCGGCTTCCCAGACTTTGGGAGGGTGGTCCTCCGCAGAGGATTCCGGTTCCTGACTGGGGCCTGGATGGTAGTCAATCTTATGCAGGACTGCCTGTCCCTACGGGCCCCATTTTCAACATGTGGCCTGAGGGTGCACCGGCAACGGAGACCGGCGCGCCTGCGTCGTTGGTGGGTCCGTCACGGCCCTCTCTGGCTTCAGGTCCGGCGCGACCTCCTGTTTTACCAGTGCCCCCTGCGTCGGTGTCGGCTCCTGCCCCTGCGTCAGCCCCTGCTCCGGTCCCTCCTCCTTCGGCCTCGCGGTCTTTGGCCGCGGTTGTTCGGTCCACCGGTCAGGATCCTCGCGCCACCCGCGCTGCCGATTCCCTCAGGGAGTTGTCCCAGGGTGATCGGGACAGGGCTCCTTCTGTGGTGCACGCGACGCCGGAGTCGCGTGACACGCCCATTCCGGGGTATGGTATGTCCGCACTCGCCTGCCGACAGTGTGACCTGCCGCGCGCCTCTGCTGAGCTTGCCATCTCTCCCATGTCCTATGGGTTCTCCCAGGTGTGTCGGGCGCCCCGGGATCGTGGCCTACCCATTGAGACTGATCGGCCTCCGTTCGACATGGTTATTTTAGCTGATCCGGTGTTCGAGGGTGAGATCCTGGTCCGGCGCGTCCTGTATCGCTGGGCGAGGCGCCACAACGACTTGGACACCTACGGTGGGTTTCAGTGGGCTTACCCTCCCCCTCTGGGCATTATGGCTTCGGATGCCCTTACAGTAGAGTTTCCTGCGGTGCCGGGTGCGGCGTACACTACGGTCCTCCAGCCCATCCTTGAGTGGGATGCCCGCCGCCCGGCGCCTATCCCGGGCCAGGGTCTAGACTCCCGCGGTCACCCTCCTCCTCGTGCCAGCGACTACCTAGAGACATTCGGGTCGCGACAGTGTGTTCGTCGGTGGCGCTCCCGCGAGGTTCGGCACATCCGGTTGTGGCCGTCCAACGTGGAGCCCCTGGTGGACCTGTTCTTCCCGACGGGTATGCGCCCTCGGATTCGGTATCATTGCCTCCTCCTGCGGGCCCTTTGCCTGATCGCGGTAGAGCCTTTCCTTCGCCTCTTTGCCTGTGGCTTTCTGGACTGGGCCCGTGGCCAGGTCGTCCTCACGCAGCATAGGTATTACTGGGCCTTCCTGGGCCTCTTTCCTGACGGCGTGTGGGCCGATGTTTTCCTCACTGTAGATAGGCATGACAATGTTGAGGATGTGGCTCACTACCAGGCCTACCTGGAGGTCCTGCTGGCCTCTCGTGGCACTTACCAGACGGATGGCCACTAGATAGAGGGCCTTAGGCCCGACCTGAGGGTGTTGTCCCTCCGGTATGTAGAGTCGCCCTCATATTCTGGCCAGTTGGTTGGCTGTTCTTGGTCCTTAGCGCTGATGTGTTTACTCTGTGTGTCCTGCCCAGTGCCGTCCCCCCCGGCCAGGACTCCGTTCCAGGCAGTTAGGGGAACCTACCACCAGGCTTGGTGCTGGCTAACCCTACACCACCCGGCGTGGTGGTGGAGACCGTGTGAACTATTGGTGCTTTGTATCTGGGATGGTCTATCGATTGTGTTGGTGTGTGCTGGGTGCGTTAGGATTATTTTCCTACCCCTCTGGTTCCCTCCTCTCTGCGTAGGGAGAGGGCTCCCTACCTTTTGTGGGGGGGGGAGGTGTTACGTCGCGTAACAATTCGTTGTAGTTACGGACGTAAATTAGGTCCTTGGCCTCGGTTGTTCCTAGGTTACGTGCAGTTCTAGTTTGGACATGATTGTCCCCGTAACAGTACTGTGGTATAGTGTTAATCATCCCACGGTCCTAAATTTAGGACTTTGTCCTAAATCGTCCTAGTGGTCACTTTAACCGAGGTACCGGGGGGGGGGTCACTATATGGACCGTACCCCATGTGGACCGTACCCGGCATGATGTACCCGACCCGTGGTACCGGCACATGGTACCCGGATTCCGTACCCGGGTACCGGGTATAATGGCGGGAAAGTAGGTACCTCGACCAAAAATATAACCGATTTTGGAGCGAAAAAGTGGGTGCGGGAATGAAGTGAGGTGGATATGGCGACCTGACAATCGTGGCCGGCGTTTTCACGTGCGTTTATCATTTCGGGCGCCCAGTAGCAAAAACGAAAGGTTGTTAGTTATGCTTAAAGGCTGTGAATATTTTCTGCGCAAGTTTTTATGTGTAGCGCTGTATCACAGCGGCACAACACAAATGGGTCGCAGATCGCCTGCTCGCGGAGGGTCGATTTTGGCACAAACATGTTAGTGTATTAGCAATGGTGGTGCGAATCAAGCCAGGAAATTTTTGTGGACGATTTTTATTATAGTCTGGAGTTTAGAAACGGAGTATTTGACATGGGAGCGCCTGGGCCGTGATATTCTTGCCCGATTTCCATTGTCGACCATGTTTTAGGGACGTTCAGGCTGGGCAGCGAGCGCACCTTATAGGTCTTCACTTTCGGTATTTCTTGGACCTAGAACGCAGCACAAGCGTGGTTTATATCATTGTCGAACCGGTTGGCCAGCTTTGGTGCGCTCAGCTCTCGGAAAGCTGACCTCGCTGCGGATTTCAGCGACTTTTTTGCAACCATCTGGAATGAGGCGACGTAAGTAGCAGGTAAGTGCCGGGTTGTCCTAGATCATGAGTGTAACTGGCAACGCTGTCGTGGTGTTTTGAGTCAGCCAGCTATGCCTAAAAAGAGGGGACGCTCTCTGTGCACATAACTGTCACACATAGTTGGTTTACGTCATACAATTTTTTACGTCTCTATCTTCGTCGTCCGCTGCAGCTAAAACACACATGCGTAAGAGCAGTTTTACTCATGTGTTAGTTATAAACCATGGTCCTATGGCCTGCAGTCGTTCAGGATGTTCTCAGACAGTATATACAGTATGGTTTACGTGTTACATGCACCCTGAATTCGCTCACAAAGCGTTGCATGTTAGCACAACGTTGTTTTGTAACTTGATTTGGCTGCATTCATGTGTTAGTTGCAATGCAAATGCAATGTTTTTTCATCGCTGGGTGGTGGCCAGCATGTCCGTGATGTCAAAGAAGGTTTGGCATATGCTTAGAGAAAGTTTACCGCAAGGGGTGGGCCATGTTCAAGCCGGGCAACCTCAGCAACCATGCAACCCTATATTGCATTACCTGCACCATCTGTGACACCGTTAATCACGCGTATATATAGAGGCAGCCACAGCAGGGTATGGCCTTGTTATACGCTGCCCCGCCATCCCAAGGCCTCGTAGGGTCCCCTAGCGCTTGTAAGATGCTCAAGGGACCGTGTGGATAGCATGGTCATGCGTTGACAATAATTGGTCCTAATGGTCCTAAAACCCACATTTTGGCCAAATTCGCGCTTTGAGGTCTGGCAGGTGGCAGGGCCCATTCATGCACTAAATGTAATTATTTGACCCCAGGTTTTTGATAGAAACTAAAAAAGTGTGTTATCTGTCATGGGCACGAATGCCAGGGTCAAATTTTAATGTTTGCATATATATTTTTTAATTCCACTTGGTCCTAAATTTAGGACTTTTACTGGGAAGATGGACAATAGTGGGTGCCTTTGGGCGCCGCGCCGCGTACTATATTAGTGGTCCTTATCCTTTTGTAGAATGTAGTGGACAGGCGTGCATCTGTGCACCTGCTTGTGTTTCTGTGTTTCTGCAGGCGAGGGCCAGGTCGGCCCGAGCCTGTTGGACCGTTGGTGACCATTTATGCACGTTCCACTCCTTGTGTGGTCACTCGGCGTGTGTTAAATGAATTAGCACATATTAGCTTGGGTCACGGCAGTTTAGTTGTGTTTCCTTCCTCTTTTCCTGGAGTAAACGGGTTTGATTAAATGGCCTATGGCGTATTACAGTAGTACATATGTAAATGCATTGAGATCTGGTTCGTCTCGGTCGTCTTTCGCTAGGGGTGTAAATAGAAGCAGCCTCACTAGTTTAGGTAGTATCAGGACAGGTAGAGGTAGAGGTGGCGGCCGAGGCTTGCGGCGTAACAAGCGGGCGTAGGATTGGGCGACCCTACTCCTACGGACGCGCCGGTAGAGGCACAGTATTCTCCTGAGTATTCAGCCTCCCCTGCGGCGTCCTCCTCTTCAGTGTCGGCGCCTTCCCCTGTCCCGTCTTCACCAAGGTCGGTCCTGTGCGCATCGGTGGAGCCTACCCCTTTGGGCTCTGGTCGTGAGCCTGATCCTCTTGCGGCGACAGTTTCTGCGATGCAGGCGCAGATCCAGTCCCTGACGGCGGCCTTCGGGGCCTTCATGGCGGCCCAGGCACACGCTCCAGCCACGCCAGGTGGGGTGTCTGCCGCAGCTGTGCCCCCTTCCCCTTCGGTCGCCTCAGCGTCTACGGGTCCGTCTGTGCCGCGCGAGCCCTCGGCGGCTGCGGCTCCCTCTGTTGCTGCGGCTCCTACGCCTTCGGTTACCTCTGCGCCTGCTACTGACGTACCTGTGCCTCGGCGCGAGTCCACCGTCCCAGCGGCCGCGCCCGTCGCCGCCGCGTCCGAGCCGCCCACCACGTCAGCGCCGCCCTCGCGGGGTTTCTTCAGCGACCCGGGCGGTCTTCCCAGGCTTTGGGAGGGCGGTCCTCCGCAGAGGATCCCGGTGCCTGACTGGAGCTTGGACGGTAACCAGTCGTATGCCGGATTGCCTGTCCCCACGGGCCCTATTTTCAACATGTGGCCTGGTGGTGCTCCGCCCCCAGAGACCGGCGCGCCAGTTGCGGAGGCAGGTCCGTCGCGACCCCCTGCGGCATCGGGTCCGACGCGGCCCCCTGTTGTACCGGCGCCGTCTGCGTCTGTGCCGGTTCCTACCCCTTCGTCGGCCCCTGTCCCTTCGGCCCCGCGGTCTTTGGCTGCGGTTGTCCGGTCCAGTGGCTCTGACCCGCGCGCCACCCGCGCTGCCGATTCCCTTCGGGAGTTGGCAGAGGGCGATCGGGATCGGGCCCCCTCTGTGGTGCATGCGACTCGGACCGGAGTCGCGCGACACGTGCGCCTGTCTTTGGGTACGGTATGTCTGCGCTCGCCTGCCGCCAGTGTGACCTGCCGCGCGCCTCCGCCGAGCTTGCCATTTCGCCCATGTCCTACGGTTTCTCTCAGGTGTGTCGGGCGCCGCGGGACCGTGGCCTACCAGTTGAGACTGATCGGCCTCCTTTCGACATGGTTATTTTAGCTGATCCGGTGTTCCAGGGTGAGATCCTGGTTCGGCGCGTCCTGTATCGCTGGGCTAGGCGCCACAATGACTTGGATACCTACGGCGGGTTCCAGTGGGCTTACCCTCCGCCTCTGGGCATTATGGCCTCAGATGCCCTTACGGTAGAGTTTCCTGCGGTGCCGGGTGCCACGTACAGCACGGTCCTTCAGCCCGTCCTAGAGTGGGATGCCCGTCGTCCAGCGCCCATCCCGGGCCAGGGCCTGGACTCTCGTGGTCATCCTCCTCCCCGGGCTAGCGACTACCTCGAGACGTTCGGGTCGCGTCAGTGTGCCCGTCGGTGGCGCTCCCGTGAGATTCGGCATATCCGGTTGTGGCCGTCCAACGTGGAGCCCCTGGTAGATCTGTTCTTCCCGACGGGTATGCGCCCACGGATCCGGTACCATCGCCTGCTCCTGCGGGCTCTCTGCCTGATCGCGGTAGAGCCTTTCCTACGCCTCTTTGCCTGTGGTTTCCTGGACTGGGCCCGGGGCCAGGTCGTTCTTACGCAGCATAGGTATTACTGGGCCTTCCTGGGTCTTTTTCCTGACGGCGTGTGGGCCGATGTTTTCCTCACTGTAGATAGGCACGACAATGCTGAGGATGTGTCTCACTACCAGGCGTACCTGGATGTCCTGCTGGCCTCCCGTGGTACCTACCAGACGGATGGCCATTAGATAGAGGGCCTTAGGCCCGACCTGAGGGTGTTGTCCCTCCGGTATATAGAGTCGCCCTCACGTTCTGGCCAGTTGACTGGTCGTTCTTGGTCCTTGGTACTGATTTGTTTACTCTGTGTGTCCTGCCCAGTGCCGTCCCCCCCGGCAAGGACTTTGTTCCAGGCAGTTAGGGGAACCTACCACCAGGCTTGGTGCTGGCTAACCCTACACCTCCCGGCGTGGTGGTGGAGACCGGGTTAATACGTTGGTGCCTTGTATCTTGGATGGTCTGCCGATTGTGTTGGTGTGTGCTGGGTGCATTAGGTTTCCTACCCCTTGTTTTCCTCCCTATGCGTAGGGAGAGGGCTCCCTACCTTTGTGGGGGGGGAGGTGTTACGTCGCGTAACAATTCGTTGTAGTTACGGACGTAAATTAGGTCTTTTGCCTCGGTTGTCCCTAGGTTTACGTGTAGCTCCTACCGGGACACTATTGTCCTCGTAACAGTACCGTGGTACATTGGGTGCCTTTGGGGCGCCGCGCCGTGTACTTTGCTAGTGGTCCTGATCCTTTGGTAGAATGTAGTGGACCAGCGTGCATCTGTAGATGTAGTGGACCAGCGTGCATCTGTAGGCGAGGGCCATGTCGGCCCGAGCGTGTTGGACGTTGGTGACCATTTATGCACGTTCTACCCCTCGTGTGTGCACTCGGCGTGTGTTAAATGAATTAACACATATAGGCTTGGGTCACGGCAGTGTAGTTGTGTTTCCTTCCTCTATTCCTGGAATAAACGGGTTGTGTAAATGGCTTATGGCGTATTATAGCAACACTTACGTTAATGCATTGAGATCTGGATCGTCTCGTTCGTCTTTCGCTAGAGGTTTGACTAGAGGAGGCTTGACTAGTTTAGGTAGCATCAGGCCAGCTAGAGGTAGAGGTAGTGGTAGATACCCGCGGCGTAACAGGCGGGGTAGCAAAGCCAATGGCCTAGTACTAGCGTTTGGCACAAACGGGGCCCAGGCCACGGAAATGTGCAAAACCGGGATGGAAAACCCTCGGAAACAGGAAATCCGGGACCAAAAACCCTCGGAAATATAATTATTCGTAAATAGTTTATAGCCACTACGGTAATTGAAGTCGGATTTAATTTAAGTCGCATATTCGGCTTTTAAATTTACGTTTAATTTAAGTCACCCCAAAAACCATTTACGCCCAACCCTGGTGTGGACCAGGCCAGCGAGGAATGTAGTCTGGCCACATCCAAGGATGCCGAAATGCTCCATAGCCTCGTGTATTCCGCTCGGTATTTCTGAGTTATCCCGCTGCAATTCTCCAATTTCGGCATGAGTTGAAAGCATTTCCCCTTGGACTGTGTGCGATTGCCATCGCATGTATAGAAAGCGAGACATGGCTTGGTTATGGGGTATGGGTGCTAATAATGATGCGGGTGCACCCGCCCACGCAGGCAAACGGCAGGGTACGCACTGCGTCTGTTCCTCCAACCTTGAGCGAGAGTGAATGCCGCTGCAGAGTAGTGGTGCATCAAATCACGGCGTGTCTACCTCATGGAAACCGCAGGACATCATTTCGTGGTGACGCCACAGTAGCGCTAGACCTTGCATAGATCTCTTCCCGACTCCGACGGACGCTGTACAAGTCGAAAAATCGCTCTGTCACTGTTTGAGGATTTCAATTTGAAGCTTGTTTGAGTCACGAGCAAGATGGCGGATAGCGCTGCTACACTGTGTTCGTCGGCGCAAGAGGCCGTGGCTGTTCTTCTGCGGGGTACGGACTCTGCGAGGCGTCATGCGGCCAACGAGTGGATCAACATGGTAGCGGCCTCCCCAACGGCTAGCTGGATGGTGGCCACCGAGCTTTGCAAGAGCCCTGATCAGGTCAGCCCTGCATGTTATCAAATCGTGCTGGCGCGTTATGTTGGTTGGTCTCCTTTTTTTTCCCGTCCGCTTCCTTACAGCTGTCTGTGACATTCCGGCTCGCAAGCCGCTAGCAAGTAAGTGCGGGGTGCTAAGCTCCCCGCACGTCATTCCCCGTCTGGTGAAGGCACGTAATCCCCTTTGCTAGGGCTGGCACATCCGGGTCTTTTCTCGACCCGGACACGAACACGAACCTCTGGGGAGAGTACCCGAACACGAACACGAACATGTTTGGTACATTCCCAGGTGACCCGAACACAAACACGAACATGTACTGTTTGGGGTTAAGTGACCCGAACCCGAACCCGACTATCACCCGAACATTTTACCGAACAGGAACAATGAGACAACTATACATAGTTTGTTGTCACTTTTCATAATTGCCCTATATACTACGTTGTTGTCTCACTTCATACTATTAATGATTACGTAATCATTACCTAAACTAGTCCGGTCGTGCTTAGACAATTCTACTACCGTACAACAGCCTTTGCTCTTGCCAGCGTTTCGGCGGACTAATCTAGGCTTTTTTATCAGAGAAGCGTTGCTGAGTCGGCTCACTGGATGGTACTACAAGGATTCCGCCAGAAAATGTTCGGTACCGGGTCAGAGGCGAACATGTTCGCCCGGTTCCCAGGGTGACCCGAATACGGACACGAACATGTGCTGTAAGTTTCCAGGTGACCCGAACCCGAACAGCACATGTTCGGCCGAACATTTTTGCCGACCCGGACACCGCACATGTTCGGTATTCGCCCGAACATGTCCGTGTTCGGTATGCGGCGGATGTGCCAGCCCTAGCCTTTGCTCCCGTGACGCAGCTGGAGTAGTTGCCTTGCTAATCCTGGCTTCCGCAATTTGTGCGGATATTCGCAGAGGCATGCTGCTTATGCTATCTTCAGCACCGGAGACCGCGAGGTTTGTGGCATCCATCTGCGTGCTCACGTAGCCTCTCGGGAGGTGCCCTCCTTGGCACCTATAAATTGCGCAGACACACGTGGGCAACTGCCTACATTTGCGCGGCGTGTGGCCACTCAGTGGACACGTGGCATCTGCTTGCTGCTGGCAAAACAGCCGTGCCCAGTGTAAAGGGAGGGAATAAAGAGGGGAGGTGGTGCTATGCTAGTACCGATGCTGCCACCAAAATGGTAGGCCATGGCTGAGGGATATGGGGGGATGGGGGTGGGGTTGGCGAAGTGGGTTCAGGGCAGGGACGAAGTCATCCCCGTAATGTGCCCCTGGGTCAAATTCCTGAGCCAGCTTCATGAGTCCCTATGGGGGCCGGAAAGGTTATTGACGCGGTTTCCCGTTCATCCTGCAGGACCATTGCTTACTTTCCAGTAAGTATTACTTTCTCACCAGTAAGTAATCAGTGATCATGTGTGTGTGCCATACCGTACCTGCGCGTGCATGCGCGAGTATCCGCCACGCAGGCCGCCCGCTGTTACGGTATTGTTGCTGATATTGTTGTTATTGTTGTCATCGTCTCTTATTTTTCTCGATGCTCTCATTGCTATCATGGCTATTGCTATCGTGGCCCCCAGACACCTGGCTGTCCGGCCTCAGCGGTCCATATCTGTACCTCCAGTTTTTTGTTTTGTTCTTGTTTATAATAATACTCATACTGAAAGCAATAACAATAAAATTAGCGTTATTACTATGCTGCCCTGCATCACATGCTGCCCGACTGTCCGGCCTCAGCTTCTCATATCTGTACCTGCGAGTTCTTTTTGTTCTTATGAACCCCATGATTATCACATTCTGCCCCCGCAGGACATCCGGCTGTTCGGCCTGAGCATGCTGCTGGGCAAACTGCGGCGTGACGGCGCGCAGTTGTCCCACAGTGACCGCGATGCGCTGTATAATGCCTGTGTGGGGCAGCTGCAGGGCGTGACGGACGACAAGATAAGGACGCGGCTGGCCACCGTGACGGCGGCGGCAGCGGTCGCGGTGGGGGAGGACACGTGCCACCAGGTGAGTGGCTCCATGGGCGAGTAGGAGCAACCACAATAGGCTATTTCGTGTGGGTCAGGCTGTTTTGGGGGGGGGGTTAAGCTGCACAAACGTACCTACGTTCGGGGTTTCTTGCTTGCCACACCCTTCATCTCTCTTTGTACCCCCGACCCCTCCGTATGGGGCATCATTCCCTTGCAGTATGGGCCCCATCTCGGTTTATTTATTGTAGTGTTCTTGAGGGAAACCGATGTATGTTCAGTCCCGAAGCCGATGTTGTTTCTTTTCGTTTGGACGTCGCTTCATGTCTATGAGGCTCGTGTATTGTGTGATTGGTGATGGACGATATACTTTTTTGAGGCTCATTTGTTGCGCACGTGGGGACGGATCATACACTTGAATTCCCCTCTACTGCCTTCATGGTCTAGACAAACGATCTAAGGAGTAAGGGCTTGCCAATACAAATCTGCTGGCACAACCTGGAGATGGATTCGTGCAGTCCTTACACCATGTGTGTGATGCACTCTGTTGATTTCCTTCATCTTAATAGTCGTGGACTGGGGAATCTGACCCCCGTGAGGAGAGATCGCCCTCGGTTACCACAGTTCTCTCTGTGAAAGTTGGACGTCGTGTCCTTTTCTCCTTTTGCCTTCCCCCCCGTTGCCCACGTTTCCTTTAGACTCAACGGACTCCCTCTGCTGACTGCTGGTGCTGTTCCTTTTGACTTTTGCGTTGGTGCCTACCACCCGGCGCATTGCGCCCATCACCCACCACCTGGAAACTATTGTCGGCCATCTGCCACCTGGCAACTGTTGTCTGCCACCCGCCACCTGGCAGCTGCTGGGCGATGCGGTGGAAGCCTTGGCACGCACGGGGGAGGGCCAGGGTGGCGTGGTGGCGACGGCGGTGGCGGTGTTGGTGGCAGTGGCAGAGGAAGTCATCATGCAGGCGCACAGGGAGCGGGGGGTAAGGGCCTGGCACAAGCGACCATCAACTCAGCGGGGGCTTGCCTACATTTTGAGACCATGTGTTGACATCACAAACATATTTTGTTGACATATCCATGTACGCTTTCCTTTCTTTAGACTCATGTGTGTTTACAGGGAGAAAGGGCAAAGTGCTCTTGCTGCGTGTAGGCAGAGGGGAGGGGGCTTGGAGGGCTAAGGCCTGGGTGGCAATGTGGCTGCACGTTACTTGCTATACTGCAAAGCCCCTTCTTGTGTAGGGCGTAGTGGGGTGGGAGAGTGAAGGGAAGAGGGGCTCGCGTATGCCATTATGCTTGCGACTTTGCGGTCTAGCCATGCTGTCTTGGAGCGTTTCAACAGGCATACCGGAGACGGGTCATTTACGTGGCAGGCCATGAAGCCTTTCCCTGATGCTGTAGTGTTTCTAGATGGTGGTGGTGACTTGTGTGAACATGGCAGTGATGCGTTAAACAATGTTGAATTGGAATTGCTGGAAATGCTCTGCATCTTATTGAGGTTTTACCTTGCAGCTTATTGAGAGCATCCAAGAATAGTATAAGATTTAGCTATGATGGCATTATGATGGCATTATGATGGCATTATGATGGCATTATGATGGCGTTATGATGGCGTTATGATGGCATTATGATGGCATTATGATGGCGTTATGATGGCGTTATGATGGCATTATGATGGCATTATGACGGCATTATGATGGCATTATGATGGCATTATGACGGCATTATGATGGCATTATGATGGCATTACGATGGCATTATGATGGCGTTGTTTATGATGGCATTATGATGGCATTATGATGGCATTATGATGGCATTATGATGGCATTATGATGGCATTATTTATGATGGCATTATGATGGCATTATGATGGCATTATGATGGCATTATGATGGCATTATGATGGCATTATGATAGCGTTGTTTATGATGGCATTATGATAGTGTGAGAACATTAACTGGAGAGGATGCTTGCCATGCACGCCTGTTCCTCACCCCACCTACTGGCGGAGAGTGCCAGGAAGGGCGAGGCGAAGTAATTACTTTCTACACAAATCTAACTAGTTTCTTCTGTTTTGAAACGATTTGATATTTTCTTTAACTAAACTATTCCAACCTAAGCCTTCCAAGCTATTGTTACGTCTTAAAGGACGAGTTACTAATTCTAAAATATCTCTTGCATTTGTAAAACCATGAACTTGAGCAAAAGTAAATTCAACAGACCATGTAGTGCTACTACCTCTGGCCCCCATAGTCATGGTAATGACTCGAATAAGGATACTGGTGGGTGCTTTGCTCCGTTACCGTACAGCTGGCGGAGAGCGTCCAGGAATGGCAAGACGAAGTGTTTGCGGCGTTGACGCCACTGATCCGGCAGCAGTTGGCAGCTGCAGTGTCAGCACCGCAAGGGGTGGCGGGTCGGGCGATAGGAGCCACCAACGGGCTGCCATCAGCCACCGCCCTGGTCGCGTGTGCGCAGAGCTGGTGAGTGAACTGTTTAGGTGAACTGCTTCGGTGAGCCGTTTAGTTGAACTGAGCAGGTGAGGGGGTTAGGTGGCTATTGAGGTGAGTTGTTTTAGGTTAGCTGTTGAGGTGAATTGGTGAGGTGAAGTGTTTGCATGAAGTTCTTATGTGAATTGTGAGGTGAGGTATTTAGGTGAGATTTTTTAGGTCAACTGTATTGGTGAGCTGCTCGCTTGACCCACGACATGGCCTTTGGGTTCTTCTTGCCGTGGCAAAGCATCGTTACCCCATGCCGCTGCATCGTGGCATTAGCTGCCCCCTGCATAACGTACCGTACGTCTTCAATCCCCTCCATGCTGCTGAAGCACTACTCCATGGTGCTGAAACATTACTCCATGCTGCCCGATGGTCTCGATATCAACCCACTTACTTCATAAAAAAGCTTCTTGGATTCGTATCCCTCATTGGTCCTCCTCGCTGCGTCATCGGCTCAAAATAATGCTGGCCTGTGCTCTATACAGCCATGTATCCACGCATACACCGTCTTGGTTTCCGTGCGTTCTTGGTCGCTCCCGCATCATAACCTTACATCTTGCTTCCGCATCACTGCCTGTTCACGCCAATGGGAAAGAACGCCGTGTCTCCTTCATGGCAATCTCCCCCCAGGCTAACGTTTCCACCCCAGCCACGCTGTCATCAAGCTCTCACGTGTCCACCTCCATCCCTATCCCAGCTGCTTTCTGGTTCAACTGAATACAACTACATTAGAGATGACCACCTTCAGTCTTCTCTGCTGTGGGTGCGTCCACTCCTGTCTACTGCCCTCGTTCTCCTCCGCCGCCACCGCTGCCGCCACCACTGCGGCTGCTGCGGCCTGCTGCTGCTGCTGCTGCACTAATTTGATACCCTGATGGATCTACTCCAGGCTCCAGTCGGGCATCACGCTGAGCGAGCTCTACTCCAACTTCCGAGGCCTCCTCGAGGCGATGCTGATGGGTCTTGGGGCGGCCGACCCTGCTCTCGTGGACGTGTGCGCGGTGACGTTGTCAGAAGTGGTCGCGATGGTGGACTCGCTCCCCCAGAGGAGCGATGCCGTGCGCTTCTGCTTTGCAGGTAACAATCCAGTGTCCGCAACCGCATCCGTGCTCGCTGGTACATTAGCCCGCCCGCCGCTACCTCCGCAGCAGGTAGTTTGCGGTGGCCATGACGGAGTTGGAATGGTGGCGTTGGTGTCATCGAGCGTTCTGGCACAGGAAGGGTGTGTCCGCTTGTGCTTCATATGTACGTGCAGAGGGGCCTGTCGTTACAAGTGAAGGGCATGGCGGACGTTCTAAACTTGGTGTCGCTTCACAGTTGTTTTGCAGGTAAGAGATGGTGTCCACAGCCTTACGGTTGCGTGGGTTATAATGGCAAGTACTTGGCAGTGGCCGATAGTGTGTAGGTGCGGTGGGTGTTGCGCCATGTGTCCTCCTCTCGCAGTGGCCTGCTTGTACCCTGGTGTCTCCAGAGCATGTCATCTGCTTGTATGTTATTGACCACAACAGCACTTACTATCAGCACTAGCAGCCCTTTCCTCTCCTGACAGCACGAAGCCCTTTCCTCTCCTGACAGCACGGAGCCCTTTCCTCTCTTGACAGCACGGAGCCCTTTCCTCTCCTGACAGCACGGAGCCCTTTCCTCTCCTGACAGCATGGAGCCCTCTCCTCTCCTGACAGCACGAAGCCCTTTCCTCTCCTGACAGCACGGAGCCCTTTCCTCTCCTGACAGCACGGAGCCCTTTCCTCTCCTGACAGCACGGAGCCCTTTCCTCTCCTGACAGCACGGAGCCCTTTCCTCTCCTGACAGCACGGAGCCCTTTCCTCTCCTGACAGCATGGAGCCCTTTCCTCTCCTGATATCCCGAAGCCCTTTCCTCTCCTGACAGCACGGAGCCCTTTCCTCTCCTGACAGCATGGAGCCCTTTCCTCTCCTGACAGCACGGAGCCCTTTCCTCTCCTGATATCCCGAAGCCCTTTCCTGATATCCCGAAGCCCTGTTGTCTCGTCACACCGTTTCCGCGGCAAACACCAGGCATCGTCGCGCAACGGGCCCGCGCGATGCCGCCACCCGCCCCAGGGTGCACCCCCTACCTGGAGGACCCTGGCTACCCCGTCCGGCGGCCGCTGTGCCGCGTGGCTGCCTCCGTCGGCGCCGCCGAGGCCATCCTCCTGGGCCGGGCGGGAGGCGATGTGGTGGACACCACCCAGGGTGCGGCCAGGGACGCGCTGGCGCTGGCCGAGTGGCTGGTGGAGCTGTCGGGGGGGAAGGACAGGTGGCGCCCCGGTGGCCTCCAGACGACGGCGATGGCGTGTGACGTGTGGCCGCGGGTGGGGGCGCAGCCGAGGCAGCGCCGGCACCCGGCGATGCAGGGACCTCTGTTTACGTCGCTGCTGCCGGTGGGTACCTTGAAAGTGGTTTTGGCATCTTGGTGATGGTGGCGGATGATAGTAGCGGCTTGTGTGTGGGTTTGTGGCGCTGCTGCCGGTGGGTGCCTTGACACCGGCTCGGGCATCTTGATGATGGTGGCTAATAACAGTGGCGGCTTGCGTTTGTCATGTTTTTATTTGGTTTTTCTAAAGTGGGTTATTCAAGTGGGCAATAACTGTTTGCGTCGTGGCACGTTGGTGGAGGATGCATGCATGTGGGTGATGGGTTTTTTTTGACGATGCATGTTCGTGGATTATGGGTGTTGGCGGGTGATGGGTGTTTGTGGAGGATGGAGGAGACCGTGGAAGATCATGGGCGAACAGGTCCCCATGCCCGCAATTAATACCACCTATACCTGTGTATTGGCCACATTTCGTAGTTTATGATGCCTCCGGGGTTGACCCTAATCATGCGTGGTTATTATGTGTGTGGGTATCAGCACTGAATAATTTAATGCAAAGATAACAATTTAGTAGTAGTTGACCGATTGAATGACTAATCGGCCTCACGTCTAGTAAATTAGTTATTCGATAATCAACTACACTAAATTGTTATCTTGGCGTTCAATTATTCAGCGCCGATCTGGTATGGCTGGGGTGACACCAGGGATGGGTGGGCGGAAGACAGAATGTCAAGGTCATCGTACCTAGAATGCCCTGGAAGGCCGGTCGTATCATTTCGTTGCGTCGAAAGAATTGCGGATTTTTTAGCGGATGACCTCAGAGTAGCAATGTATAGGAACTCATGTATCACATTGATTGTTGCCATAATGCATACATGGACACACAGCCGCGGGGGCCATCCTCACAACCCTCTCTCGTGTTAGTTCAGGGTCCGCATTGCAGGCATGAGTGAAAGAGTGCAAGCATATGTAATGCTATCGAATCATGAAGTATTATGTATCCTAGTACAGCAGGGAACTGAGTCTGAGCTAATGGCTCGTGTCGCATGCATGCACCTGCATCACATTGCCCATGTTGCCTTTCTACCCGTGTTGCGGGCGGTGGTGGCTACCGGGATCCTCCCTGTAACCGGTGATGAGCTTAAAAGTGCTCCACCCATCAAAACACCTGCCATGGCCCCTGTTGCAGGCGCTGGTGGCTAGCGGGATGCTCATGTTGCCCATGTTGAGCACCATAGCCCCTGTTGCAGGCGCTGGTGGCTAGCGGGATGCTCATCTCGCCCATGTTGAGCACCATGGCCCCTGTTGCAGGCGCTGGTGGCTGGCGGGATGCTTCCAGATGGCTTCACCTCGTGGGAGGACAACGTGGGGGACGTGGAGGAAGACGACTTTGAAAGGTAAGCGAGGTGTTGCAATAGTAAAGGTTTGTAGAGGCTTATAGACAACGTGGGGGACGTGGAGGATGACAGTTTGAAAGGTAAGCAAGGTGTTGCAATAGTTAAGGTTTGTAGAGGCTTATAAGACAACGTGGGGGGCGTGGAGGATGACCGCTTTGCAAGGTAAGTGCGGGGTTGCAATAGTCAAGGTTTGCAGAGGTTTAAAGACAATCTGGGGGATGTGGAGGAGGACAACTTGGAAAGGAAGGTGAGCGTCGTTAGTGGTAAGGGATATCGAGGTGTACAGCTCATCACCCACCCATCCATTCACCTGCCATGCGTCACCTATTACCCACCACGCTTCCAGTTCCCAAGTTCCGAGAGCCCTTTTCTTACAACTTACTATTGTGTGATGCACCGACCAGCCACCCAGCCATTCACCTGCCACCAAACCTGCAAATGCTTATCATTACCTGTTGTGCTTATCATTACCTGTTGTGCCTATCATTACCTGTTGTGCTTATCATACCTTGTCGCGCTCCGCACACCCGAGTTCTGGGAATCTTTTCTTGACGACCTGCCATTGTGCAACGCGCCACGCATACACCTATCCGTTTGCCTGTCATGCTTATTGGCATCGTAAATGTCGTGGTAGTCACACCTACTGTGGCTATCATGGTGCCCATCTCTCTCTATCTATCATGATAGGTTAGCATACCTTTCTCTTATCTATCATCGTGACTCTACCTAGCTGTCATCGTGAGCATACCTATCTGTCATCATATGATTAATGGTACCTATTGTGGACGCACAGGTGCCTGAATACAGTGGTGGGCAGGTGCACTTTGTGCACCCAGAGCAGGCGTAGTTTACACCCTACCCTTGCAGGAAGTAGCCAAGAGTGTATTAAAAGCCACATGCCCCTTCTCAGGGCTATGTGCTACATATACTCCCAACGGAGTTATGTTCCCAATTAATAAATTAATCGTGGACATCATGGACAAAAACACCCAGCAGGTTCCGCGAGTCCTCCCTCGCCGATGCGCTGCGAGCGTGTTTTGCCGAGCTCTCCCCACTGGCATTCATCACCAACATATGGGCGCTCGGGGGTCTCGAAGCCCAGCCATCAGGGACCTCCCTGGCAAGCCAGGGGGGCTACCCTGGCACGTCCCTGGGCGGCACGCGAGAAGCTCCCATGACAAGCTCGGGGGAATCATCGAGGGCAGCAGGGACGGCGGTGGTCCCTGGCACCGGTGCGCGGTGGCAGTGCTGGGAGAGTATTGTGTTCGCGCTCACCAAAGTCGCGGCGGGCATGACGGATGCGCTGCGGCGCTGTCAGCCCTTGGCGTGGGCGCCTGGGCCGGCCGACCCTGGGGCGACCCCCGTGCCCCCGGGGGATGGTTCTGAGTCTGCGAGGGTGGTGGCGTTCCTTTGCCAGCTGTTCGCGAATATCTCCTGTTTTGGTGCGTGGTGTTGCCTGATTGGATGGGTCTGGTGAGAGGGGGGCGAGGGCAGGGTGAGCGAGGGCACGATGAGAGGGATGAGAGGGATGAGAGGGATGAGAGGGATGAGAGGGATGAGAGGGATGAGAGGGATGAGAGGGATGAGAGGGATGAGAGGGATGAGAGGGATGAGAGGGATGAGAGGGATGAGAGGGATGAGAGGGATGAGAGGGATGAGAGGGATGAGAGGGATGAGAGGGATGAGAGGGATGAGAGGGATGAGAGGGATGAGAGGGATGAGAGGGATGAGAGGGATGAGAGGGATGAGAGGGATGAGAGGGATGAGAGGGATGAGAGGGATGAGAGGGATGAGAGGGATGAGAGGGATGAGAGGGATGAGAGGGATGAGAGGGATGAGAGGGATGAGAGGGATGAGAGGGATGAGAGGGATGAGAGGGATGAGAGGGATGAGAGGCAGGGTGAGCAAGGGCATGGTTAAGTTGTTTTTTTTTCAGTCGCGATGGTAGCCAGGTAGCCAGGGGCCGGGGCCCACATGGGATGGTAACAAGGGCATGGGGGGGGGGGGGGGGGCGGGTAGTTCCAGTCTTGTGATGATGTCATGAATATAATGGGGTAATGGGGTAGGAATACATGGAAATCATGTCATGAAAATGAAGATAATGGGGTCGCGCAGAGCGGCTAAGAGAGGAGGGGGGGACCACGGGGAATGGCGCGCGCAGCATCACGCCCCACGGCGCGATGATGGGGTGGGGGATGGCGCGCAGCATCACGCCCCACGGCGCGATGATGGGGTGGGGATGGCGCGCAGCATCACGCCCCACGGCGCGATGATGGGGTGGGGGATGGCGCGCGCAGCATCACGCCCCACGGCGCGATGATGGGGTCGCGCAGGACGTTTACCAGCGCCCCGGGCGCACGGGCTCATCAATGGTAGCCAGGGGCAGGGGGTCACGTGGGGCGGTAGGGAGATGAAGACGGATCCATCCGTACTAGCCAGGGTGTTATCATTCACGGTTTGGAGGACCTGATGCCATGCAGCTTCTGCGTCCATCCATCGCTGGTCCTGGCGATAGTGACTTGGGAAAGTCCCACGTTTGAGGCCGCACATATATGACACTACTATGACAGGGAGAACACGGTGGGGGGCGCAGGGGGAGGAGAGAGAGGCACCTCTCTTGTGGGGGGCACCGGCGTTTAGAACCGTGTTTCTGCCTTTCCTGCGCGATCAACGGCGGCAGGTGGGCAGACCTTTGGCACGCTAGGCAGACACGCTAGACGATAGGCAAACCTTTGACACACGATCGGTGGGTACCGCCTCAGGACAGTATGTTCTGGTCCTCTACCATGCTCTTGTTTTTAAAAAAGAATGACACCAACAGGCGGTCATCTCACAGCACTGTCATGCCTGGGGTCGCCTGTGCCACTGCTCCCTCCTCCAGGTCCTGCCGGTGACGTCGGCAGGAGACACCCGCTGGTATCCTGTGCCGCATCCAAGTTGGTGCTCGCGTACGCAGACTGGCTGGTCAGTTTCGAGCCTGCGTTCGGCGCGGCGTTCGTGTTCTGCGTGGACGCCCTAGGTGTCCCTGCAGGTGAGCGCGGCCACCGGGGGATTGTCGGAGGTATACTAGCACTTGTCACTAAATGGATACTAGCACTTGTCACTAAATGGATACTAGCACTTGTCACTAAATGGATATCACCTGTAGCAGTAGCACTTACTGCTACTGCGATGGCCAGTGCAGCAGGTCCCATCTAGGCCACGGTACTTGCAGCAGCAGCCGCCTCTTGAGTAGCTTGTAGGTCACGCCATTTCCAGCAGGTCTTGGTCCCAAAGGTCATCTTCTTTTCTTGTCTCGCCCCCCTAGAGGAAGATTGCAAGTAGTTTAGTCCAAGTCTCCTACTTCTAGCAGCGGCCACTCGCCACTCGCCCCCAAAAGGAAAATAGTCCAAGTCACGTACTTCGAGCATTGGCAATTCACCGAGGGCATGCCGTGCCCTCCGTGCACCCCCTTCCCTCCGTGCACCCCCTTCCCTCCGTGCACCCCCTTCCCTCCGTATACAACGTGTTCTCAGTGTACGACATGCTGGATGAGTTACCCGGCACTGGGTGCCCAGCAGGCTCCGCAGGATTGCAGCGGACCACAACCTATGAGTTGGAACCGACGCATTGCAACCTTTTTGTTTCAACACAGGCATTAGAATCTCTGCATTGGAACCTATGACACCCTTGGATACCCTTGCTTGGACCTGGGCGGTATGCAGTTGAACTTTTTCTCCTTGACTTTTCTTGTGTCTTCCCTCCTGTCATTCCTTTCATTTCCCTCCCCTGTCTCCCCTCCAGCGCCTGACCGCAGGCTAAATTCTTTTGCATCAACATCCCCACCACACACACACACACACGCACCAAAACAAATTAAAAAGCTCAACTAGAATCTAAACTCCACCCCCCCAACTAGAGTCTGTGCTCTTGCCCCCCCAAGTAGAGTCTATACTCTTAACCCCCCAAACTAGAGTCTATACTGTTAACCCCCCAACTAGAGTCTATGCTCTTAACCCCCCAACTAGAGTCTATGCTCTTAGCCCCCCAACTAGAGTCTATGCTCTTACCCCCCCAACTAGAGTCTATACTCTTAACCCCCCAAACTAGAGTCTATACTGTTAACCCCCCAACTAGAGTCTATGCTCTTACCCCCCCAACTAGAGTCTATGCTCTTACCCCCCCAACTAGAGTCTATGCTCTTACCCCCCAACTAGAGTCTATACTCCAACCCTTCTCTAGAGTTTATACTCCAACTATTTCAAAACCTATACACTAACCCCCTCGGCCAATCCTCCCACCCCCCACCAATGCAGCATGCCAAGAGGCCGGCCTGGCCCTGCGGGAGCTCTGCCACTCCGCGCTTGCGTCCGGCACCCGCCTCCTCCCCCTTCTGCACCAGCTGCTGGCGAGCCATGGGGCCGCGTGCGTGCACGTGATCTCTGGCAGAACGCAATCCACCGCCGCCGTCACCGCCATCACTAATGCCACCACTGTCACCAGCAGCACGGGCCATACTGTCCGTGTCTCAGAGACTGACGGTGACGTGCGTCGGCGGCGCCGCATGAGGGAGGCGGTGATGGAAGGACTGGTGGCGGTGGCCGCGCGGCTGCCATCTGTCGCGCCCACGTCGCTCGCGGTAGACGCCAGTTTTAACCCTAGCCCCTCCAAGGCGACGAGCCTCCACGACACCAACGCGAGTGCCGCGATGAATCACGCCGCCACGACAACAAACAATACTACAAACACGAGCAGTAAGATGTATGATCGATATTGCAGCAGTATGAGCGATATTGTCACTCACGGAAGTATCCCCCGTAGTGCTGGCGCCGGCGGTATTACTGGTACTGCCATAGTGACCGCAGGCGACCAGGGCATGCTCACGGCACTCCTCCAGCACGGCGCGCTCGGCGAGTGCGCCCGACTGCTGGCGTCCGCAGCCGCGGCCGCAGCCACGTCGGCGATGGAGCGAGGGCCATCCGCCACCTGTCCGGCAACGAGCGAGGCCGAACGAATGGCGCTGGCGAGCCGATTGGCTGAAGAGCTCAGCGTGGTGCGCGCCGCGGTGGCCTCTGCACTGGACGCCACCAACGCCGACAACAATAATTTTTTTCATTTCGAACACAATCCTGAGGGGGATCCCAATGTCGCATTCGCCACCCCCGCGCTGGTCTCTTATGCCAACCCCCCAGGTGCATCCGTTCCGGTGGGCAGTTCTCGCGCAGATGCCAGCATCATCGGCAGCGGCGGCGGGGATGGCTTCACACTTGGACCTGCACACCCCGCAGCGGTGGCGGCCCGGCAGCCTAACCTAGGGACCCTGGCACTCATGGAAGCCGTCTGGCCCGTCCTGGGTGGTGCAACGACGGCGTTTGCGGGTGACAAGGCACTGGTGGAGGTTGTGTGCGCGGTGTGGAGCGCATGCGGGAGGGCAGGGCAAGCGGAGGCGGCCGTGCTGGTCCCACGGGCGATGGCAGACTGTCTTGCGCTGGCGTCTGTGCAGCCGCACGCGTGCTGCCTGGACTGCCTGGGTGATGTGAGTGTGACAGAGGCGTGCAAAGTGGTTTCTTGGAGGTTTCAGCCGGGTAATCGCAGCCACATGAGTACTGCCTTGGCCGGGTGACGTGAGTGTTCCTAAAACAAGCCACTGCATAAAACCTATTTTTTTTTTTCAATGTTTGCTGTTTGAGGGTTTTCTTACGACAAGTTGGTTGTCTTTTTAAACAGCCCATCGTGGACAGATGGCTCCTTCCCTGGTCATGTCGGATAGGGGGGGTGTGAGGGAGGGGATAGGGGAACAGCCCGAGTTTAATAGGGGGGGTGTGAGGGAGGGGATAGGGGAACAGCCCGAGTTTAATAGGGGGGTGTGAGGGAGGGGATAGGGGAACAGCCCGAGTTTAATAGGGGGGTGTGAGGGAGGGGATAGGGGAACAGCCCGAGTTTAATAGGGGGGGTGTGAGGGAGGGATAGGGGAACAGCCCGAGTTTAATAGGGGGGTGTGAGGGAGGGGATAGGGGAACAGCCCGAGTTTAATAGGGGGGGTGTGAGGGAGGGGATAGGGGAACAGCCCGAGTTTAATAGGGGGGGTGTGAGGGAGGGGATAGGGGAACAGCCCGAGTTTAATAGGGGGGGTGTGAGGGAGGGGATAGGGGAACAGCCCGAGTTTAATAGGGGGGGGGTGAGGGAGGGGATAGGGGAACAGCCCGAGTTTAATAGGGGGGTGTGAGGGAGGGGATAGGGAAACAGCCCGAGTTTAATAGGGGGGGTGTGAGGGAGGGGATAGGGGAACAGCCCGAGTTTAATAGGGGGGGTGTGAGGGAGGGGATAGGGGAACAGCCCGAGTTTAATAGGGGGGGTGAGGGAGGGGATAGGGGAACAGCCCGAGTTTAATAGGGGGGGTGTGAGGGAGGGGATAGGGGAACAGCCCGAGTTTAATAGGGGGGGTGTGAGGGAGGGGATAGGGGAACAGCCCGAGTTTAATAGGGGGGTGTGAGGGAGGGGATAGGGGAACAGCCCGAGTTTAATAGGGGGGGTGTGAGGGAGGGGATAGGGGAACAGCCCGAGTTTAATAGGGGGGGTGTGAGGGAGGGGACAGGGGAACAGCCCGAGTTTAATAGGGGGGTGTGAGGGAGGGGATAGGGGAACAGCCCGAGTTTAATAGGGGGGGTGTGAGGGAGGGGATAGGGGAACAGCCCGAGTTTAATAGGTGGTGTGTGAGGGAGGGGATAGGGGAACAGCCCGAGTTTAATAGGGGGGGTGTGAGGGAGGGGATAGGGGAACAGCCCGAGTTTAATAGGGGGGGTGTGAGGGAGGGGATAGGGGAACAGCCCGAGTTTAATAGGTGGTGTGTGAGGGAGGGGATAGGGGAACAGCCCGAGTTTAATAGGGGGGGTGTGAGGGAGGGGATAGGGGAACAGCCCGAGTTTAATAGGGGGGTGTGAGGGAGGGGATAGGGGAACAGCCCGAGTTTAATAGGGGGGGTGTGAGGGAGGGGATAGGGGAACAGCCCGAGTTTAATAGGGGGGGGGTGAGGGAGGGGATAGGGGAACAGCCCGAGTTTAATAGGGGGGTGTGAGGGAGGGGACAGGGGAACAGCCCGAGTTTAATAGGGGGGTGTGAGGGAGGGGATAGGGGAACAGCCCGAGTTTAATAGGGGGGGTGTGAGGGAGGGGATAGGGGAACAGCCCGAGTTTAATAGGGGGGGTGTGAGGGAGGGGATAGGGGAACAGCCCGAGTTTAATAGGGGGGGTGTGAGGGAGGGATAGGGGAACAGCCCAAGTTTAATAGGGGGGGGGGGTGAGGGAGGGGATAGGGGAACAGCCCGAGTTTAACTACCCGTGAACGCGCTGCCTACGTTTGTTTTGATACCGGTGTCGCCCAAATAACGCATTGTTTTGACATCTTTCCTGAGTTTTGTCCATGCCCACGGATTTTCCGATATACTACTGTTATAATAGATACTTCATTTATGTAATTACTACTAAATACTTCTATTAGATACTACTTCTGCTATTGTTTTCTCGGGCGAGCTCCTAAAGGGCTTATCCCACCTATATTTGCTACCTTAGGGAATTGTCTCTTCTGCTGACCTCGTAAAGGGAATTCTGCTGCCCACAACACTATCACCACGCCCCGCACGCCCAGCTGGCCGAATGCATCCACCGCATGCCCGCGCTGCACCACCACCCCGGCGTGGCCGACCTGCTGACCCGCCTGTTTGACCTCCTTGGCTCCTTGGCCGAGGGCGAGGCTCGCGGCGTCGACCTCGCGGCGGCCGTGGGCGGCCTGGCTCCTGAGGGGGTCCATGACAACTCGGGGGGAAGCGGGGGGCGCGCAGAGTCCCTGTTCGCGTTGGCAGCCATGCTGGAGGACCGCTTCGGGGGGGTGTTTGCGCCCTCTCCCGCGTTCACGTCCTTGTTGCTTGCCTGCGTGGGTACGTGGTGCTGTCGCTGGACGTGCTCTGATGTGGGTAAATCTAAGCTGGCTTGGTTGCTTGCTTGGTTGCTTTCTTGATTGGTTGCTTGATTGGTAGATGAATGGGCCAGTCCATTCATCAATTCACATGTCCACCCCATGTTGCCATTGATAAATCAAGCTAATGGGCAAGCAGGCAAGCGACACAACTACTCTCAAGCTTTTTCAACCGTTTTGTCCATCCATTCGTCCGTCCGTTCGTCCGTCCATCCATCTTTCGTCCGTCTGTCTGTCCATCCATCCAATGACGCATCAGCTTGCCAGCATTCTGACTCGTAAATGCATTTGCTAGAATTATAATGTTCCTCTACTAAGCTGAAGTGTGGTCTCACACAAGACGTCATCATGTGCATGGCGTCGCATCCTTGCTGGTGTCAGATGTTGGCACGTGGTAGCGGCGGACACTCTGCTTAGGTGCATTTCGGATGAGTGCAAGCAAGACGAACTAAGCTACGGAGCCCACCCCAAAGAATGAAGGAACAGAAAGAGGGAACAAGAATGAAAGAATGAGAAGAAGAGAATGGAGGAACGAGGAAGACACAAGGAAATGAAGAGGAAGGAGACACCGTGCGTGCTGCCAAGAACAGCCCACCGCAGTGGATAGCCAATTTCAACCCTGCACTGAAGCCATGTTCATCTCTTGAATTTTTCCATTTGTTCTCCTCGATGAGTTATTGCTCGTTTTTTTCCCCTCAATTTATCTTGGCCATCCCTGTGCTGCAGTGTGCTTCTCTCATCATAGGGGTATGCCTAGGGCCAGTCGGTTGACTGGTCCGTGATGTACCACCGTTGACGCCAGCACACTTGAGTCAGCTGTGCTAGGTCGAGGCTGAAGTGCAACCAAGGCACACTCGCAATGTTAGCTGAATTGTGGTGACGGCAGTCGGAAACATAATTCGTGCGTGCCAATGCTGTGCGGCGCGGCGCTGTGGACTGGCAATATATCCCCGGCTAAGGTGGAGGGAAGGTACTGTTGTAACAGAACAATAGAGCAATGTTGGCTAGGCCAGGGGCGGATAAGCACACGTGGCTTCAAGACATTCATTGTGACAGTTGGCGTGTGGGGCTTGGGACTGTGAGACGATGATTATGCTTTTACACTAACCTAATGGAAGGACCGCCGCGCACCGGTGTCAAAGCATTCACACTGACTCACACTGAGTAAACATTCTCATTACCAACCCATTTTCATTCAAGTCACTGGATTGTAGTAAACTTGATGTCCTGCGTTGATGCATGAAAAGTGAGGCAAGGAGACCCATGGATTGAACGCTCCGTTGTATGTACGTTGAATGTATGCGCCGTGACGTTGACACCTGGCAGTGTTCCTGGCCTCAGGCCGCATCTTCCAGCTCCAGTTTGTGGGCGAGGCGGCGCTCGAGTTCCTGCACATCGCCGTCACCACCCCGGCGCCAGGGTCTGCGGGGCGTGCGGCCGTGGACACGTTTCTAGTGGCCAGCAACCAAGGGGCGGTTATCACAAAGGCAAGTAACGGAGTGGTCAGGCAAGGCGTGCCTTTACTAAATAAATGAGTTAAGCAATGTAACAGCCTTAATTTGTTCATCCATTCATTCTTTTAATTCGTTCATTCGTTTATTTGTTGGTTTGTTCGTTGGGTCGTTCACTCGCTTGTTCGTTCGCGTGTCTCCATCGGAACAGTCTGATGAAGTCCCAAGTGTCATAGTAGGTACTTGTTTTGTGCGTTCTCATTATCCCTGATCCACACACAGGAACAAATGGGAGTGAGGGATCGCAGCCTTCCATCGAGCCCTTACTCGCAGAGCACAAAGCTCTCTCCGGCCCCGCCGATCCTGTTTCCTTCTGTGGCCTGCCCGTTCGTGACACCAAGAGGCGCTAGTGCAAGCTAGTCAAGGGCACCCTCCCTCCTTCTCATTGCGTATAGGGGTTCAAGGATTCCTTTATTGGTATCCACGTGACATAGTCTACCTGCTTTAATTAATATGACTAATCAATTAGTTAATGCTACTCGCTGTATAGAGGGGTCGAAGGATTCCTTTACTGGCATCCACGTGACGTAGTCTACCTGCTTTAATTAATATTACTAATCAATTAGTTAATGCTACTCGCTGTATAGAGGGGTCGAACGATTCCTTTATTGGCATCCACGTGACACAGTCTACCTGTTTTAATTAATATTACTAATCAATTAGTTAATGCTACTCGCTGTAGAGAGGGGTCGAAGGATTCCTTTACTGGCATCCACGTGACGTAGTCTACCTGCTTTAATTAATATGACTAATCAATTAATTAATGCTACTCGCTGTATAGAGGGGTCGAAGGATTCCTTTACTGGCATCCACGTGACGTAGTCTACGTTATGATCAATTAGTGCTGTCTCCTTTGGGCCATGCTGGGCTCTTCCAGTTTCGCTACAACGCGTAATCCATAGTGTATCCCCGTTGCTGGGCTCAATTATTGTGGTGTGTGTGCTGGCGTCGTAGCCACGTATCTGTTAAAGTATAGTACCCGCGCGCCTCCGACCGCTCGCCCCGTCCCCTGCAATCGTTTGTTGATTCTTGTCCTGTCGGTGTTGCCATGTTGTTTGTGGATCTCTTGTTCTTATTTGTTCTTACTTGTTGTTACTTGTTCCTATTTGTTCTTTGGTATCCCTTGCTCCCCTTCTCCTCTCGCCCCCTTCTCCTCTCGCCCCCTTCTCCTCTCGCCCCCTTCTCCTCTCGCCCCCTCCTCCTCTCGCCCCCTCCTCCTCTCGCCCCCTTCTCCTCTCGCCCCCTTCTCCTCTCGCCCCCTTCTCCTCTCGCCCCCTCCTCCTCTCGCCCCCTCCTCCTCTCGCCCCCTCCTCCTCTCGCCCCTCCTCCTCTCGCCCCCTTCTCCTCTCGCCCCCTCCTCCTCTCGCCCCTTCTCCTCTCGCCCCCTTCTCCTCTCGCCCCCTCCTCCTCTCGCCCCCTCCTCCTCTCGCCCCCTCCTCCTCTCGCCCCCTCCTCCTCTCGCCCCTCCTCCTCTCGCCCCCTTCTCCTCTCGCCCCCTTCTCCTCTCGCCCCCTCCTCCTCTCGCCCCTCCTCCTCTCGCCCCCTCCTCCTCTCGCCCCCTCCTCCTCGCCCCCTTCTCCTCTCGCCCCCTTCTCCTCTCGCCCCCTTCTCCTCTCGCCCCCTCCTCCTCTCGCCCCCTTCTCCTCTCGCCCCTTCTCCTCTCGCCCCCTTCTCCTCTCGCCCCCTTCTCCTCTCGCCCCCTTCTCCTCTCGCCCCCTCCTCCTCTCGCCCCCTTCTCCTCTCGCCCCCTTCTCCTCTCGCCCCTCCTCCTCTCGCCCCCTTCTCCTCTCGCCCCCTTCTCCTCTCGCCCCTTCTCCTCTCGCCCCTTCTCCTCTCGCCCCTTCTCCTCTCGCCCCTTCTCCTCTCGCCCCCTCCTCCTCTCGCCCCTTCTCCTCTCGCCCCCTTCTCCTCTCGCCCCCTTCTCCTCTCGCCCCCTCCTCCTCTCGCCCCCTTCTCCTCTCGCCCCCTTCTCCTCTCGCCCCTTTCTCCTCTCGCCCCCTTCTCCTCTCGCCCCTTCTCCTCTCGCCCCCTTCTCCTCTCGCCCCCTCCTCCTCTCGCCCCTTCTCCTCTCGCCCCCTCCTCCTCTCGCCCCCTCCTCCTCTCGCCCCTTCTCCTCTCGCCCCCTTCTCCTCTCGCCCCCTTCTCCTCTCGCCCCTCCTCCTCTCGCCCCCTTCTCCTCTCGCCCCTCCTCCTCTCGCCCCTCCTCCTCTCGCCCCCTCCTCTCTCGCCCCCTTCTCCTCTCGCCCCCTTCTCCTCTCGCCCCTCCTCCTCTCGCCCCCTTCTCCTCTCGCCCCCTTCTCCTCTCGCCCCCTTCTCCTCTCGCCCCCTTCTCCTCTCGCCCCCTCCTCCTCTCGCCCCCTCCTCCTCTCGCCCCCTTCTCCTCTCGCCCCCTTCTCCTCTCGCCCCCTTCTCCTCTCGCCCCTCCTCCTCTCGCCCCTCCTCCTCTCGCCCCTCCTCCTCTCGCCCCCTCCTCCTCTCGCCCCCTTCTCCTCTCGCCCCTCCTCCTCTCGCCCCTTCTCCTCTCGCCCCCTTCTCCTCTCGCCCCCTCCTCCTCTCGCCCCTCCTCCTCTCGCCCCCTCCTCCTCTCGCCCCCTCCTCCTCTCGCCCCCTCCTCCTCTCGCCCCCTTCTCCTCTCGCCCCCTTCTCCTCTCGCCCCTCCTCCTCTCGCCCCTCCTCCTCTCGCCCCCTCCTCCTCTCGCCCCTCCTCCTCTCGCCCCCTTCTCCTCTCGCCCCTTCTCCTCTCGCCCCCTTCTCCTCTCGCCCCCTCCTCCTCTCGCCCCCTTCTCCTCTCGCCCCTTCTCCTCTCGCCCCCTTCTCCTCTCGCCCCCTTCTCCTCTCGCCCCTTCTCCTCTCGCCCCCTCCTCCTCTCGCCCCCTTCTCCTCTCGCCCCTTCTCCTCTCGCCCCCTCCTCCTCTCGCCCCCTTCTCCTCTCGCCCCCTTCTCCTCTCGCCCCCTTCTCCTCTCGCCCCCTTCTCCTCTCGCCCCTTCTCCTCTCGCCCCCTTCTCCTCTCGCCCCCTCCTCCTCTCGCCCCCTTCTCCTCTCGCCCCCTTCTCCTCTCGCCCCTTCTCCTCTCGCCCCCTCCTCCTCTCGCCCCTTCTCCTCTCGCCCCCTTCTCCTCTCGCCCCCTTCTCCTCTCGCCCCTTCTCCTCTCGCCCCCTTCTCCTCTCGCCCCCTTCTCCTCTCGCCCCCTCCTCCTCTCGCCCCTTCTCCTCTCGCCCCTCCTCCTCTCGCCCCCTCCTCCTCTCGCCCCCTTCTCCTCTCGCCCCCTTCTCCTCTCGCCCCCTTCTCCTCTCGCCCCTCCTCCTCTCGCCCCCTTCTCCTCTCGCCCCCTCCTCCTCTCGCCCCTCCTCCTCTCGCCCCCTCCTCCTCTCGCCCCTTCTCCTCTCGCCCCCTTCTCCTCTCGCCCCTCCTCCTCTCGCCCCTTCTCCTCTCGCCCCCTCCTCCTCTCGCCCCTTCTCCTCTCGCCCCTTCTCTCGCCCCCTTCTCCTCTCGCCCCTCCTCCTCTCGCCCCCTTCTCCTCTCGCCCCCTTCTCCTCTCGCCCCCTTCTCCTCTCGCCCCCTTCTCCTCTCGCCCCCTTCTCCTCTCGCCCCCTTCTCCTCTCGCCCCTTCTCCTCTCGCCCCCTTCTCCTCTCGCCCCCTCCTCCTCTCGCCCCTTCTCCTCTCGCCCCCTTCTCCTCTCGCCCCTTCTCTCGCCCCTTCTCCTCTCGCCCCCTCCTCTCTCGCCCCCTTCTCCTCTCGCCCCCTTCTCCTCTCGCCCCCTCCTCCTCTCGCCCCCTCCTCCTCTCGCCCCCTCCTCCTCTCGCCCCCTTCTCCTCTCGCCCCCTTCTCCTCTCGCCCCTCCTCCTCTCGCCCCCTTCTCCTCTCGCCCCTCCTCCTCTCGCCCCCTCCTCTCGCCCCCTCCTCCTCTCGCCCCCTTCTCCTCTCGCCCCTTCTCCTCTCGCCCCCTCCTCCTCTCGCCCCCTTCTCCTCTCGCCCCCTCCTCCTCTCGCCCCCTTCTCCTCTCGCCCCTTCTCCTCTCGCCCCCTTCTCCTCTCGCCCCCTCCTCCTCTCGCCCCCTCTCCTCTCGCCCCTTCTCCTCTCGCCCCCTTCTCCTCTCGCCCCCTTCTCCTCTCGCCCCCTTCTCCTCTCGCCCCCTTCTCCTCTCGCCCCCTCCTCCTCTCGCCCCTTCTCCTCTCGCCCCTCCTCCTCTCGCCCCCTCCTCCTCTCGCCCCCTCCTCCTCTCGCCCCCTTCTCCTCTCGCCCCTTCTCCTCTCGCCCCTCCTCCTCTCGCCCCCTTCTCCTCTCGCCCCCTCCTCCTCTCGCCCCCTTCTCCTCTCGCCCCCTTCTCCTCTCGCCCCCTTCTCCTCTCGCCCCCTTCTCCTCTCGCCCCCTCCTCCTCTCGCCCCTTCTCCTCTCGCCCCCTTCTCCTCTCGCCCCTTCTCCTCTCGCCCCCTCCTCCTCTCGCCCCCTTCTCCTCTCGCCCCCTTCTCCTCTCGCCCCCTTCTCCTCTCGCCCCCTCCTCCTCTCGCCCCTTCTCCTCTCGCCCCCTCCTCCTCTCGCCCCCTTCTCCTCTCGCCCCCTTCTCCTCTCGCCCCCTTCTCCTCTCGCCCCCTCCTCCTCTCGCCCCCTTCTCCTCTCGCCCCCTCCTCCTCTCGCCCCCTTCTCCTCTCGCCCCCTTCTCCTCTCGCCCCTTCTCCTCTCGCCCCCTTCTCCTCTCGCCCCCTCCTCCTCTCGCCCCCTTCTCCTCTCGCCCCCTTCTCCTCTCGCCCCTTCTCCTCTCGCCCCCTTCTCCTCTCGCCCCTTCTCCTCTCGCCCCCTCCTCCTCTCGCCCCCTTCTCCTCTCGCCCCCTTCTCCTCTCGCCCCCTCCTCTCTCGCCCCCTTCTCCTCTCGCCCCCTCCTCCTCTCGCCCCCTTCTCCTCTCGCCCCCTTCTCCTCTCGCCCCCTTCTCCTCTCGCCCCCTTCTCCTCTCGCCCCCTTCTCCTCTCGCCCCCTTCTCCTCTCGCCCCCTCCTCCTCTCGCCCCCTTCTCCTCTCGCCCCCTTCTCCTCTCGCCCCCTTCTCCTCTCGCCCCCTCCTCCTCTCGCCCCCTTCTCTCGCCCCCTTCTCCTCTCGCCCCCTCCTCCTCTCGCCCCCTTCTCCTCTCGCCCCCTTCTCCTCTCGCCCCCTTCTCCTCTCGCCCCCTTCTCCTCTCGCCCCCTTCTCCTCTCGCCCCCTTCTCCTCTCGCCCCCTTCTCCTCTCGCCCCCTTCTCCTCTCGCCCCCTTCTCCTCTCGCCCCCTTCTCCTCTCGCCCCCTTCTCCTCTCGCCCCCTCCTCCTCTCGCCCCCTTCTCCTCTCGCCCCCTTCTCCTCTCGCCCCCTTCTCCTCTCGCCCCCTCCTCCTCTCGCCCCCTTCTCTCGCCCCCTTCTCCTCTCGCCCCCTCCTCCTCTCGCCCCCTTCTCCTCTCGCCCCTTCTCCTCTCGCCCCCTTCTCCTCTCGCCCCCTTCTCCTCTCGCCCCCTTCTCCTCTCGCCCCCTCCTCCTCTCGCCCCCTTCTCCTCTCGCCCCCTTCTCCTCTCGCCCCCTTCTCCTCTCGCCCCCTCCTCCTCTCGCCCCCTTCTCCTCTCGCCCCCTCCTCCTCTCGCCCCCTTCTCCTCTCGCCCCCTTCTCCTCTCGCCCCCTTCTCCTCTCGCCCCCTTCTCCTCTCGCCCCCTTCTCCTCTCGCCCCCTTCTCCTCTCGCCCCCTCCTCCTCTCGCCCCCTTCTCCTCTCGCCCCCTTCTCCTCTCGCCCCCTTCTCCTCTCGCCCCTCCTCCTCTCGCCCCTTCTCTCGCCCCTTCTCCTCTCGCCCCCTCCTCCTCTCGCCCCCTTCTCCTCTCGCCCCTTCTCCTCTCGCCCCTTCTCCTCTCGCCCCCTTCTCCTCTCGCCCCCTTCTCCTCTCGCCCCCTTCTCCTCTCGCCCCCTTCTCCTCTCGCCCCCTTCTCCTCTCGCCCCCTCCTCCTCTCGCCCCCTTCTCCTCTCGCCCCCTTCTCCTCTCGCCCCCTTCTCCTCTCGCCCCCTTCTCCTCTCGCCCCCTTCTCCTCTCGCCCCCTCCTCCTCTCGCCCCCTTCTCTCGCCCCCTTCTCCTCTCGCCCCCTCCTCCTCTCGCCCCCTTCTCCTCTCGCCCCCTTCTCCTCTCGCCCCCTTCTCCTCTCGCCCCCTTCTCCTCTCGCCCCCTTCTCCTCTCGCCCCCTTCTCCTCTCGCCCCCTTCTCCTCTCGCCCCCTTCTCCTCTCGCCCCCTCCTCCTCTCGCCCCCTTCTCCTCTCGCCCCCTTCTCCTCTCGCCCCCTTCTCCTCTCGCCCCCTTCTCCTCTCGCCCCTTCTCCTCTCGCCCCCTTCTCCTCTCGCCCCCTTCTCCTCTCGCCCCCTTCTCCTCTCGCCCCCTTCTCCTCTCGCCCCCTCCTCCTCTCGCCCCCTTCTCTCGCCCCCTTCTCCTCTCGCCCCCTTCTCCTCTCGCCCCCTTCTCCTCTCGCCCCCTTCTCCTCTCGCCCCCTTCTCCTCTCGCCCCCTTCTCCTCTCGCCCCCTTCTCCTCTCGCCCCTTCTCCTCTCGCCCCCTTCTCCTCTCGCCCCCTTCTCCTCTGGCCCGCTTCTCCTCTCGCCCTCTTTCTTTTCTTGCCCCCTCCTCTTGCCCCCCTTCTCCTCTTGCCCCCTTCTTCCCTTGGCCCCCATCTTTCTTGTCCTCCTCTACTCCCACCAGCTCCTGCTCACCTGGCTTGCCTCCAAGGAGGTCGCCAGCATCCTGCTGGAGCCAAGCTTCCAGGTCATTTATGACCTGTGCCTACTCTACCGCGCGCCAGCACACGCCTGGCTGGCGGCCGTGCTGCTGGGTGACCTGGCCAACCTGGTGGCGGAGGAGCTGCTGTCAACTACGGCGCGGGAGCAACTGCTGGCTGCTGCCACGATGCACCCCATGCACCCGAAGCAGCGCTTTTTGTGTGAGTTTACTTGATTCTATATCATTGTCCATGCACCCAAAGCAGCGCTCATTTGTGTGAGTGCTTGTTTTGTCGTTGCCCATGCCCACCGAAGGGGTTTTTTCTGTGTGAGTGCTTCTTACTATTAACAAGAACAGGAAGGGCTGCTTTGGTTGTGTGGGCTTTAAGAATTCTTAAAGCCCACAGCAAACAAAGCAGCTCTTCCTGTTGTACTTCTTATCATCAATGCCCATGAACCCCACAGCCCTGTCTATTTATGTCCTCCTGACTGCAAATATTGGCGCTGTACATCCTGAGGCCCAAGCAGCAGCTGTGTTTCACTGGAAGTGCCGTCTAAAAGGTTTCCAGGGCTCCTGCCCCATACGGCCTTTTCAAGACACTGCTGTCCGGAATTGACATCCTTCTGCTGGCATTTCTCCCCTTGCCTTCGTTGTGCGTTGTGTGATGTTCTTATTGAACGTGCAGGCATGATGATAACATTCCATAGTGTCTGCCTCGGGAAAGTCAAGCAAACGGAATTAGCACCCTACTTTAGGAGAGTATGAGCATGTTCAAAGCACTAGGCGGCACCTGTTAATTAATCAAAATTACTTCGATCCGTGGAACTCCAACCTTGGTAACCTGACTCTTTATTGAAACAATGAGTGGAGCACATACAAGAGGCGCAGGCCACATCCCGGCCGCCAATGCTCATGGGAACAGTTATTGCTTGCCAAAAGGCTAGCTAGCCTATCTTACCAACCAAAGCACGCAGCGAGGGTGGGCGGGAAAAGAAAGGGCCGACCTTAGCTAGGTGGATTTGCTGTTGTCTTTTTCGTTGCATGTGTGTCACGTGGTCGGTTTGCCCGGGCGTCATTTTTTCGCCACGCAATTTTTTGCGTCTGAATGATCAAAATTTGCGTTGATCGACGCAAATTGGCGTTCTAATCATGCCGGCGGCTCACGTAAGTTGATTGCCCGGGCTCTTAGTTCACGTATGATCGGGATGCATGATCCATCATGGAGGTGCAGGTGCACATTGTGCACCCTGAGCAGGTGACAGTTTACATCCTCCACCTGCAGGTTGTAGCCCAGGCTGTATTAAAAACCCATAGATGCCCCTTCTCATGGCTATGTGTTACATATGCTCCCCACGGAGCTATGTTCTTAGTTTATTACTTAATTAGTTCACGTATTAATTAATTAATTAATTAATAGACACGTGACTGCGTCACGTGAGCATAAGTCCTCAGTGGGAGGGGAACATGGGATGGAATGGATGGTATAAGCTATCTAGGTCCTAGTTACAGGGGTGTGGGCACCGCGGCCCGAATCGCTATGAATGCCATACTTGGTCACACGCGGAGCCCCCACAGGCTTGCCCAGGGGTGGTCTCCTTCATTACTACTTGCCATCTATCCTTGCGCGCCATCTGCCTGCATATTACAGACAAACCAGGAGGCTGCCCGGGGGTGAGCCCGTCACGTCTAGTGTAGCACATGTCCATGCCGAGTCTATCACGAAATGTCCACGGGTGGCGGCCCTGCCGCGCGCGGCCTGGGGCACGCCAGGTTAGGACATATCGTCCAGGCTGGGCGGGCTTGGTGCCAGCTAGTCTATCTGAGGTATCTACCTGATCTGTGCGAGCCAGGTGCCCGGCTAGGCCCAGGCGCCTGTGCCTAATAATGTGGGAAACATAGGGCAAATCAGCGTACAAATCCTCATTACTATGTAATGTGCAAACCAAAGGGGATGTTAAGGGCCTGGCGCAGCATCTTGGTGACGTTGCCCGGTCGAGTCGTTGCTCCAGCTCCTGCGTCAGTGCCCACGTCTCGGCGCCGTAGGTCAGGATCGTCAGAATGACGACCTTGAAGAGGTCACTCTTGACGATCCGGGGTAGGGCGGGGTTGCTCCACCAGCGGCGGTGGTCATGGTGGAGTTGCGCCCACGCCATGCCGATCCGGGTCGTCAGTTCGTCCTCGCAGTCGGGAAGCCAACTGCCGAGCAGCTTGAAGCGGCCTGAAGTAGGGTAGTTGACCTCGGTGTCGTCTAAGAGGCGGAGTGTGGGTGAGGGCCCTGCCATGCCGAGGGCCACTGAGGGCCTCCGTTTTGGGGCTGATTTCTAGACCAACCGCCCGAGCCTCGAGCGTCAGGCAGTCCAGCCAAAGTTGGGCAGACTCCGGCTTCTCGATGAGCGTGAGCCGTGATGTCGTCGGCATAAATGAGGTCAGCTAGTAAATTCTGCCTGTTAGTCGGCCCCCCTTCCCCAAGCTCGTTCGCAAGTTCACGTATTGCGTGAGAGAAAAGTCTTAGATCTAGGTAATCACAAAGAACCCTAGACCGACATGTGCATGGCAGGTTTGTATATCACAAGGTAGCTCTAGCTCGCATGCCACTCGGCCAGGAAACTGGCCAAATCATTGCCTTAACCCCTAAATGGTCTGGCTGCCGATTTTCCGCCTAAAACTGAGTTACAGCCGACACGTCGGCCCCTTCTCGGGGGACCAAATGCCGCCAAAACTATTGAGAATTAGGAAAAGTTTAGCTGAGAAGATCGAAAGTTTATAATTTTCCTCACAGCATGGTACTAGGGTTTGCATACTTCTGACAAAGTTATAGAGGTGTTCTGGTCGGTCAAAGTACAAGGGGTCAGGGTACTTTTTCGCGTACAACGTGCATTCCGGAAAACGACGACCTGGCCATGGCGGCTTGCGCCCACGCATGGCATTTACGTTTTCGTTCGAATTTTCTGACCAAACTCAGGAAATTGATTTTATACGTCCTAAAGATGATACAGGCCAATTTTTGGTTCGCGGGAATGCCATTTGATAGGTGTCGGCAGCGTTCTTGCTGGAAAAAACTGCGATCAGGCCGGACGATAGAAACCTTGACAGCAATACCTTTCCGGCGTATTTTAAAGGATATATTGGTTTCTTTGTACTTTTTATGATACATAGTAGTCGTAAACGTGCAAGGGTGGCCAGAAATCGCCGAATCCAGCGACCATGCTGCACAACTTTGGCGTGCCGAAATGCGCCATTTTGCGGCCACCGCCTGGGCCAAGGTAACGCCATCCATGCCTGGTAAAGCTTAATAATCGTTTTCCTATCGATGTTTGACGTTTATATATACGTTCTAGCTTGTGTAGCACATTCTTTTTGCATTATTCATGCTCTTTCTTGAGCCTGGCCTAGCCCCTTTCTAAAACACCCTTCTTAGATGCTTCCATCAGTCAGTTGACCTGCCACAGGGTGATGGTGATAAGTTTTAGAGGCTGTATGGGTTTGAATACCTCCATATATGTTTGTTATACATTTCCCACACACATATTGCATGAGTGTGAGGCAGTTGGCTGGTCTCTGTGGCATCATCAAGCATGTAACCGGTGAGTAGAAGCTTCCCATTGTCAGCATGTGCCACCAGGTGTGCTGGCCATCACCTGGCAAGCTATAGCAGCTTAGGCCTAGTTTATGCTTGCTAGGGCAAGCTGAAATAGGCTTAAAATCACTAGTTTGTTGGTGGCTGCCTCCTAGAATGCATGCCTTGCGTAGGGTATCCGTACCACGTTACCTACGTGCATGGACAAGGTGGCACCTGCACATAGGTGTCATGTAAGGGCAGTGTGATGATGCAGTTATGTTTCCCCATCATTGTGGAAGGGAAATGTACTGTGTGGCATGGTTGGGGGCCATATTAGTAGGTATTAGTAGGTAGTATGCCCACTCCTACCCCCTTGGTTGCTTTTTACCAACGGTACCCCTATGGGCTGTACTGGGTGTAACTGCTGGTATACCCACCCAAATGATGACCCCAATGGCTCAAACTGTTCAGCAACTAATTGTTTATCATCCCTGAAGTGGTAGGTGCCTAGCTCTTACAACATAATTCAAAATGCACATTCTACCAAAAATGAAAACGCTCGTCTTGACCCCCCTGACTTTGACGGCAGTAATACATGGCCTACCCTGCATATATGTAAGGTTGTGATATACCAACCCGAAGGGCAACTCATGGACATGCTTGGCCCCCAAGGACAGCCATTGGATATGGGTGGGTTGGATGGCATCTGGTTTGCAAAATTGTGAAGTTACAGCCGATGCATCGGCAGTATTTCTGCCCATTTAGGGGTTAAGGCATGTGCCGCTCCCAATTGCATGCAGGCCGCAACGGCCGGCCTCAAAAGGTATGTCGAGTGAACCCTATGACCTAGCTATAGCGGCCACCCTTCCATCTCACTGGCTACTGTAAAGACTTACTATCAATGAGACGACCAGTGCAGGCCGGCAATTGGAAATCTGGAGAATCCATCCGGACCATGGACGTCATCCGCACGCTGTATGAGGGGACGACCACTTCGGTGCGCACTCAACACGGCTTTACCCCGCCATTAATTAATTAATTAATTAATTAAACACGTGCTCCCGTTGGGGAGTCATGCGGAGCACCGAAGTGCTTTTAATCCCTGTGTGTGCACAACAGGAGTAAGGGCAGAGACCCCCGTTCTCCCTCATGCCAAAGGCATGCCACAGCTGCAATCGGACACGCTAAACTACGATCCGGCAATCTGAGGGTGCAATAAGACCATGTGAGCATGGCATAACAAGGAGCGTACGTGGGCAAGTAATCTGATCATAGCCAGGACGTAGCATGGCTGTACTAGGACAAAGCTAAGGCTATGGCTGGTTGTGTATACCGTGCGTTAGCGGTGCACGTGACTAGGTATGTTGGCACCGCTAGGCAAACATTCTAAGCATGGCTGCCATAGCGACAGTGACTACCAATGGATACAAGCTAGGGCTATTGCAAGCTATTCTAGCCCGCTGGGGGCGTCCACATCTTGTGGTTGATCATCAGGTCCCTGCCCCTCCAGTACACCTTGGGCTTCTGGGGGTCCTGCTTGTGGCGGAGGTATTCCGGCCACAGGTCGATCGCGTCGCTGCTGCTGCTGAGCGGGTCAGGTCGTCGTCCAGCGTCAGGGTGAGGTCGTGCAACCTCTTGCGACGAGAGAGGAACCGCTGCTTATCCTCAGGGGAGGGGAAGGTGAGCAGGACTGGTGGGGGAGCCGCCTTGTCCCGTGAGTGGGAAGGCGGTGGCACCCTCGCAGTTCTACCTCACCTACTAGGCCCATGAGGGTAAGAAGCTGGTTCTTGAGCTCGTCAGCAAGGGAGGTTGACGTCTCACCTGGCTTCTGGGGGAAACGACGCAGCATCCGACTCGGCACTCGTGGCGAGCGCGGTACCCCGCCATGCCCACTGCAGACCGGACGTCTGGCAGGGAACTGCGTCCTGACGCCGTACCTGTTTATTATTGTAGTGGATTAATAATGTTATGCGCCAGGCACGTGCTCGCTTTGCTAGCATTGCAAGCCGTGCCCCTGGCCCGGCTGGCGATCACGAATGAGCTTGGGGAAGGGGGGCCGACTAACAGGCAGAATTTACTAGCTGATCGACCTCATTTATGCCGACGACATCTCGCTCATCGATCGAGAAGCCGGAGTCTGCCCAACTTTGGCTGGACTGCCTGGCGCTCGAGGCTCGGGCGGTTGGTCGATAGAAATCAGCCCCAAAACGGAGGCCCTCAGTGGCCCTCGGCATGGCAGGGCCCTCACCCACACTCCGCCTCTTAGACGACACCGAGGTCAACTACCCTACTTCAGGCCGCTTCAAGCTGCTCGGCAGTTGGCTTCCCGACTGCGAGGACGACCTGACGACACGGATCGGCACGGCGTGGGCGCAACTACATGACCACCGCCGCTGGTGGAGCAACCCCGCCCTACCCCGGATCGATCGTCAAGAGTGACCTCTTCAAGGTCGTCATTCTGATGACGATCCTGACCTACGGCGCCGAGACCTGGACACTGACGCAGGAGCTGGAGCAACGACTCGACCGGGCAACGTCACCAAGATGCTGCGCAAGATCCCCTTTGGTTTGCACATTACATAGTAATGAGGATTTGTACGCTGATTTGCCCTATGTTTCCCACATTATTAGGCACAGGCGCCTGGGCCTAGCCGAGCACCTGGCGCCCGCACAGATCAGGTAGACACATCAGATAGACTAGCTGGCACCAAGCCCGCCCAGCCTGCGCATGGGCGATATGTCCTAACCTGGCGTGCCCCAGGCCGCGCGCGGCAGGGCCGCCACCCGTGGACATTTCGTGATAGACTCGGCATGGACATGTATGTGCTGCACTAGACGTGACGGGCCCACCACACCCGGGAAGCCTCCTGGTTTGTCTGTAATATGGAGGCAGATGGTACGCAAGGATAGATGGCAAGTAGTGATGAAGGAGACCACCCCCAAGTCTGTGGGGGCTCCGCATGTGACCGCCAGCATATCAGTGGCATTCATAGCGATTCGGGCCGCGGTACGTGCCCACAACCCTGTTGTAACTAGGACCTAGATAGCTTACACCATCCATTCCATCCCATGTTCCCCTCCCACTGAGGACTTATGCTCTCGTGCATGACGCAGTCACGTGTCTATCTATTAGTTAATTAATTAATATCCGGACCATGGTAGCCGCTCGAGCCTGCCATTACCTTATTCGCGTTTTTGAGTCATTCCCGGATTATGGATATCTCCCGCGGCTTTCGCGGCTTTCCTCTCAGACAACTACCCGAGTCCTTAATTAATTCCACGGCGTTGGATCGCCATTTATTTAATAAGCACGTGACTGCGTCACGTGGGTGCCAATGCAGAGTAAAGGAACCTTCAACCCTATTTACACAGCGAGAAGGAGGGAGGGCTCCCTAGCTTCTCTCACTGCCGCAAATGGGCAGGCCACAGAGCGCTCTCTCCACAGCATGGTGCCGGGGCGCAACACTGTGGGTGGAGTACAACCAGTGCAATACCATAGGTAGGCTGGCGCATAGCTTATGCTACAAAGGTAAGCTAGGTGGGCTCAAGACGTCGGCTAAGGCGCAAGCTGATGGCCATATTAAGGTGCCAGAGTTAATTGAAGGTACTATAACGTTGGGAGCTAATATCATTTCAAGTGCTGTAATGCCTAAGCTCCTACCTATGGTATTGCACAGGTTGTATTGCACCCACAGTGTTGCGCCCCGGCATGAGTGCACCATGCTGTGGAGAGAGCGCTCTGTGCCCACTTGCGGCAGTGAGAGAAGCTAGGGCGCCCTCCCTCCTTCTCGCCGTGTATATAGGGTTGAAGGTTCCTTTACTCTGTATGTATTGGCACCCACGTGACGCAGTCACGTGCTTATTATTATTATTATTATTATTATTATTATTATTATTATTATTATTATTATTATGCCTAAGCTATCCCATAATAATCGATTGCCCCCATCTAGACAACTAGCTTGAGTGCTCTATGCCTGGATCGCCATGCGTCCAGGCATAATAGTTGTCTCACTTCATATATTATATGAATGATGGATATGCATTCGATGATGGATGTGCATGTTCAGAGATCGACTACGATTAGTTCATGATTAGTTGTATGTCCTAGCAGCTGGTCCCCCTCCACAGCAGACGAAATCAACACCTGCACCGTCCACCAAGCATGGGCGGCCGGCCCTCCGCCGCCTTTCGATGACATAATTCTGGACATGCCGTTACCTCTAGGTGCATTAATTTAATTTATTTATTTATACGAAACTGCGTCGCGTGAGCAAAAGTCCTTAGGCAAATGAATATGGGATGTGGTGGATGGTGTACATAGAATGATATATTTTCTATAGTTACAGGCGCCGTTGCGGGTTGATACCACGCCCCGAATCGCTATAATATGCATGCCAAACTTCAGTCGAGTGAACACGCGGAGCCTTCAACAACTGGGGGGCGATGTCCTTCATCTTTACGTGTCATCTGCCTCCACCATATTACAGATCGACTCGCAGTGGGCTCTAGCTAGGTCTGGGCATAAGTATAAAATGAGGAAGTACTAGCTTGCGTGTCATGCGCATGCCGGGCATGCCACGGAGTACTATTATGCTACTAATCTGAATGCAGGGTAGACCAGCATGTCCGCAGGTGGACGTAATTGCCCCAGAGGATAGCCGCTATAGGCTACCGCCTCGTCTGCTATGTAAGAGTAGTAGAGGACAGCCGCTCAGATGAGGATTATACCTGATCCCCCTCTAGTGACTATATGGTTGGGGCATGATGCAGACGATATTTGTCACGTTCATGTATATATCAGATCGATATATGTATATCTAATGAGATTATAGCATAGTACTCCGTGGCATGCCCATGCACTTGACTCGCAAGTACCTACTACTTATACTAATCATTAGAAGATTTAATTAGATGAAAGTTACAAATTTATAGCGTCTGCATCATGCCCCAACCACTACAGTACGTCACTAGCCCACCAAGGGGGATATATAATCTTCATCCAAGCTGTCCTCTTCGGGCGTCAGCCCGGCCCCGCGTCTATAGGGAATAGCACATGCCCGCATGCCTAGCCTATGACGGAAAGTCCAGGCCTAGGGGTGACCTCGCCGCGCGGCGCGCGCGGCCTGGGTCATGCCACAAGAGGATCAACAACAAAACGCCCCGGGCGGCTGAGCGGGCCGGCTGGGTGCGCCAGCTATGTTGCGCCTGTCGGATGTGTCTATACCTGATCTGTGCCCTTAATTGGGTCCGAGTCACCCTGACAGAGCATCGGACAACAGAAAAAAACGCTAGTAAGATAGTTATCCACCCCAGGTTTTGGTCACTGGGTCTGATTGCCCTGGTGCGTATGCCCCTAAAACTTACCCTCAGGCTCCTAGACGGAGGCCTAGCTTGATATAGTCTCCCAAACCGGTGCCGCTACTAGATATACTGATGCATGCATGAGTTCCAAGTCGATCTATCTGTACGGACCATGCACGGGGCAGCCTTACCAGTTGCTTCCGCTGTACTGGCTTTTGCTATGTCGAACAGTCAAAGTTTTTTTGCCCCCACAGTAGTTGCTAGACTCTCCCGGTGATCGCTTTGCACATGCCTTTCAAAGGTGGCCCCGTGTCTAGGTAACGAGATAATTCAAAGGTAACGAGAAGAGGGGGGCCGGGCTCCCATAATATATGCCCCCTTCTTGAGCACAGTGTGCATCAAACATGCAGGGATGAAAGCTAGGTGCATACTCAAAAGTCGGTACCCCGTGACTCTCTGGCCTATAGGCTATAGCTATTGTTTAGTAGCCATGTCCATCTTCCACGTCAGCCTGGCGCGCAGCACCTTTGCTGCGCTTCGATCGAGTATAGTACTTGGTGGTGCAGGACTGCAGGTGCACCTGCATGGCTAGCTTGCACTGATGTAGCACCCAGAGCAGGTGGCAGTATACATCATCCCCCGGCACTTGCAGGTTGCAGACGATAATGGCTGACGGCGGTATGGCTGACGGCGGAGCTCAGATCTTTTGCGTCTGAGCCCCAAATTCGGTCAGACCACTTGCATTCGATGCGCTTTTTTGAGACGCACACGCCAGTACAATCGGTTACGGCTGAAACGCAGTATTGCCAAAGTTACGCACGTGACAAGCAGCTATGACGACCCCAAAAGCAAAACGGGGTTTGGAAAAGGAGCTTGCCGGCTCGATCCCAGCCCAACCCACTCGCCATCGTCCTTGCCCAGCCGTCTGGGCCTGCCAACCCACCGCCAGCAAACCCATCGCCCAGCGCCTCGCCCGAGCCCAAGAAACCCTGCCACGAACCCAAATGGCGAAAGTACCTACCAGATTTCGAAAGCTTTTCTTTCACCAACTGGCTGGAACTGACCAAAGACGAATGCGCCAAAATAGTGCGTTTCTTATCACAGGAACGCAAGCTCCATGGGGCCGTAGGGCCCATCCCCGCCGACGACCTGGAGAGGTTCCTTGCCAGGCCAGAGCTCAACCACCGCATCGCCATCATGTGCAGCTACTTCCAGCTACCTATGAGCAGAATTGTCGCCAGGATCCGCACCCCAGCCCAGCCTGCGCGGCCGACAGCCACATCGGCTTCCTCCCTCTGCAAGGATGACATCCGAGCAGTGCTGGAGGAGCACGTGACCTGGCCGTTGGCCGAGAAGCTGACCTCGCTGAACACGACGCTCAACACGGTGGAAGCCCGGGTCTCCAACGTGGAAACCAAGGTCGTCCACAAGCTACAACCCCAGTTCACGGCGCTACACACCGCGGCGCAGGCTTCGGAAACGCATGCTGCACTTGTCTCTCGCCTTAACCAGGTGGAGGGCAAGTGTGGCGTGCTCCTGAAGAAGCTTGAGGCCATCACCGCCCACACCGAGGCCCTGGCCACACAGGTCCCCAAGATAGCGGAGCAGACGGCCACCATTGCATCCCAGCCACCCCGGCAGGATGCTGGCGACCTCCCGCCGCTCTCCTACGCGGACCTGCTGCGGTCAGCGACCGCCTCCACCACCGACGCCATCGCCACAAAGCTCCAGGAGCTGGAGGACCACCGCCAGGCCCAGCAACAGGAGGTCACCGACCGCGATCGCCGCGAGTGCCGAGTGGTGCTACGTCGCTTCCCCCAGAATTAGCCGGCAGGTGAGACGTCAACCTCTCTTGCTGACGAGCTCAAGAACCAGCTTCTTACCCTCATGGGCCTGGTAGGTGAGGTAGAACTGCGTGGGTGCCACCGCCTTCCCCACTCACGGGACAAGGCGGCTCCCCCACCAGTCCTGCTCACCTTCCCCTCCCCTGAGGATAAGCAGCGGTTCCTCTCTCGTTGCAAGCGGTTGCACGACCTCACCTGGACGCTGGATGACGACCTCATGCACCCCCGCTCAGCAACAGCAGCGACGCGACCTGTGGCCGGAATACCTCCGCCATAAGCAGGACCCCCAGAAGCCCAAGGTGTACTGGAGGGGCGGGGACCTGATGATCAACCACAAGATGTGGACGCCCCCAGCGGGCTAGAATAGCTAGCCCTAGCTTGTAACCATTGGCCGTCACTGCCGCTATAAGGCAGCCATGCCTAGAATGTTGCCTAGCTGTGCCAACACACCTAGTCACGTGCCGCCAACGCACGGTACACAACCAGCCATAGCCTTAGCCTAGTCCTAGTACAGCCATGCTACGCCCTGGCTATGTTCAGATTACTTGCCCACGCTCCTTGCTATGATATGCTCACATGGGTCTTATTGCACCCACAGTTTGCCGGATCGTTAGCCTGTCCTTTTAGCTAGCCGCGCCCGATTGCAGCTGTGGCATGCCTTTGGCATGAAGGAGACTGGGGGTCTCTGCCCTTTCTCCTGTAGTGCACACACAGGGATTAAAAGCACTTCGGTGCTCCGTGACTCCCCAACGGGAGCACGAGTTTAATTAATTAATTGCAGGTTGTTGCTTAGTAGAACAGTAAGTAAAAAACCATATCGTACCGCTCATTCTCCGAGGTATTAATTGATTAACTAATTAATTAGCGGGTGACTGTGTCACGTGAGTGCTGGAATACAGATCGAGTTAAGGAGCCTTCAACCCCTATTATACACAGTGAGGGGGGGGGCGCTCGAGCTTCTCTCACTACCTCAATTAAGTGGGCAGGCCACAGAGGCTCTCTCTCTCCACATCAGGGTGCCGGGGCGCACTGACACTGTGGGCCGGTGCAATACAACAATAATGCAGTACCAGATACAGAGTAGGCTGACGCATATAGCTCGGGATGGTACTATGATGACCAGATACAGCTCGGGATGGTACTATGGAATGCCCGGGGTGGATTCATTCAGTTCGTTCACGCGCCAGCGCCTCCGTTGCCACTGGGCATGGTTTCTCAGCAGAAAGTGGCTAGCTCTCTAGCAGCATATAGGCAAAGTGTGGCCGCTAGTAAGAGCCGGGCTAATACATCATCTGGTGGGGTCCCATCATGGGCATTAACACATGGTCACTGAGGGCGTGGGCCACTTCAGCTGAGCTGTACTATGCAGGAGCCTGTACTTTTATACTACTAAGTACTATACTACTAAGGTCGGCCTAGGCTGGGGTGGCTGCCTAGGGTTGCCGGCTGCCAGTGCTTGTTGTGGTCGACGTAGATGGGATTACCGCCCTCGAGTAGACCGCCGGGCTTCTTCCCCGGCCGCGGCTTGCCGGAGCTGGAAATAGGTACGTCGGCCCGGCAGAGCTCCCGGGCGTCGTTGTCAGTTGTTGCTGCGCTGGCCATGATGTCATGCAAGTCGTCGCGTCGATCCAGCGTGTAGGGTCGCCCTGCGAGCCTCATTGGCACGGCGCTTGAGGAACAGCTAGCATCTTGTCCGCCATGGCGTCCAAGGTGAGGATCAGCGGCCGTGGGCGGTCCAGCCTGATCCCGCGAGCGGAGAAGGTGGATAGCCCTGAGTGTGACCGCAACCGATGCATTCATGAGAGCCATGGGGACAAGGCCGATAGCGTCCTCAATATTAACGCCTGGGCAAAGGTCTCAGAGGTCTCACCTTGCAGCTGGGGGAATTAGTGCTTGTCGATGACATTGAGGCTGTGGTGAGGTAGAACTGCGTGGGTGCCACCGCCTTCCCCACTCACGGGACAAGGCGGCTCCCCCACCAGTCCTACTCACCTTCCCCTCCCCTGAGGATAAGCAGCGGTTCCTCTCTCGTCGCAAGCGGTTGCACGACCTCACCTGGACGCTGGATGACGACCTGACCCCCGCTCAGCAACAGCAGCGACGCGACCTGTGGCCGGAATACCTCCGCCATAAGCAGGACCCCCAGAAGCCCAAGGTGTACTGGAGGGGCGGGGACCTGATGATCAACCACAAGATGTGGACGCCCCCAGCGGGCTAGAATAGCAATAGCCCTAGCATGTAACCATTGGCCGTCACTGCCGCTAAGGCAGCCATGCCTAGAATGTTGCCTAGCTGTGCCAACACACCTAGTCACGTGCCGCCAACGCACGGTACGTGCAACCAGCCATAGCCTTAGCCTAGTCCTAGTACAGCCATGCTACGCCCTGGCTATGTTCAGATTACCTGCCCACGCTCCTTTCTATGATATGCTCACATGGGTCTTATTGCACCCACAGTTTGCCGGATCGTTAGCCTGTCCTTTTAGCTAGCCGCGCCCGATTGCAGCTGTGGCATGCCTTTGGCATGAAGGAGACTGGGGGTCTCTGCCCTTTCTCCTGTAGTGCACACACAGGGATTAAAAGCACTTCGGTGCTCCGTGACTCCCCAACGGGAGCACGAGTTTAATTAATTAATTAATTAATTGAGGCTGTGTTTGTCGAGCTCGGCCTCCTCGAGGAGGTACGCGAGCTCCTGTTGCCTGAGCTGTGTGCATGCACAGTGATGACGGAGGTAGTTTAGGTGGAATACCTCAGCAGGATCATTGGCGGCCCAGGTCTGGGTGGAAAGGGCATCGATCACCGTACGTCCTGGCCAGCGGGGGCTGGCTTGGAGGCAACATTTGTCCGTCACCTCCTGTGCCAATGTCTATTATTACTGGGCGGTAATACCTGGCCGCGCACGGTGTTCTGCAGGCACTTGAGGGCGATGGCATCAACATGGTCATCGAGTTGCTCAACAAGAGCTCGAGCAGATGGGCCGTGATGGTGGCGGTGGTGGCGGTGGTGGCGCTGGCGGCGGTGGAGGTACGGGATGCGAGGAGGATGGATGAGGCGGTGGCGGTGGTGGTGAGAACTGGATCGAGCTTGGCAGCCAGCGTGCCTCGATCCCATGGCCGCCACATCTGCGGCGAGGGAGTCATGTGCTAGTTGCTCGAAGGCCTCCGCGAGGATTGAGGGCGCGGAAGGTGGCGCGTCAGCCATGGTGGTGGAGGCGGAGGGAGGAGGGGCCCATATCTCGGCGTCAGAGCGCCCGAGGAGGCGGAGAGCGGAAGGAGACGGTGTGCTGAAGTGCCGGGCGGGGGCAGGCAGATCGACAGGACGGCGTCCTGCAGTATTGACGTACCATGACGCCGTCCGGCAGATGAATTTGGTTGTGGTTGTAGAGGTGGGTGCACAGCTCCAAAAGCGAAGCGTACGCCCCGTAGAAAATGCAGTGCACCCTTCTCCCGGGGCGTGTGTTCAATAGCTATCGCCGATGGCAAAGTCGGAAAGCCGGCAGCTCGGATCTGCAGGGCTCGGGACTGCGTTTGGGATCAGGCGAGGCCGCAGGAGGAGCCGAATGTACCACTAAGAGTTCCATGAGTGGTGCATGGCAATATGCTGCCTTCCGAGCCAGTCGTAGCTTCAGGGCTCAGCGCTGCCGCGCCAGGCTGTGCTGAGTCGTGGTGCCTTTGCTGGCCATTATTTTGCGTACCAGCTTCGGGCTTGTCACAATACTGCGTTACAGCCGAAACCGATCATAAAGTTAAAGGAGAACTTTTGCGGATGACTGTAGGTGTCAGTCGGCGATGCCTTAGGATCAGGAGACGTCCGTCCTATAGTCAGCAAAAGTTGGTGCGAGAGGTCCCCAGTTTGATTCCGGCCTGGATTCATTTGCAGATCGCGTTTTCCGCGGACCGGCACTGAACGCAAATGGTTTTCACCTTTGCGGCGTGCCAAATCAGAAAATCAGAATAAAGTAGCAGATGCGCCTCGACAAGACGCATCGGTTGCAAGTACTCCGGCTCAGATGCAAAAGTTTTGAGCTCCGCCATCGATCAGCCATGTCCGCCGTCAGCTAAGGCATTTTTTTGCATGGGGCTGCGTGATGTGTTTCGAGGATGACATCACAACGAAACGATGACCCCAGATCCGCAGTCTAGCTAGATACGTGTTTCCTTCCAGTAGCAGATCTCCTGCCTCTATATAGAGGCGCCCACAAAACCGTAACTAGAGGCTAGATATACATCCAACCCGTTCCAATGTTTTCGATCAATGAGGATTTATACTCCTGTGACTCCATGTCTACGTTTCGTAAATAACGATATCAAAATTTTCTGGCAAGCCCTGGCCTGTTTGCGCACTAGTAGTATCGTCATAAATTCACCCATTATCAAAAGGGAGTAAACAGACGTCCAGCGCTGTAATCGTAAGCAATTCATACTACTTAGACTGGGACACGCCGGATACTGCCAGTTAACACACTTGCACTTCCCTTGAACAAAAAGGGCTGGCACAATCCCACACGTGAGTATGATAGTTTAAGACATGACAGTTTCGGACAAAAACCAGCACGGCTGGGCCCACTTTGGACGACGTGCATGGTTCTTTGATTCACGAGTACTGCGCGGTGTCAGTTTAACTGATGGGCCTAGCTATCTGATAACCGTATGCGCACTTGAGCTTCGGCTGCCTCCACGGCATCTCTTGGCATAATCGACAGGAACTCCTTCAAAGACTTCTTTGCCGCCTGCATACAAAAGTTTCACAAGCAGCACCAGCGAATTGTAAGGTGAGTGTTCATATAGAGAAAACGCACACCAAGCAGGACTGCACAAGTATCTGGTGTTCTGATAAGAAGGGTGACTGCCACTTGTCAAACCAAATGATATGAAGTGCAGCAGTTCTGCAGTGCTACAGAGGAGCATGGCACCCCAATCGCACCAGGCATGGCTCGCAGTACTGACTCCCACGATGCTATCTCTGGCAGTTGCTAGTGAGAAGCGGCCGTGACCTCATGCGGACCTGAACACATACAAATGGGACATAAGGAGAGGAAGCTCTGGGAAAACACAACACCGATTACTTACAAGGAACAGTAGTGTATGTAGCAACTAGGTATACAAATAGTTGTTCAGTGGTTTCTGCAGTCCTGCAAGCTATATCTATCGTGCCAAATGGCAGCAGGGTATAACCTGCGAGGGGAATAGGACTTATGGGTATCCCATGTAGGTACACACAATTGAGGGATGTGGGCCTCTCCATCCAGTCATCGTTCGGTCCTCAGGTACTTGTAGAAGACTTCACCATCGAGAGCCGACAGCTACTTTGCGGAACTCACCTGGACCGCCTGCTTGCTGAAATCCGCAAACTCGCGCCTGTTGGTAAACCACACCCCAGCACGCAGCACAAGGGCCCACGAACATTTGTACGCACACATGTTTGTCTGGTGTGAGTCCGTGCACGCACGCACGCACGCACGCACGCACGCACGCACGCACGCACGCACGCACGCACGCACGCACGCACGCACGCACGCACGCACGCACGCACGCACGCACGCACGCACGCACGCACGCACGCACGCACGCACGCACGCACGCACGCACGCACGCAAGCACGCATGTATGCATGCACGCACAACACACACACACATAGGGGCCTACCACAGGGTGCCAATGAAGGGATGGCGGGGCGTGCGATGTCAGAAGCAGGCAAGGAAGTACAACCAGAATGTTTACCAGGCAATGTTTGATGGTGTACGGTCACCAGAACGTCCTTCTAGATGAGCCTAGTAGGCAGTACTGGTGAGATCAAGCTAGACGCAGTGGGTTTGAGACTATTCTAGTTGCACCCCTTTGCTGGCATGGAATATGGCTATGCATGCTGTATCAACGATGCATGCACGACTAACAGACGTAGCTCTGCAGACCCAGGCATATGGTCCCAAGGTGGAACCAACACATGCTGCTCTCAGTCAGGGCATAGGCACCCAGTTCTGAAAGGAATTATTGTCCTGCATTCAACGTGTTCTCGTGCTTTATGTATGAAAACAGGACCACTCGCAAAAATGGAGACACCGCTTTAGTGCCTGTTCTTTGGACAGTCATACTCTTCCAGATTTCTGGCCTGTGCTGGTTGTCTCTTTGATACACCGGCGAGACAGAACATGGTTCCCGTGCAGACCTGAGGACCTGCCACCTGCCATCTTGCCCTCTTGCACACAGCAGCCGAAATTATGTAGGGTAATAAAATATGAATACGGGCGCATGCAGCAACACCATGAATGCCTAACTGGGAAAGCTGTCGGGCGACATGAGAGGCAAGTATAGTACCTCTGTGGGCAGATGCCAGTATGTAAAATGCAATGGTATGCTCAGGATGAAACAGTGAGTGTTCCATAAACAGGATCGTCTGCTCAGTATAAAAAGTGCCAGTTCTATCAAGGTTTTGGTTTGCTACATGACATCCTTACAAAAGCCAACAGTCTGCTCAGTATTAAAAATGCCATAATGCCAGTACAAATGCCATAATGCGGTAATGCGATAATGCGGTAATGGGGTAGTGAGGTAGTGAGGTAGTGAGGTAGTGCCGTAGTGCGGTAGTGCGGTAGTGCGGTAGTGCGGTAGTGCGGTAGTGCGGTAGTGCGGTAGTGCGGTAGTGCGGTAGTGCGGTAGTGCCGTAGTGCCCTAGTGCCGTAGTGCCGTAGTGCCGCAGTGCCGTAGTGCTGTAGTGCCGCAGTGCCGCAGTGCCGTAGTGCCGTAGTGCCCTAGTGCCGTAGTGCCGTAGTGCCGTAGTGCCGTAGTGCCGTAGTGCCGTAGTGCCGTAGTGCCGTAGTGCCGTAGTGCCGCAGTGCCGTAGTGCCGTAGTGCCGTAATGCCCTCATGCCATAATGCCAGTACGAAACAAATGTCTGTTCAGAAGGGAAAACTCACTGTTGCTTCTCGGACGGGATTCCCCGATTCTCAAAGTACTTGGAGTAGTTGGCCTGTACGCCAGTACCGGCAAGTTGTGCACAGGTACCAGCAATTTGTGCACAGGTACCAGCAAGTTGTGCACAGGTACCAGCAATTTGTGCACAGGTACCAGCAAGTCATGCGCACCAGGCCAGGAATGCATGCAAACATAGCGTGAGAAAACGATATTGCCATGGACGGTTCATTCATATCCATAGCGACATGGAATGACAGATAACTTGGCAGTGCCCAAAATAGTTACCACGCTTACGTCACAGACAATGGTTCTATAAATGGCCTTATAATGGTTCTAGAAATTGACTTATAATCCTGGCCTACATCACACTTTAACTTTCCCAGGGTAGCTGTCTGCACAGAAGACAGAAGGCAGCCGACAATAGAAGGGATAGGACAAGCATACTGCTTACCCCTATCCGATAATAAGCAATACAATGGATCCTGGTCGGCATGGGTGGAAGAATGGTACACCCAACTGCTGATGGGTTTGTCCCTCAGGGGCAGTCATTGAGGCACTAGCTCCAGTGTAGGTACTCCCTTGCTCAGCCGGACAGACAACTAGCAAACCAGGCATTGCTCGTCTCCCCCCTCACAGGGAAAGTTGGAAAGTAAAGGCATCCAAAAGTAGTATAGCAGAATCCTGGTAAAGGCATCCAAGAGTAGCATAACAGAATCCTGGTAAAGGTATCAAAAAGTAGTATAACAGAATCCTGGTAAAGGCATCTTAAAGTAGTATAACAGAATCCTGGAAGCCCGGTGGCCAGGTGCCACGTACCTGTGCCCAACCCATGAGGCGCACAGCATGCTGACATGTCTGGGCGAATCAAGCACATCGGGCACATGAATCCCATCGCGAAACCCTCCCCTAGCATGCATGCCCAGGCTGATGGGCGCAGAGCGGACAGGTGGAGTGCTAGCTTGTCACGAGCCCAGTGCATACATACCATGGAGACAAATAGAGGAGATCAATATCGAGGAGTTATGCTCAGGTGACGTGGTCTAGGTGTAAATTAATGGAGATATACTCAACGTCACCTCGCCAGGGTTTTCCCGATAGGTTGCCTCGGGGGTGTCAGAAGAACACGCCCGCCAATACAGAGACCATGACCCCAACAACAGAGGCACAACATGTCAGCTTGCTGTGCTGAACACATGGGTTGATTGCGTGACAAATGTGATCAGGTCATGGCATCAAACACAAGCCATGGTTAATGAAGTACTTGGGCCCCACCTCCTTGATGTACTCGAGGATGTCCAGCATGATGGCACGTGGAAATATAGTTAGGTCAGTAGATATGGCATAAAATACAAATAACATATACATCAAGCATTTGCTCCCCACCTCCTCGGTGTACTCCATGATGTCGCGCGCCAGCATGATGGCGTAGTTGTACTGCTGGGTGCTGTCCAACCACGCCACCGCGCTGTCAGGTATGGGTGGGTCATGGGTGGGTGGGTGGGTGGGTGGGTGGGTGGGTGGGTGGATAGGTGGGCATGGTATCGTTGTGTGATAGGATGGGAACAGTACATCAATAGGATAGGCACGGTGTGTGGGTGGGTGGATAGGTGGGCATGGTATCGTTGTGTGATAGGATGGGAACAGTACATCAGTAGGATAGGCACGGTGTGTGTGTGTGTGTGTGTGTGTGTGTAATGATACACATGGTTCACTAATGGGACGACAGGCGGGTAGATGAGTGGTTAGTTGGTTGGTTGGTTAGTTGGTTGGTTAGTGGTTGGCCACCCCACCGGGCACCCCACCCCACCCCACCCCACCCCACCCCACCCCACCCCACCCCACCCCACCCCACCCCACCCCACCCCACCCCACCCACCCCCCCACCCCACCCCACCCCACCCCACCCCACCCCACCCCACCCACCCCACCCCACCCCACCCCACCCCACCCCACCCCACCCCACCCCACCCCACCCCATCCCATCCCATCCCATCCCATCCCATCCCATCCCATCCCATCCCATCCCATCCCATCCCATCCCATCCCATCCCATCCCATCCCATCCCATCCCAGCTCCGCCCAGCCCAGTCAAGCCACGTAAAAAGAGCCCAGTCAAGCCACGCAAAAACATAAACCCAGGGCTCAACACGTAACGCGGTAGAGAACCGTGGCGTCTAAGGCTTTTTTACTTTGGAAAAAGCCCCACACGCAAGAGGGTGGAGAACCAGCTGGTGCCGCTTACTTCTCCAAGTTGGACTTGGCATCGATTGGCGGCTGAGCGTACGCCTTGGAGAGGGCCTTGACATCTTCCCACCGTTGATCTGGCAGGAATAGGCATTGGGCAGCGTTTAAAACCCAGGTGGCACATGTCCAAGGCATATGACCATTCGCATGAGGTTGCAACCGTCCAGCACACACACATGCCGCGAATCAGATGCAGACAAGCAGGGCGACCGCGGTTGAGAAGTTCATTCCACTAAGAGCCCTGCCAGCATGGGCGCTAGGATACTGCATGAAAACCCTTGTCCACTTTCGGACCAAGCATGTTATAGTTTGGTAGTGGTGTTGCAGGTTCCAGGTTTAGAATCCCGGACCACTGCATGCTAGGGTACATCCGGGTCATTTCGCGACCCGAACCCGAACCCGAACACCTGGGGAGAGTACCCGAACTCGAATACCGAACATATCCGGTGAATATGTTTTTCCGGGTGACCCAAACACGAACACGAACTTGTGCTGTAAGATTTGAAGGTGACCCGAACCTGAACCCGAACATTACCCTAACATTACCCAAGCATTTACCGAACATTTACCAAACATTTACCGAGCATTTACCGAACATTACCCGAACATTTACTGAATGCGAACAGTTCATCAAGATTGAACTTCTGAAACCGAGATAAAGAAAACTTTGTATTATATTATCTTTTTTATTGGCTTGTACTTAAGTATCGTATTATAAGTAAAAAGTTCTGCAGTTCGAAGAAAATTCGGCTGAAAACAACATCAACAACCTTGTCAACAACCGAAAAGTATGGAAATGTTCGGTACCGGGTCTGAGGCGGATATATTCGCCCGGTTCCCAGGGTGACCCGAATACGGACACGAACATGTTCTGTAAGTTCCGAGGGTGACCCGAACCCGAACAGCACATACTCCGCCGAACATTTTAGGCGACCCGAACACCGCACATGTTCCTTATTCACCCGAACATGTTCGTGTTCGGTATGCGGCGGATGTGCCAGCCCTACTGCATGCTTGTATCCACCAGCATGCTCGACGTGCAACGTCTACTGTGTGGCAAGGCAGGCAACGTCCAGGCTTGAGGTATTGGCAATAATGACAATCTGCATTCAAGCACCTGACACCGGCTTGTCTGTGTTTTATCGCCAAGCAGGCCGACAAGTCATATTTTAATCAGCGCCTGTTTTGACCTACCCATGATCACCTAATGGTCGCTTGCCAAGTACACCAAAACTGTGGGTGTATCGTTGCATGGCTTTGGGGTCGATGCCTTAGCCGCGCTAACCCACCCATGATCACGATGCTGAGTTTCGGTAACCTTTGGGTATTGACATCGGAAAGGCATCTGCAGCTACCTACCCACAATCGCCTCGACGAGCTCATCCAACAGGTTAAGTTAGGTACCGTTCGATATGCTAAGTATCTACGTCAACCCACCCCTGATCGCGCTGTACACCTCGTCCAGCAGGCTCAATAGGACATGGGTACATACGTGACTGCTAACAGCATACATCCACATCAACCCACCCGTGATCGCCCTGTCCAGCTCGTCCAGCAGACTGCGCAGACCGAGCACGCCCACCAAATAGAGGAAGAGCGGGCGAGAGGGCTTGGCACGGGGGACGCTCGTCTGGGGGACACACGAGCGAAGGAGGGAGAGGAGAGGGAGGAGAGGAGGGTCGTTACGTCAGCCAAGCAAAAACACCTTGACAACAAGGAAGGGTGGCAACGCAAGCAAGGGAAGGAGAGCATGATAGTGATGCAACAGGCCGCAAGGTTCACCACAGGAGACCGCCCACTGCCCCCGATTCATCGAGCGAGTAAAACCCTCCCATGCCCCAACGTTTCCCAATCATGCCCCAATCGTCCCCCCCACATCCCCACACCCCACCTGCCACCCCACCCATGCCCTTTCCCTGCATATGCCCTGCCCCAATACGGTGGGCCCCATCCCCATTCCACCCCCATCTTCCCCCCCAATTCCCCAACCAATCCCTTCATATCTTCTTATCTTCTTTCCCCCTGTTATCTTCCAACCAACTACACCACCCCGACTATTATCCTTCCCACTTCCTGCACCTTTTTGCCTTCGAGCAAATGGGAACGCAGCTGTGGCAAGACAGCACTCACCAAAACCCAACCGGACACCAAATCAAGATATCACCGAAGGCAAGCCCACCAATGACCAACCTATACAATCGGATTAGAAACACTAGGGGGTTGCCTAGCGAAGCTTTAGACCAGATACCAAGCCAAGGTCGCCAAACAGACACCAGAACAAGCTGCACACCCAGGACAGGCCCGCCATCCCAACCTGGATAACCAGCACAACAACAAGACATCACATCACCAACACTACACCACAGCAAGCCAAATTTTCAAAGCCACATTTTCAAAACATTCCCCCCCCCCCCCCCCCCCCCCCTCATTTTCACAATCCGGCCCCCGTTCTGCGCTCACCAGGGACAGCCCCGCCAGCACGCCTGAAGCCACCACACCGATGAGCAGCCGCTTGGTGACCGTCTTGTTGACGTCGTCGGCGCTGATGGGAGTGGTGCCGCTCTCCTTGGCCTCCTCCTCGGCGGCCGCGATCATGTCCGCCTCGGTGAAGCCGGGGCGCCCGCCCACCATGTCTGGCAAATGGAACATGGATGGATTGACGGACGGACGGATGGATGGATGGATTGACGGACGGACGGATGGATGGATGGATGGATGGATGGATGGATGGATGGATGGATGGATGGATGGATGGATGGATGGATGGATGGATGGATGGATGGATGGATGGATGGATGGATGGATGGATGGATGGATGGGATTGGATTGGATTGGATTGGATGGGATGGGATTGGATGGGATGGGATGGGATGGGATGGGATGGGATGGGATGGGATGGGATGGGATGGGATGGGATGGGATGGGATGGGATGGGATGGGATGGGATGGGATGGGATGGGATGGGATGGGATGGGATGGGATGGGATGGGATGGGATGGGATGGGATGGGATGGGATGGGATGGGATGGGATGGGATGGGATGGGATGGGATGGGATGGGAGGGGAGGGGAGGAGGGGAGGGGAGGGGGGGGAGGGGAGGGGAGGGGAGGGGAGGGGAGGGAGGGGAGGGGAGGGGAGGGAGGGGAGGGGAGGGGAGGGGAGGGAGGGGAGGGGAGGGGAGGGGAGGGGAGGGGAGGGAGGGGAGGGAGGGGAGGGGAGGGAGGGAGGGGAGGGGAGGGAGGGGAGGGGAGGGAGGGGAGGGGAGGGGAGGGGAGGGAGGGGAGGGAGGGAGGGAGGGGAGGGGAGGGGAGGGGAGGGGAGGTAGGTAGGGATGGATGGATGAATCATGGATGGATGAATGGTTGAATGCATGAATGGATGGATGGGTTCACGTCTGGATAGCTAGCAGGAGATGGGCCGATTGAGGTGCGAATTGTGAGTCAGAATGGGACAGGAGAGGGCCTAGAGAGAGGTGCGATGAGTGACCGGCCAGCCAAAACGCCAAGTCTGACGTGGGATTTACCAGGGATAATGGCTGGCGAGATCCAAGGGTCTGGCAAGGCAGGCTAAGGAATGGTGACTTAGCAAGGATTGATTGCTTGCATATTAGCATAGGGTCAGCAGAAAAGGCTTGATGGGCTGTTGATATGGGCAGCTAAGGTTAACGTGGAGGGAAATCAAAAGGCAGAGGAAAAGCCTAGAGGCAGGCGCGAGTTGTGTGGGTATGACCTACTTGAGTGGTAGTGCCCAGAACTTCGCTGGGGGGCGCAGCAGTGAGAGGGACACGTTCGTTGCATGGTCACTTTGAAAGTAGCTGCTGGGAACTTGGAATATGGCTAACAGGAACCAATCCTACTAACAGAGCATAGCTCTTTTGATCATGCCATGGCGTTCATGTTCATGTGCGTTACACAAATGTGCTGGTTGCCGCACGGATATGCGCATGTGGTAGATATGTGAACGCCACCAGAGAGGCTTTGAGGCATTTTCTTGCTTCATCCCTAGGTTAAGAGACAAGGAACCAGAGGCATGAATGGAATACTAGCCTTAAAAAGCAGTTTTGTTCTTACCAAATAATAACATCAACCGTCCATATTGTCAGACACCGGACATTACAGGGTCATATCGGATACAGCAAATTCATGCTCAAACTCGGGACGGTGGGCAGAACTAGCGCTGCAATTGCCTAGCATTGCACTGCCGTCATGCTCCTAGTACCGCATCATGAGAAGATGGGGCCATCCATACCATGCCCTTATGCTGTCACCATCCACACCATACCAAGCCCTCGTGCTCTAACCCTGGACAACAAGGAGATAAGCGAGGAGTTCTCCACACTATCTCATCTTATGTGGTTACTAAACCATCCGACGTGGTTACTATATCACCGATCTGGCTACTATATCATATGTAGCCACAAACCTGACAGGTCCTTGGGAAGGCTGAACTCGAGATCGCTCCCCTGGGGCTTGGCCGCGGCTTTGGCCATCAGTTGCTGTTGAATCGCAAGCCGCTTCCTTAGCTCCGCGGCTTGACGTTCGAGGTCCGCCAGCTGGCGCCACCGCAGAGCCCAAAGATGAAGACCAAGGTAGACCGCATAGTCGCGTTCGAAAGAGAGGTAGCGTCAGGGTTTTGGTAAGCTAAGTAATCAGGTGATGTTAAGCATGCAGATGTCCAAGGAACAGGTTAGATCAGGTAGTGGATGTAACTTTACAGCTAGTTTGGAATCCATACATGCTAGGTACAGCAAGCAGGTCCACACAGAAAAGTTCATGTCTGATAAACCGTCCAATACCGAGCATATAGTATCATCTGGAAGTCAAAAAGCTGTCTGGCTCCTGCGACCGTACCTTGGCCGCGTCGTCTTGGGAGCTAGCCTGCAAAGGCAGGACACACGACGATAAATGACAATTGACAACGTGCTAGAAAATGTGTTATCGACGTGGTTAGAGGACCCCCACATGCGATATTGCTGAAACGAGCCGTGGACAGTAATAGGGAAGGATAGGCATCTGTTATGCGAGTTGGGCGAAACTCAGGTTAAACGCAGGAATGGACAGGGATAAAGACCTAAAGCCACACGCACGTTGGAGCCATTTTCTGCCGTGGCCAGGACTGGGGAGAAAAACAGCCTTGAACGGCTGGAGACGTGGAATGACGCTAGTTTACTAAACTGTTGCCGAAGACTTTGAGGGCATCCTTTACGTGGACATACTATGTTTTGCCCACGAGCCGACACCGTTCCATAGCGAGGGACAATTGTAAATGGCAATACAATCCCACAAACCGCCGACATTTTCAAGCAAAAAGGTTAAAGTGAGAAGTTTTCCCAATAAAAACGCGGGTAATTCTGGCTGCAGCTATGACGTAGTAATGCGTAATTCCAGCCAGAAGGGGCCACGTAGCACGCCAATACTTGCTTGGATTTTCTCTACCTCTAGCGAGGTTATCACGACGGTAATGCACGGGGCTTGTCCACCGTGTGCCACGTGTTCTCCGGCTCGCGAGGTTATGGCGCGGCGCGAGGCTGGTTGCCTGTGTCATGCGGAGCCACGTTTAAAAAATTCCCGTTAGTGACAAATTTCATAACAGACGTGACCACGTCTTGCTCGACTGGCCATTATTACCGCATGCGGAAGGCTGCCGTTTTAGACTTATGCCAGTCTTGACATTGAAGGGCCATATTTCGCCATAGGAGATTCGTTAGTAACAGTAGCTCTTACCCTTAAAAACATGTGCTTAGTCAAAGCGATTCGTAGCTTCTAGTGTTATATGGGAAGCCGGGGAATTTTGTACTGCATCTTTATGTAATTGCAACCGAGCAGTTTGCACCTCTTAAAAATATCTTGTGCAAGGAGCCATGGGTGACGAAAGGTCCAAGATTGAGGTTGCTATCAGGGTTCGCCCTTTGAATAAGACTGAGCTAAATGCCCGAGGCCCAAATGGACTTCCTATCGGAATGTGCTGGAAGGTTGTCGACAACTGCATCATACAATGTCCACCATCGACGATTCCCTCTGCCAATACTCCTCGATATGCTTTTGGTAGGTTCTAGGGCCATACGATATAGCCACGCGTTAGTTATGCCAGAGTGCTCAGGCCATTAAGGATTCGTCCATAACGGCACGTCCGCCATGGTTTCCTGTTCTGTTGCGTTGAATCGAGGTGTGCTGTCAACACGCGTTTTGTTCCTAATATGGTGAAACACCGCTGCGTGACGTTCGCTGATCCAGACCACGTCTACGACACAGATGTTGGAACCGATTCCATGTACGAAGCGACCACGAAGCATATCATCTTGTCTGCCATTACGGGATTCAACGGTATGTTCACTCACCACTCATGACCTCGCCTGGAAGCAAGCAACTTAAGCAACGATGCTTGGCAGCTGACTTACCAAAATTTCAGGTTGTCTTTGAGGGTACATGGCCACCTGGCCTCCACGTAGCCTGCCAGGCATTGTTGGCGAATCAATAGTGGGTCGGCAAGCACTTCCACATCTTGGCACCTAATGGGAAGGCTTGGCCTCTATTATACTCCCCCCCTCCTTCTATTTAGCCAAGCACCTGCAGGGGATGGGAATACCATTACACGTGGCAGCCTCGACGACCTCATGCAATCGGGTTTGGCTGCTTGAAATGACGCATAGTCGAGGAGCTGTAATCAATGAGCCCTTTGTGGGACTCGACTGATTGCCACGTATGCAGCGACCACCACACAAGCGAGGTCAGAACGTTGAGCCGATTATTCGCTGTTGTGGTAGGCAGCCGTGGGTATGTTCCAGCCTGGTTTCTTACTTGATTGCTAAGTTGGTTGACCGTTTGGTTGGTTCAATTGTTTGTTTCCCGATTCGAATCGCTAGTGGTACTGATGAAAGCATGGCAGTACACATAGAAAAAGTTGCACGTGGCGTTAACTCATCCACACAGTACCTGTTAAGGCTGCACTTGCCAGCAGGCTCCGCCTAAATCTTCCAGCGAACCTTTCTTCTATGCTCTTTGCATGCCGCAAATTTCCATTACGGTGTTGGCTGGGCACATGTCTGGCCATAGTGGACCCCAATCCTTGTCAATGCTTCTCCTTTGCTGCGGTTTGTCAGCTTATCGCTCGGTATCTTGTGAAAGGCGAAAGAATGCAGGCAGCAAGTTGTGGTAGATTTTAGGAAACTTGAAATTTTGGCATATGTCAACCCGTCCTACCGCCCCCTGCTTGTGAGGAATGAAGGGACGTTGCGCATGGAGTGTGGTGGCTGACTTTGTTGTCCTTACCGTCCACTGCCTGCTGCATCCATTGGGGAATGGAGTGTGAAATGAGGGGAGGAACAAAGGGGGGGGGAGACGGAGGAACAAAGGGGGGGTTGGTGGTTGACTTTGTTGTCCTTGCTTTGTTGTCTGTGGATTGCCTGCTGCATCCTTTGGGCCCAATGGCATCCTTTTGTCGTGCCATGCCACCTTTTACCACCCCTCACCAGGCACTGTCTTTGCCTACGGCCAGACGAGCAGTGGCAAGACGCACACCATGCGCGGTGCTGACTCGGTGCCTGGCATTATCCCCCTCGCCGTCTCCGATGCCTTCCAGACAATTGAAGCCGTGAGTGTTGGCGGGCCCCTTGACCACGCGACTGCGTAGCGGTCATGAGGACAGGGCTGCCGTGCCCCAGCGCTCAATTGATGCCCCAAACAGTGATCGCACTCATAGCAGTAGTCAGTGATGTGCCCCAGCGCTCCATTGATGCCCCTTACAGTGATCGCACTCATTGCAGTAGTCAGTGATGTGCCCCAGCCCTCCATTGATGCCCCTAACAGTGATCGCACTCATTGCAGTAGTCAGTGATGTTTCGCCTCCTTGGTCTTCACGCAAAGTTTGCAAAGCAGCTCACAATCTGTGTCCCTGGGTCAGTGTCTTCTTCCCGCCCTGCATGATGCCGCATGCCTCAGCCTTGTCCTCCTCCTCCAGAGAGACCTTTCCCTCCCAGCTGCGAGAAAATAATGCCGGCCCTCAGTCAAGGGGTAGCACACATGGCATCCCCACCACCCGCCAAATAAGTCGCCGTTGGACATGAACTGAATCGAAAGTATGACACTGTGTATGACATCATATATGCCGCATATGACATCATGTATGCCATGCATGACATCATATATGCCGCAGGCGGAAGAGGACGATGCCGTTCATGGCACCATGTACTATAGTATGACACCCAGTATGACGCAAATCATGCCACAGTTTATCGACCATTCCCTGTGTATTCAAAGTTTATCAACCATTCTCTGTGTATTAAAAGTTTATCAACCATTATCTGTGTATTAAAAGTTTATCAACCATTCTCTGTGTATTCAAAGTTTATCAACCATTATCTGTGTATTAAAAGTTTATCAACCATTCTCTGTGTATTCAAAGTTTATCAACCATTCTCTGTGTATTCAAAGTTTATCGACCATTCTCTGTGTATTCAAAGTTTATCAACCATTCTCTGTGAATTCAAAGTTTATCAACCATTATCTGTGTATTCGAAGTTTATCAACCATTATCTGTGTATTCAAAGTTTATCAACCATTATCTGTGTATTCAAAGTTTATCAACCATTATCTGTGTATTAAAAGTTTATCAACCATTCTCTGTGTATTCAAAGTTTATCAACCATTATCTGTGTATTAAAAGTTTATCAACCATTCTCTGTGAATTCAAAGTTTATCAACCATTATCTGTGTATTCAAAGTTTATCAACCATTATCTGTGTATTCAAAGTTTATCAACCATTCTCTGTGTATTCAAAGTTTATCAACCATTATCTGTGTATTCAAAGTTTATCAACCATTCTCTGTGTATTCAAAGTTTATCGACCATTCTCTGTGTATTCAAAGTTTATCAACCATTATCTGTGAATTCAAAGTTTATCAACCATTATCTGTGTATTCGAAGTTTATCAACCATTATCTGTGTATTCAAAGTTTATCAACCATTATCTGTGTATTCAAAGTTTATCAACCATTATCTGTGTATTCGAAGTTTATCAACCATTATCTGTGTATTCAAAGTTTATCAACCATTATCTGTGTATTAAAAGTTTATCAACCATTATCTGTGTATCAAAAGTTTATCAACCATTATCTGTGTATTCAAAGTTTATCAACCATTATCTGTGTATTCAAAGTTTATCAACCATTATCTGTGTATTCAAAGTTTATCAACCATTCTCTGTGTATTCAAAGTTTATCAACCATTATCTGTGTATTCAAAGTTTATCAACCATTATCTGTGTATTCAAAGTTTATCAACCATTCTCTGTGTATTCAAAGTTTATCAACCATTCTCTGTGTATTCAAAGTTTATCAACCATTCTCTGTGTATTCAAAGTTTATCGACCATTCTCTGTGTATTCAAAGTTTATCAACCATTATCTGTGAATTCAAAGTTTATCAACCATTATCTGTGTATTCGAAGTTTATCAACCATTATCTGTGTATTCAAAGTTTATCAACCATTATCTGTGTATTCAAAGTTTATCAACCATTATCTGTGTATTCAAAGTTTATCAACCATTCTCTGTGTATTCAAAGTTTATCAACCATTATCTGTGTATTCAAAGTTTATCAACCATTATCTGTGTATTAAAAGTTTATCAACCATTATCTGTGTATTCAAAGTTTATCAACCATTATCTGTGTATTCAAAGTTTATCAACCATTCTCTGTGAATTCAAAGTTTATCAACCATTATCTGTGAATTCTAAGTTTATCAACCATTATCTGTGTATTCGAAGTTTATCAACCATTATCTGTGTATTCAAAGTTTATCAACCATTATCTGTGTATTCAAAGTTTATCAACCATTATCTGTGAATTCAAAGTTTATCAACCATTATCTGTGTATTCAAAGTTTATCAACCATTATCTGTGTATTCAAAGTTTATCAACCATTCTCTGTGTATTCAAAGTTTATCGACCATTCTCTGTGAATTCAAAGTTTATCAACCATTATCTGTGTATTCAAAGTTTATCAACCATTCTCTGTGTATTCAAAGTTTATCAACCATTATCTGTGTATTAAAAGTATGACATGAAACATGGACACCTTGCCGCGCCCCTTGCCTGCAGGCGGCCAACCGCGAGTTCCTCGTGCGTGTGTCGTACATGGAGATCTACAACGAGGACATCAACGACTTGTTGGTGCCCAAGTCCACCAAGCTGCAAGTGCACGAGACGATCGAGGTGAGAGGGGGGGTCACATGTCAGTAATGGTGGGGATGGCATAGTATAGTGTTTATTATAGACATGAGGGGGGTCGCATGCCAGACTAGTTGGTGGCAAAGCCCACCAAATTTTGTTGCTACGGTTTCCTGTTATTGTTATGATTCTACATTTATCTTTTTAAAAAGATATTTGTGTTGTTAGGCCATGTTAGTGCTACGGAATCGACTCGTATTGTCAGTGCTCTTATTGGAAACACTGTGGATAAAAGTATTTTTCGTTGATTTCCCCCCTTGCCTGCTGTGCTTGTCATGCTACAGACATGAGTAGCATTGTCAGTACTGTAACCACTTCCCACCCACCCACCCTGCCCCATTCATACTGACCTTGGCATGCTACAAACATAACTAGCATCGTCAGTATTGCCCCCCCCCCCACACACACCTTCCCCCCCCCCCGCTTTCTGCCCGTTGCCTGCATCGTTTTTGTCCTGCTGCCAACCCACAGAGGGGCGTCTTTGTCGCGGGTCTGCGCGAGGAGATTGTCACATGCGCGCAGGACGTGATGGCGCTCATGACGCAGGGGGAAGGTGCGAGATGCCATGTCCTGAGAGAGCACTATGCCCGATGTGCCACGCAGGCTTTTGAGGATCTAGCGGCAATGGAGGCTGTTGCGGGTGGGGAGGTGGTTGAGCCGGTTTAGGCTGTTGGCTCTCTCTGCTCGGAAGGGATTTCTGGGGACAGCTCCTTGGTCCACCCCATGGCTCTGGATCCGGCTCTTGCCTCCCTTTGCGTAATACACAACCACCCACCATGTGTGCTTCCCTTGCCCCTTCCCCTCTTGCAGAGAACCGCCACTTTGGCAAGACCAACATGAACGAGGCCAGCAGCCGCAGCCACACCATCTTCCGAATGGTACGTGCCACCCTTTGGGACAGTGCCCTCTGCAATAATGTCGGTAAAGGAAGCCCTATTCACAGACCAGTAATGGTATTCCAGGGACACTAAGCCATCAAGGGTACACCATGGGGCGCACACCCATGCATGAAAGTCCCCCGCACGGTGCGCGTGGCCTTCTTGGACAACGCAATCACCAGCGTTGGCATCAAGCACACGTTCATAGTTGGTGGTACGGCACGCGGGGGCGGCCATAACATCCTTCTGGCTGCCGCTGGTGTGCATACCCGTAGCGTGCGTAAGGATCAGCACACAGCTAGGGTTTTGGGTGGGCATTACCCATGTGGCAAAGTTGCTTGTTTTATCACAGGGCAGCCTGGTGGTCATGTTGATATCGCATCCTCCTCTAGCAAATCGATATAGTAGTATATGCTAGAGGAGTCTTGGAGATGCGCAGAGCCTCCAGACACGGGGGTCAATATATTTGCTCGTAACGCCGGGCTGGCGGAGGTCCGCTGTCTGGTCCAGGACGACGAATTTGAAATCAGGGCTAATGTGGTGGGATCGCATAGCTAATCTGTGCGTCGTTGGTTTGCTTGCAAGCGGCTTGGCCAAGGTATGGCCAACATCAAGCCTGTGGTGCTGTGCCCCATGGTGAGCACTGACGGTACCGCGGCCATAGAAAAAAAAATGTTTTTTTTTTTGGCTTAACATCATGCTGCTGTTGCCTCACCGACAGGTCATCGAGAGCCGAGAGCGTGCCGAGGACGACTTTTCTAACGTGGAAGAGACCGGGTGCGAGGCCGTGCGTGTGTCCACACTGGTAAGGACGGCCTATACTAACTGATACTGCTTTCGCTAGGCAGCGTGTAATGCTGATAGGCCAAGAGCTGTGCCCGTGCCCATGCTGATAAGGCCAGGGCGAGCGTGGCTGGGCATTAAGGAGACATCATAGTAGTATACGGGATGTTGAATAGGCAATACCTGGACCCATGCAATGGTATTATATACGGGATGTTGAGTAGGCAATACCTGGACCCATGCAATGGTATTATATACGGGATGTTGAATAGGCAATACCTGGACCCATGCAATGGTATTATATACGGGATGTTGAATAGGCAATACCTGGACCCATGCAATGGTATTATATACGGGATGTTGAGTAGGCAATACCTGGACCCATGCAATGGTATTATATACGGGATGTTGAATAGGCAATACCTGGACCCATGCAATGGTATTATATATGGGATGTTGAATGGGCAGTACCCGGACCCGTGCAATTGTATTATATACGGGATGTTGGATAGGCAATACCTGGACCCGTGCAATTGAAGATGCGGGTACGGATACCCCTGGGCGCCGCGTATTCGACCACTTGAGCATTTTGTCACTTGATAGGTCAGATTTGTGCCCCTGCATGAATTAATTCGTCACGGGCGCCCTTTGGGAGTCGTAGAGCACAATAATACAAGATTATAGTGCTTTCCATGCTTGTGTTTGTGCTTGCTTGATGGTACGAGCAGCCCAAGGCGTGGGATAGTATGCAGTGTTGGAAGGAAGCCCGCCAGGCGGTGCAGGAGCAAATTTCACAATTTATAGGGGCTTAAAGTTGTGGGGACTTGCAAAAGATTCTCTGTCACAATCCAGCCCCTATGCCTATGCAGCTGCATGTCTACTTCCAGAAGGCTAGTGTTTCAGAGCTTGTCTGAGATATATATAGAGAGAATGACCGCCAAGGCGTTAGACTAGTCACGCTTTTCTTTTGCGCGTGCGCTTGCCTGCGTTGATCGTCACTGGTGTGCGTGTCATCTGCGTCTGCGGATAGTTGAATGGGTGGGTGGGCCTGCATTGTGTAATGGCCTAGCTAAACATAGACGCAAGCCACCTCACAGAAGCCACCCGATTCTGCCCCACACAAGCAGTGACTTGGCCTGTGAAAGCATCCAGAGAATGCATGGATGAAGCTCGGGGCATGGCTTACTGTCTATCACACAGCAGAGGTAGCAGAAAGGCATATTGTGCCAGCCTCACGGTGTCCCATGGCTTTTAAGTTTTTCCCTGGAGGTTCTACTGATTGAACGTAAATGTGACTAAAACCACGTAATGACACCCCTACTTGATCCTATTTCTCCTATATATCCCAACCCACCAGAACCTGGTGGACCTGGTTGGTTTGGTGAACGTGCCTGACACCATGGGTCCTCACCCCTGTGCCCGCCCTCATCTCTGCGCCCACTTGCTCTCCATCCAAACCCACCAGAACCTGGTGGACCTGGCGGGCTCGGAGCGCATCTCCAAGACGGGCGCGGAGGGCCTGCGCATGAAGGAGGGCGCGCACATCAACAAGAGCCTCATGTACCTGGGCCAGGTCATCAAGAAGCTGGCCGAGGGCGTGGAGAAGCACGGGTGGGTGCACATGGGAAGGTAGCCTCATCAGGCAGCCTTTGCTGCTGTTGCGGTTCCTGGTGTTGCTCCCTGACACTTTGGTGTCTTCCATGTACGGATTCCTGTAGGAACTTTCCAGGCTCATGAAGAGTTTCTCGGAAAGTTTGTCGTCCCTTGCTGGAAGTATACGGGTTGTTCGGCTCGCTACGATACTGATGCTGCTCTCTTAGCCTGCATGACCCAGGCACACCATAAGAACGTTTCCCTGGAATCAAGCAGGCCGACTTTGGTTGACGTGTTTATGGAATATTTGGAAGAAAGATTATCGCATAGCCGAGGTCGCCTCGGCGTCACGACAGGGGATCATGCAAGCAGCTTTTCTCGAATGCATGTCTGCCCACTTTGGGTGGGAATCTCCCCCCCCCCCCCCCCCCCCCCTCTCCCCCCCAATCTTCTTTTCTCATCTTTGGCTTGTTCTCCTTTCTTGCCTCCTCGTCCAAGCTTGCAGTGGCCACATCAACTACCGCGACAGCAAGCTGACCCGCATCCTCCAGAACGCGCTCGGGGGCAACTCGAAGACCGCCATCATCTGCTGCGTGTCGCCCGCCGTGGTGAGGATATCTCACAATAGGCTGTGTGAGATATGCCATATGCTTATGGGGTTTGGGCGCTATCTACTTAGGGCGGTTCCCATCATCTTCTGGATGTCCCCCGACGCGGTAGCCATGCACGACAGGTTATGTGAGTCCGTATGCTCTGGCTTGTCAGAGGCTGTGCAGACACTGTGGCTGCCACCGTCTGCTGGGTGTTGCCCGCCCGGATGAGCCTTTACATCAGGTTTGTGAGGCCTATCTGAACGGGTCTGACTTGGCGCCATCTGCCTAGGGCGGTTCCTATCTTCTGCGGTGTCTCCCCTGCGAACAGGACATTCGTATTGATAGGGCGGTTCCTATCTTCTGCGGTGTCTCCCCTGCGAACAGGACATAGTATTGATAGGGCGTTTCCTATCTTCTGCGGTGTCTCCCCTGCGAACAGGACATTCGTATTGATAGGGCGGTTCCTATCTTCTGCGGTGTCCCCCCTGGGAACAGGACATAGTATTGATAAGCAGCGTGCTGTCCCTTTGGCTGATAAAACAGGAACGGTTGGCTGGCAACCAGGATTTCAGAATGGGTTATGTGAGGCTATATGCTTACTGGGCTTTGGCGCTATCTATGGGTGTCAAGTCGGTTGCCATCATCTGCTGTGTGCCCCCGCCGCGGTGAGCGTGCTTAATGGCATACTCTATATACTCTATACGCTCTACACGATATATACGCCATGTACGCTCTATACGCTCTACACGCTACATACTCTCTATTCGCCATGCCATTTCTTTCTCCTGTTCTTCAATCACGGTGGCTGTGTTGCCCCTCTGCTTCAAAGGCTGACGCGGCATGCCTATGGCCCTGCTTGGTGGTTGCCTTGGCGCTTGGCTTGTTGCATGACTTGTCGGGTGTCCAGGCCAACCTGGAGGAGACCAAGAGCACGCTGCTGTTTGCAGAGCGCGCCAAGAAGGTCACCACGAGCGCACACGTCAACGAGGTGAGCAGCGGTTGGCAGCAGAAAGCATATACAGCTGTTACGAGCTGTCAGTGTCAGAGCACTTTGATCATATCGCCGTTGTGGCAGGCATAGAGTGCCAAGATTATTCGACAATGAGAGCGCATGTGTGAAGACATTAAGCAATAGCGAGAAGGGGAAGCAAGCTCTGATGGAGCACCGATGGAGAACAGGAAGAGATCTCCAAAGCTTAAGGGCATATGGGGCACAAGCAAGCAATGCCTCCAACATGCAGGGGCACCTGTGGATGGGGCAGGGCTGTAGCTGATAACCAGGCATCCTATCATGCATACATATAGAGCTGGAGCTGATAACCAGGCGTCCTATCATGTGTACCTATAGGGCTGGAGCTGATAACCAGGCGTCCCATCATGTGTACCTATAGAGCTGGAGCTGATAACCAGGCGTCCTATCATGCGTGCCTATAGAGCTGGAGCTGATAACCAGGCGTCCCATCATGCATGCCTGTATGCTGGAAAGGCCATTCTCGGATCGACGGTAACCATTCCCTTCATCTTTGTGGTGGTATGCTCTTGTGAAGGTGGACAGAAGTTTCACTCCTACCAACCCTTGTCACTCCTGCCATGTTTGAGACTCTTGGTCCGAACTGTGATCATGACATACCCCATGCTGCCATGCTCTTGCTGTGGGTTGGTGGACGATCCCTGCCCACCCCATGCCTGATGCCCTACGTGTCCCTGGCAGGTGCTCACCGACGAGGCGCTCATGCGGCGCCAGAAGAAGGAGATCCAGGAGCTGCGCAAGCAGCTGCAGGTAGGGGGGGAAGCACAGCGGTCAGCCTTTTCCTTCGTGTTGCAACTGGTAACCACGTACAAAGGGGAGTGTACCAGGTATAAAGAAACACTAGGGAGTTGAGATTGGTTTGCTGTCATGTTCGCAGATTGAATGTTTGGATGTTTTAAGAGTGTCCCTCTCTTGTACAATTGACCATGGACCCATGTTGCCATTATATGATTGTTTTTCTGCAGCGTGGTCGATGTTGACATCTTTGTGCTGATATCCACATGTACAAAAATGGCGCGTAACTCCAACTGCGGCAGAACCTGGTGTAGTACGCCCGGGCACGCGGCCTTGCTGGCATACTGTTCTGCGCTGCTGCCTAATGGTTGCCACGTTTCCCCACCACCGCCTTGACCTCCACCTCTGCCTGGTGGTCTGCAGGCCACGCTGGGTGGCAAGGAGGTGGAGCAAGAGATCAATCGGCTGCGGCAGGGCATGCTGGAGGTAGGCAACCCGCTCCATTGAACCGTCTATATGCTGTACATATATTACACATGGGCCCAGAGGCACATGGCCATGTTCAAGTAACATCCCTTTGCTCACGAATCTGCAGTTGCTGTCATTCTGTATAGTGCTAGCAGCCATTTCATGAAAAGAAGGATTAGCTGTAACTGTGATCTTTGCATCCACAGATGTTGCAGGACCGGCCGCGCATGTATGCCCGTCTCATTGCAAACCACCACCTACCTTGTTTCCAATTTTCCTTATCGTACTATGACCTTTTTTCTGCTTCTTGCGCCCACAGATGGAGCAGGACCGGCTGCGCATGCAGTACGAGCTGGAAGAGCGCAAGGCGCTGGACGCGGCGCAGCAGCAGAAGATCGAGAACCTCAAGAAGCTGGTGCTGGCCGACGAGTCCTACCGCGACAAGCTGGAGAAGAAGCAAACCAGTGCACCTGGGGCCAAGGCCAAGGTAAGGGGGTGGTTGTACTAGCGGCTATATGTCCTACCACAACAAGCTGGAGAAGAAGCAAACCAGTGCACCTGGGGCCAAGGCCAAGGTAAGGGGGTGGTTGTACTAGCGGCTATATGTCCTACCGCGACAAGCTGGAGAAGAAGCAAACCATTGTATCTGGGGCCAAGGCCAAGGTAAGGGGGTGGTTGTACTAGCGGCTATATGTCCTACCGCGACAAGCTGGAGAAGAAGCAAGCAATTGTATCTGGGGCCAAGGCCAAGGTGAGGGGGCTTGGCTGTATGGGTGGCTATTTGCCCTACCGCGACCAGCTGGAGAACCGGTTGTCAACCGGTTGTCACGCCGGGGGCCGATGCCAAGAGTGTGGGCAGTTGAACTAGCATGAATTGGTTATTGGCCCAGTGCCACAGTCAAGGTGAGGGGCTAGTCAGGCTAGTTGCCTTGGCCACCTCGGTGTGCGACATGTCATCTCGTCCTGAAGTTGCATCCCCCAGTGCTGCGTAAGTGGAGGTCTCAGAATGATCGGGGAAGGTCAGTAAGCAGCCTTTCTGCCTAGCAGCTCTGTGCGTTGAGTTTTCTCAATGGTGGTGGTACGATCATGACTGCCGTAAACGAAACCATGCCTCCACCAATACCGCACATATCTGTTCCTGCATTTTTTCTTCCTGGTGCGGCCCTCGTGCAGTCGGGCCGCCGGTACACCACATTTGCAGGCATCGGCAAGGACACGGACGGCGACGGCGACGAGGTGGGTCACGTCCGCAGGGTCCTGTGTATACTGATGGGGTAGGGATGCCCGTGTATACTGCAAGGAAGGTCATTACCCTGTGCGCAGGAGCATGCACAGATGGGTCATGGCGGGCATAGGTTAGGATGAGCTGGGATAGGTGACAGCATGCTTGTCTTGGACGATGCCAGGAGGAGGTATGTCATCTGGTGCCTTGGCTAGTGCCGCAATGATCCTGTCGTAATTCAGCTTCCCTTACAGCGAATACAAAAAATGCCAGCACGGTGCCCCCCATCTCCCACCTTCCTCCGTCCAGCAGTAACTTCGTCATCCTCACAACACGCCTGCACGTCCTTTGTCAAACCTGACCTTGCACATCTGCTCCCCGCTGCACCGCCTACCCCGCAGGATCTGGGCATCAAGCGCGCCAACAACGTTGCCCTGTTCAGCAGCCTGCTCGCCTCCAACAACATGGGTGTCCCACCCTCGGGTTTCCCCGGTGCCAAGCCGGTGCCCGCGGGCTCGTCCGTCGTGGGTGCCAGCATCGCCGAGGACGACGCCGACCAGGCCGCCCCTGAGTCCGGCTCAACCACAGAGCCAGGGAGGGGTTTCCCTTGTGCCGGCCAGGGTCCCAGCTCCGGCCTGAGCCGTGTGTGCGAGGACAATGAGGAGGAAGATGGGGTGCCGGCGCCAGGATTATTGGGCTTGCCGGAGGATGAAAGGGACGATGACGTGGCGGTGGGTGGCCATGTGTACCGCAGCCGGTCGTCCAGCAGGAGCCGCAGCCGCAGCCAGGGGCGGTGCTCGGGCCAGTCGCGGGCGTCGTTTGCGAGTGACAGCTGGGGCAGCGATGTCACGTTCGACGACCAGATCACTGAGGTACAAGTTTGATGGGTGTTTCTAACTACAGCGTTCCCTTGGCGTCTAGGCCTCTGTCGGTTGTCCAGGTGTCAATAGATGGTCAGTTCGCCAATGTAAACAAGCTATTTGGAGGTCACTTTCCGTGTTATTTGTCTAGTCATTGCCAGATAACCGATAATTAAGAGAACGTGCCTGTGTGCAGTTGACCAGGGCGCCCTAGGCTAATTTGGATCTAGGCTCAGCTGAGCAGCAAAGTCCAGAAGTATTGCGCGCATAACGTAGTGGTCAGATGGCCAGGAAGGAGCATGGCAAGGCAGTGTGACCGAACTGGCACCAGGTAGGGTCCTTATGACAGTCTCAGTTTTATTCCGGCTTGTCATTTATCTTATTAGTACTACTATTTGTTTATCTTTGTCGGCTCTGTTGGCCAATCTTCACCCCTGGGAGCTGCAAGTATGTGCTCTATCCTGTCCTACATTATCGCCTAGGGCAGTGCCACAGTACTTGGCTGTTTTACTCTTGTGCGCATTGTACTTACCCCACACCACATTGTACTTACCCCACACCACATTGTACTTACCCCACACCACATTGTACTTACCCCACACCACATTGTACTTACCCCACACCACATTGTACTTACCCCACACCACATTGTACTTACCCCACACCACATTGTACTTACCCCACACCACATTGTACTTACCCCACACCACATTGTACTTACCCCACACCACATTGTACTTACCCCACACCACATTGTACTTACCCCACACCACATTGTACTTACCCCACACCACATTGTACTTACCCCACACCACATTGTACTTACCCCACACCACATTGTACTTACCCCACACCACATTGTACTTACCCCACACCACATTGTACTTACCCCACACCACATTGTACTTACCCCACACCACATTGTACTTACCCCACACCACATTGTACTTACCCCACACCACATTGTACTTACCCCACACCACATTGTACTTACCCCACACCACATTGTACTTACCCCACACCACATTGTACTTACCCCACACCACATTGTACTTACCCCACACCACATTGTACTTACCCCACACCACATTGTACGAATGCATCTGCGAAAAAATATGTTATAACGTACTACTCTGTGGCATATCCTGCATTTGCCGCACTTGCCTTTGTACCGATCGATGGCTTTTGCCATCTTTGCGCCCCCAGCTGCAAGTCAAGCTGCATGAGACAGAGCTGCTCTGCCTGGAGCTGGAGGGACAGCTGGAGGCTGCCCGCGCCCGCATCGAGGTGCGCCCATGGTGCCCAGTTTGTGTGCTGCCAGTGTGCCCAGTGCCAGGCTGCTTACCCGTGTACCCCACGCGTGCCCCTCTGTCCGTGGCCGGTCGATTGTGGCAGCACGTAACATCAGTCGTAGGCTGCTGCCAGGGCGTGGGAAGAGTGCGGTTGTTTCTAGTGCTTTACGATGTTCCCTTTTTGTAATATTTTGTATGATATTGGGGAATGGGGACTGACCCTGCGTTTGCTGCTGCCGCTGTTGGACAATGGTGGCCCTTCCCCCCAGGTCCTGGAGACGCAGGACTTGGACCGGGAGGACCGACCGGTGGAGGAAGACGCGATGCAGGCCGCGCAGGCGCGCATCGAAGAGCTCACCGATCAGGTGTGTGCACGATGCATGTCATACATTGATACACTCGGTGGGTGGTCACAGGCTAGGCGGGTGCATGATGCATGTGTGGTCGGGAGCAGGTGTTTTGCCAGGAGCTCATGGGTACTCCCATCAACGTCTTGCTTGTGTTGCGATGAGGGACCAGGACGCCTGCCCCTGACCCGATATCCACCTCAACAAGCATGACCCTCGGCAGACTATCACCCTTGCTGAGTTTTCTTGCATTTGAATGCCAACCCCCCCCCACCACCCTCCACCCCAACGCCCTTTACCCCTTCACCCCTTAACCCCCCCTTTACCTTCCCACCTCTTTACCCCCCCACCCGTTTACCTCCCCACATCTTTAACCCCCCACCCCCGGCTTTACTTCCCCATGCCCTTAACCCCCCACCCCCCCTTCTCCCTCCCAGGTGCGCGAGCTGACCATTGAGCGCAGCGCGATGGAGCGTGAGCTGGGATACATCGACATGGCCCGGCAGCAGGTGCACCAGGTGAGGACGCACGGGGTTGTCTTGGTGGAATACTTGTGGTGGATAGCTACCATGAATGGGTGCGATGGATGGTCGCTGTAGACAGCTGCAGACCTGCAGTGGATGGTGGCGGGTAATTCGGTTTAGGTAGGCGCCTAGGCGGGGCAGCAGGTGCAGCAAAAGGGGCTGCGCCTTCATCGGGGTGGCCTATTCGCTGCAATAGCACTGCATCCTCTGCGGTTGGTTCGTATTCGTTAGTTGTGTACCCACCGTGACCCCCATGTTCACCGTGTCTGTACATGCAAACCGTCTCCCTCTGCAGTTGGTTCGTATTCGTTAGTTGTGTACCAACCGTGACCCCCATGTTCACCGCGTCTGTACATGCAAACCGTCTCCCCCCAGCTCCAAGCCCAGCTCCAGGAAAGCAGCGCCAAGCTGGACGAGGCAGAGAGCATCAGCAAGGCGGCGGTGACGGAGGCCAGCAGTCTGCGTGAGAGAATCGCGGCGCTGCAGGTGAGTCGGGTTGCCATGGTAGCCTACATAGGATCACGGTCAGGCTTGTATGGTCCAGGATAGAAGATACGTTGGTGCAAAGGCCTCCAACACATCAGCTAAGGCACTGTCGACTCCTGTGCGCAACAAGGAAGGAATGCACCCAGGCTAGATTGGATATAGGGAAGACGTTGACAGGGTTCCATGGTTGCCCTGGCATCACCTCTGGATTTCTTGGGATGTGCTTCGCGATTGCTGCTGCCACTTGCGGCTTCGGCTTGCGCAGGGATACACCCGAAATGGTGAGTTTGTCTCTGGATCGGTGGCCTTTGAAAAAGTTTTGGTCAACAGTAAACGTACCAGCAACCTTTCTCACGAGTTTGGACTACTGCCCTGCTCGTGTCAAGTGCCATACCCCGCAGCATCAAGTTTCCCTCTCCATTCGCCCAACTCATGGACCCCTGCTGCAAGGAGGGTAATTCTTTTAGGTTGATGGACACCCACACATGCCTTCATGTAAGCATCCCCTTATCCTTACTAAACAGTATCTAAATTTAAGCCTTGACCCAGGAAACGCTTGTGCAGGCATAGGCCTTGTGAACGCGGGCTGCATCCTCCACCTAGGTGGCCGTGTTCCTCACGCTTCCCGGCATCTGTCATGACTCACCCCAGCCACCTTAACTGCGTGTTTGCTTGCTTGCCACGCGCCCCCCCCCCCCCCCGCCCAAAACACACACGCGCTCTCCCACAGGTGTTTGAGAAGCAGGTGAAGGCGTTTGGGGAACCGGAAGCTCTACGGGCCCAGCTGGAGGAGGTGCAAGCAGCTAAGGCAGCGAGGGAGGTGGAGCTGGAGGCCCGCAGCAAGGAGCATGAGGCTTTCGCACAGGCCAAGGTATTGGGGCCGGACCATACGATATGGGGCCCATAAACTTGGTGCCACCATATGGGGCTATTCAACGACGTGAGACTTTCACGTAGGCTCAACTACGGGGCAAGGAAGATGATTGACAAAAATCTTAACACGGGTGGAGGGGCTGGCTAGTGAGTGAGGGTTTTCGTGAGCAGCAAGCACACCTTTGTGCTCTACGGTGCTGAGCTCTACTGTAATATGCTGGGCTCCTGTGCTTACGATGTTTGGGCTCGCCCCCTGACCCCTGCTATCCCTCCCCCACCATCCCGACCAGCACGACGAGGTGGCATCATGGGAGAGCAGGTGCCAGGATCTGGAGGCCCAGCTGGCGTCTGTCACCACCTCCCTCCTGGAGCAGCAGGCACGCAGCGAGGAGGAGCTGGCATCCGCGACCGCCGACGCGCTGCTGGACCGCGAGGTGGCGCTGGCCGCGCTCGAGGCGGAGCGGGCGGCCGCACTTGATGCGAGGGAGGAGGTGGCGGCGCTGCAGCGGGCGATGGAGGCGGCGGCTGCGGCGGCGCGCGAGGAGGTGGCGCTGCGTGAGCGGCACTGCGAGGAGATCACCGCCGAGCTGGAGGCGATGGAGGGTGTCAAGGTGAGGGGGGGTCGTCCAGTAAGCATGGCCCTTTTAAAGAATGAAACGGGAGTAAGGACAGGGAAGAGCTGGAGGCAATGGAGGGTGTCATGGTGGAGGCTTGAAATCGCCAAGTAAACAGGTGAGTTCTTTATAAAGAGAATCAAGAGCTGGAGTCGATGGAGGGTGTCGAGGTACAGTTTTACTAGTCAAGGTGGTGGTTGATAAACTGGAGGTGTGGCCACATAGAAACTACAGAAGCAGGAAGGAGCTGGAGGTGCTGGAGAGTGCCAAGTCGAGGATTCGGTGATTTAATAATTTGGCGAGTGGTCCCACGAGAAAAATTACCAGCTACAGTCGGCGGAGAGTGGTGTGGTGAGCGGGAGCGTAAAGTGAATGGGTGGCCTAACAACACGCAAGTCCCTTTCTATCTGTCTGGCGTGGTTTCGTTCTTCTGATCAATAGTTTACTGGTCAAGAAAGTCTCGTTGTTGACTCACTGAATCATCTGTTTGTTGACCACTTTTCTCTGTGGTTGTGTCAGTCAGAGCCGAAGGCATTGCTGGAGGCCTCCAAGACCGCCACTTAGATACAGATCCAGTTCTGGCCTTGCTTTTCTTTGCATGCATTACCTCAAACATCAAGTTATAAACAATTTGTGTGCTAGCTTGTACGGTGGAGCAACACAGACTTGGCTACCAGATGGCCATATGGCCATCTGCATGCCAGGTTGAGCACCATATGCGAAATTGCAGGGCCAGATTGCAGCAGCTGTGCCCCTGCTCTACCCTCTTTTGCTAGGGTGGGTGGGTGGTCTGCAAAAGAAACAACCTGCTTCCCTGGAATGGAAGCCCACCTTTTATGGCAACCACATTGCCCAGTCAGCCCCTACCTGGGCTGACTAGGGTATGAATGCCAGCATAACTTTTTTCAAAAAACTAATTTTGTTCCATGGCATTGCATTCTCAGCTCAGCAGGTTAGTCATAGCTAAAATGAGCATATCTTGCCATTGAAGAACATTCTTTCGAACTAACACATTGAAACCTTGGATTGAAATATTTTGTTCTGTTTTTCATTGTGGCTGCCGCAGTCGGAGCTAGAAGCATCGCTGGAGGCCTCCAAGGCTGCGACGCTGGCCGAGTCCACCGCCAAAACGGAACTGGAGAGGTCGCACGCGGAGCAGCTGGCGTCGCTGGAGGCGGAGCTGAGCGCGGTGAAGAAGGAGCTCAAGGGCGCGGCCAAGGCGCCCAAGGATCTGGCGCGCATCACCGAGGAGCTGCGCAAGGAGATGGACAAGGGCAAGGCCAAGCTGGGTGCGACTGAGGCCAAGCTCAAGCTGGTGGTGCAGGAGAAGAACAAGCTGCAGGTGAGGGTGTGGATGTGGTGGTGGTCGCGGTGCGTTGTGGAGAAGAGCAAGCTGCAGGTGAGGGGGGTTTGATAAGAATGGTGATCGCGGTGCATTTCGATACTGGTGATGATCCTGGGCCATGGGGATGATGTCTAGATTCTAGGATTCGCTGCAGGGGAGGACCAAGGTGCGGGTGCGCACATAATGATATACATGGTGCTGATGCGTTACAAAGCGCACACACACGCAAACATGAATTAAAAGCACATGATATTATGCTACCAATATTAGTAGCACCCACTCAAACATGCGCACCCACCCACATGCCACACCACGTCCCCCAGTCGGAGAAGGCCAACGCGGAGCGCGAGCTGCGCGCGCTGCAGGGCCAGAGCAGCGCGCTCAAGCTCAACCTGGACAAGCGCGAGAGCCTGGCCGACAAGAAGCGCGAGAGCATCGCGGCCAGCCTCAACAAGACCAAGAGCGCCGCCACCGCTGCCGAGGCACGCCTCAAGGCCGCCACGCTGGAGCTGGAGAAAGCCACGTTCGATGCCATCGTGCTCAAGGTGGGTGATGAGGGTGGGTGGGTTAATTCGGGGGGGCGAGCATAAGTGTGTGTGGGGGGGATTAAGTCCACGTTCGACGCCATCGTGCTCAAAATGGGTGATGAGGCGGAGGGGGGGTGCTTAGTGGGGTGGGGTGGGGGGGGAGGCCACATTCAACGCCATTGTGCGCATGGTGGGTGGTGAGGGGGGGGGGGCTTAAAGGGGGGGGGGGGACAAGGTCACGTGGGTGGCCATCGTGCTCAAGATGGGAGTGGGGGCAATTGCAGTGCATGGTCTGCTCAGGATGGTGGTGGTTGTGGGGGGAGGGGGCTCTGATGACCAATGTGGGGTGGGCCAGCCAGGATGCTCTAGGCCTGCAGAGTTCCAATCCATAGCTCAGCTGTCCTTGCTGTTCTGATGTTTCGATGGTATGGTGGCGGTGGGTGTATAGTTATACAAGCTAGGCGGGTAGTAGGGCCGTGTAGACCAGGAACACGCACTACCAAAGGTGACCGAGCCCCCTTCTGTTTCTGGCGTGCAGAGCGAGAAGGACTCGCTGGCGGCGCGCGTGACGGAACTAGAAGAGGAGCTCCGTTCCACGACCGAGCACGAGGCCGCGCTCTCCTCCGAGTGCTCCGCGCTGCATGAGGAGCTGGGCACGCAGGCCGAGGCGCTGATGGCGGCACGACAGGAGGCGGCCGGGTTGAAGGCGACGCTCGAGGCGACCACGCAGGAGGTGGCTGCCAAGGAGGGGGTGTGGCGGGAGACAGAAGCAGTGCTGAGGGCCGAGCATGCGCAGGTACGTTGTGGCTGACTCCCCCATACGTTTTCGCCTTTTCCCAGAGCCTGTACATCGTCCAAGATGTTGTGTGTGGCTACCTCCTGGATAGTTATTTTTTCTCAGGTAGCTTTGTATACTCTATAAGTATACTATAATAGCATGTCCAATTCACACTTACAAGCCTTGCGTATCATCTAAGCTGACATAATTGAGATAGCCTTGTATCTTGATATTGATAGCCTAGTCATGTATTACAAGCCTCGTGTATCATTGAAACTGACAAAACGGGGAATATCTACCTTGCGCTGTAGGTGGGGGATGGAAGGGGTGGGGGTGGGGTCCCAGCTACTGCCTCTCGCATAGTCTGTACATCCTCCGCCTCTTCTATTTGCCATGTTGCGCACCTTTCTGCAGGTAGTGCTGCATATGATGGAGCAGCTGCTGCTGCCTTAGTCACTCATCTTTACACTTCCTTTCATCCACGTCTGCAACACACCACAGGTGGTTGAGCAGCTGCTGGATGCGCACATGCAGCTGGAGAACAGCAAGGCCAAGTGGGACGCCGATACCAAGCAGGTGAGGGGGTTGGGTGGGCGGGTGGGCCTAGACCAAGTGGGACGATGGTGCCAAGCAGGTGAGGCGGGTGGGTGGGCGGTTAGGCCTAGACCAAGGTGAACACCAGTGCCATGCAGGTGAGGGTGGGGTGGGTGGGTGGGCCTAGACCAAGTGGGAAGCCGATGCCAAGCAGGTGAGGGAGAGGCGGGATACAAGGAATGTCGCCTGCGCGGCTAGCTGGCTATGTACTTAACATGAACGATGATGGCGCGACACGATAATTTCCTCGTTTGCTTGGTACTTGTGAGAAAGAAAACAGGGGTGCCCGGTGGCTCAACCGATCTCCCTTTTGCATGGTTCTGAGGAATGTTTCAAGTCATGCTGATTTCATACAGTTCTACACAGACGTGTCAGCGGTATGATTGGAGTAATTTTCTTCGGCACTGCTCCTGGCTGTTTGGATTCGTAACTATTCAGCATGAATGATAGTTACTTGGATGCACGTGCTCTTCCAGTTACCCGATGGGGCAAACGTTTCATGACTTTGGGCAAAAGTTTCGGGACTGCTGCTGTTCGCGATTCTTCTGGCTTTTATTGCTGCCGCCGGTACATGTGCTCGGGGATAAAGGGGTTGGCTTCCAAACTTGTTGGCTGCGTTTGCCCAGCTGTTGGCTCGCTTGCCTGCGCTTGCTCGTCGGCTGGCGATTCCCAACGATATGCGTGCATGCGCGCTGGCTGTTCCCCACATAAGACCACCTTAGACTCAATGCCCGTGTGGCGCGTGTTTGCGCGCGCGCGTATGACTGGGGTCTCCCCCACAAGTAGCCATGAATGAAGTCCCATGACCACCCCCTAAGTTCAACGGCGCACAAATAACAAACAATAAAAAGTGGGTCTTCTCCTGCCCCCCCCCCCCCTCTCACTCCACTGCAACCCACGTCACCCACCAACGCACCCACCCCACCCTCTTGCCTCTTGCCCTCTCTCCCCCTCTCTCGCCTCTCTCCCCCCACCCCCCTTGCCCCCTTCTTTACCCCACGCGTTTGCGTGACCCCCGACAGAAAGTGGAGGAGATCTCAGCGCTGCAGGCGGCCCTGGCGTCGCAGCGCACCGAGTATGAGGCCAGGGCCCACGAGGCGTCCCTGGAGCTAGAAGTGCTGCACTCCCAGGTGGGCCAGACGGCTATAGGCAGTGAACAACAACAACAATAATAATATTAATACTGCATGCATCACGACTTTTATGGTAATGTAGACTCATTGGTAATGCAGCATTCATACCCTTCACATGTGTGCCGGCATGTGCTGCGAGGGCAGGGCAGTACGGGTGTGGAACGTATATGGCGAGAGCAATAACTGTGTGGGCTGAGTTGGCGGTGGCAAGTATGCGGAGATGAGCACGCAGATATTAGGAAGGCCTATCGCGTGTGGGATGATGGTGTGATGATGGTAGTTTGAGTATGTCAGGTAAAGTGGTGGTTGATTAGGAGGACTTAACGCAGGCAAGTGTGCGGCTGCCGGTGCTGGTGGTGTTTCCTTCTTCTTCTGTCACTATTTGGGTCGGCGGGTGGGTGTCTGGGCGGATGGGAGGGTTCATAGATGGCGAGGGGTCCTTGAGTGTTCAATCTGATGAAGATATACCTGAAAAGAAGGTCGTGCGTCAGCCTTAGCAAACCAGGGCAGCGGAGGTACCAAGAATCTCAAGTCTTTCTGAGAAAAGGAGGGAGGGAGAGAGAGAGAGAGAGAGAGAGAGAGAGAGAGAGAGAGAGAGAGAGAGAGAGAGAGAGAGAGAGAGAGAGAGAGAGAGAGAGATTGTATTTTGCTTGGCAATGACCATAGTAAATTTCTCTCCGTCAGCATAGTCACGGTCCTCTTCATTGTTTCAACATCATATCTCAACTCAATACTTTGTCCACTCCTCCCGTGACAGGTGGAGGCGGTGAGCGCAGCGCGCGATGCCCTGAGCCACAAGGCGGATGGTCTTGCGGGACAGCTGGCGCTTAAGGAGAAAGAGATGGCAGAGGCCGAGGTGCGTGCTGGCTGTTGTCAACACGCGCACACAGGAGGTTAGAATGCAGGGGGGAAATCATAGAGTGCGGAGCAATCAGACGGGAAGCATTATTGCCGGAGGCAAACATGCAGGAAGCATTGTTACAGGAGGCAACTGCACATGATGCAATCGTAGGAGTTTGCCAGGAGGATTCGGTCGCGTTGCTGGTCACATCACAGCCAACATGTCTGGTCTCTTGATCCATGGGTGTTGTGGGACATACCACCCTGCGTCTGCTGTGGTTACGAGGCAAGAATATCATCACAAGGCAAGAATGTACCACGGTCTGCCCCTCCACCGGGCCACCATTTTCCCCACTGCCATTTATTCATTAATCACAGCCGCTCACCCCATAAGCTGACAAGTCTCACCTCAGCCGCTCACCCCATAAGCTGACAAGTCTCACCTCAGCCGCTCACCCCATAAACTGACAAATCTCATCACAGCCGCTCACCCCATAAACTGACAAGCCTCACCTCAGCCGTTCAACCCAGACACTGAAAAATCTCACTATAGCCGCTCACCCCATACACTGACAAATCTCATCACAGCCGCTCGTGCCATACGGGTCTCACAGTATCCTCATGGTTTACCATGGTGATGTGATCGCCAGGTCACCATCCAAGCCCTGCACGACAGCCTCGCATCTTCCCAGCGGGATGCGGCAACTTCACTCGACCAATCCTCCGCGCTCAGCGCCTCGCTGGCACAGAAGGAAGGGCAGCTCGCGCAAAAGGAGGCGGAACTGGCCGCGTTCGTGCAGGCCCACGCCCGGCTGGAGGAGCGGTTGCGTGTGCTAGTGCAACATGAGGCCGAGCTGGCCCAGCAGGTCGAGGCGTATGGCGCCGCCGTGGCCAAGCTGCAGGCGGAGCTGCAGGCGAGCCAGGTAAGCATAAGTGTGTGTGTGGGGTGGGGGGGGGGGGGCAAGGGGGCAAGGGGGGAATGGGGGAATGGGTTAGTGTGGGTCACTGTCTGGCATTAGCAGGCACTGGTCAGGCATTGGATCATACTTTGGTTATGCTAGCCTGATCAACTGCCACCTCCAGTTTGTTACAGGGGTGGCTACCAGAGTTTTTACTTTTTCCCTGTTTTTAGCGTGGCACCCTCTTGGTAACAGTTCAGTTATCCATACTTATGTACATACATATACTTACATACTTATATACATACTTGAGTTGTCATAAGCGTAGAGCGTCTGGCATGTTTTACTCATCTTTATCCCCCACCCACGCCCCACCCCACCTCACACGCCATACCTACACACACTGCACCATTCGGTCCGCACACCCAAACATGCGCCCTCTCAGGCACATTCGCAGGCCCTGGCAGCTGCCAAGGAGCTATTGGAGCGCCAGGTGGCGGAGCAGGACCAGGCATGGCAGCAGATCCTCCAACGCCAGCAGCAGGTACAGTGAATGGGTTGTGAAATGTGCTGTTTTGCTGTTGGCTTACGTCCCCCCTCTCCCTCCCCCCTCCCTCTCCCTACTCTGCCCCTCGTCCTCGCCCTCGCCAACAATCTCCTCTCCTCCCATGGTGTCTCTCTCCACCTCTCTACACTCTTGATTGGCCGCCTTGCGTGACGTCTCAGCTCCTTTACAAGCCCATTCCTGATGACAACAGACAGGCAAACATCTCAGGCAAACACCCGCATGGCGGGGGGATCCGAAAAACGTGTGCATTTAAACCTTTCACTATCGGTCACGCACCAACATTCGCTTTCTTGTTACTTCACCGTTTCCCTGGATTTTCTCTCCACGCTCGTTTCCCCCAGGAGTTGGAGACGTGGCGCGAGGAGGCGGGCGTGCAGAAGAAGCTCGGGCGGGGCATCCGCGAGGAGCTGGAGGCCACCAAGCGTGAGCTGGCCGCGACGCAGCAGGAGCTGGCAACTGTACAGCGATCGGCACAGGACAGGCATGTGACGGGGGAGAGATTGGTGACTTGAGCTGGTGATCGCAGTGAGGTGGGTGTTGGGGGCTGGTGATGGGAAGGAGGTCAGTGCGGATACTTCGGCGACTGGTGTCACAGATGGCGATCCAACGGTCTGCATGGATGGTAGCTATAGCCACAGGCTCTTGCACGAACAACTGCTCTAAGGGAACCCATGTATGCAGCCGACAACACTGGCCTGAATATGTGACCATGTGCACCAAGAGAACTCGATCATGCTTGCCTCCTAGTTCCAGCCGTGGCAGCCGATGGTTGTATCCAGCATCTCTACATCTGCATAGCTTGTCCAGGCGGATAGATGCGTGTTCCTAACCCTTTCTTATACCCAACCCTTTCCTCTAACTAACCCTTCCCTAGAATGCCTCTTGGATGTAGGCATAGACAAGTTTAAAATCGACATTTATGCCACTGCGCTCAGCTTCGATTAACCAGCCCATGCGCTGACATGGATTACTATCATTAGCTATCATTAGTGAATGCGCTGCTGTGGCTGCTTGCCAACGAGAGATTCTCAGCGAATCACCTCTGACATGTCAGCCTTTGTTTTGCTCCTACGTTTTGTTCGTGTGATGCGCCAGCTCTGCTAGCAGAGGAGGAGCTGTGGTGGATGCCGAGACGAAAGAGGTGAGCGGTGCACCCGTATTCGCGGCTGCCCCTCTAGTGTAACGGGCAACTAGATGCAAAGTTGATCCCTAATTCTGACATCCGTGAGCACCCTATGGTGCACTCCATCCATCCATCTCGGTGAGACTCCACAGCAAAGTTGCTCCCTAATTCTGAAATCTGTGAGCACCCTATGGTGCACTCCATCCATCATCATCTCGGTGAGACTTCACAGCCAAACCTTGCTCATCGTGCTTTGTGATCTCTCTTTCATCATGGATGCTACTGCCCTCTCCAAAAGCTGCTTGCGGTTGTTATTGGCAGTCAAACCGACTTCTCAGCCATGAACGCTGTGCACTGTTTTGCTTGACAGTCGCTTGCTACGGTTTGGTCAGCATGCCAGCGGTATACTTATGACAGCACCCTTTAGTTTCCATGCAGTGGCCCTTCCCCGCCATTCCCGTGTGTAGACCCTACCCTTCCATTCTCCACTCCTTCACTTGCCCTTTACTTGTGCGCACATCAATGCCCTGTCTTTTTCCGTTCACGAACCACATCCTGTACCTAATTGTCCTCCGACCCTTCACCTCCTGCCCTTTTTCCCTTGTCCTCCAACCCTTCACCTCCTGCACCATTCTTTTGATCTGGTCCGAACAGCGGCTGGACGCCCTGGAGCGGCAGTGCGGCGAGTACGAGGAGGAGATCGGGATGCTCAAGGCTGCAGCGGAGGAGGTGAGCTAGCAAAACGGAATCCCAGCACTTTTCGCAGGGGTTGCCTTGCACTTGAGGCGGTTGAGAGTGGGGACAGGGAACTTCAACTTTGCCGTGCCAGTCGCATCCGGACAACAGCAAAGGCCACGGGCTGGGATCGGGAAGTGTCGTTGCTCCATAGAGGGCAAGGGCACGGGCCACGTTTTGCTGGAAGGGCAACGGCGGGGCGGGGACTCTGTCGTTACAGTCCTACTGATTAAGACAGCAAAGATCATAGGCTGTGTAAGGGTAAACGGATGTGTCATGTTGTACCATCAAGGGCAAGGGTGGGGGCAGGGAGTGTTGTCATGCCAATCACATCCATACCACACGTGCGGTTATTTTGGACCCCCTGCACCTTTATTGTAGCCCCTCACACTCCCGCTTCTTCCTCAACTGTCAGTGGCCCATGCTCTTGTGCCTTTCTCTTTCTTGTATTGACTATGGCTGGTGGGCTCACCATGGCTTCTGGCATTTCTGGCTTGACCACAATGTGGCACTGACGTTGTATACCACATGCAGTAAGTGGCCCTCTCCCTCTATCTATTTTGGACCCCGAGTTGTCTCACATGTACCTATACCCTATATCTGTGCCCTGCACCCGTGCAGGCTTGCTTTTGAAAGTCCTACGATCTCCCACTTTGATCCTGGCCCCTCTCATCAGTTCCCACCTTTTTGCATGTCTCTGTAACCCACGCAGGCGCTGCTGGTGGAGGACCTATACTCTCTCCCTCTTGTACCCTGACCTGCTTCACGTCTACCTGTACCATGCGTGTCCCTACATCGTGCCTCCAACCCTCCCATGGCTATACCCCTCCTGTCCCTATCTCTGTGGACCTACACCCGCGCCCAGACGCTGCGGGTGGAGCGTTTTTTTTTTTACGGTACCCACTCTCTTTTGCCTCACGTGTACCTTTATATGTGTGTACCTGTATACTATACCTGTACTATATATACGTGTACCTTTATACCATGTGTACCTGTATACTATACCTGTAATATATACGTGTACCTGTATCACGCATGCCCCCCTACCCCGCGCGCAGGCGCTGCTGGTAGAGGAGCGCGAGCTGGCACTGCAGGTGGCCAACCGCGGGCTGGAGAAGAAGGTGGCGCGCCTCGAGGAGCAGCTGGCGCTCGCCACGGTGGGGAACGGGGGAGATAGGGACGATGAGTGAAATAGGAGATACTATGTAGGAGGAAATGGAGAGACGGGAACATAGCAGATATAATAGATAGGAGAGATAAGAGGATGGGCAAATGGCTGATAGAGAGATGGCTAGGAGAACAACAGGAGGCTGGGCAAAGATTTGTTCAGTTGATGTGGAGGAATTGAATAGGAGGCTGGGCGGAGATTTGTAAGGTTGATGGGGAGGAATTGAATAGGAGAATAAGCAGGGTATGGATGAAAGATGGCGTGGCATGTGCAGCACTTCAACACAACCGGGACACCTGGTGCTCGTGCTCGTTGAAGCGGTGCGGAGAAGTGCAGGAACTAACACAGCCATTGGCCTCTTCACCCTCACATACAGGTTGTGTGTGTAAAAAGTTTGAACCAATATGGAGCCATATAAATGTGCTTGTCTGCCATCTGAGGCCTCGAAGGTTGCTCAACGGTCAGGCAAGTCAGTTGGGCCACGCAATACGTGACAACACGCGAAGCTTACGGTAAAATATTGACGAGCCTCGAACATTCCCCGTGAGGCATTCAGCTTGCCCTGACGCTGGCCCCGGTGTCGCCATGGTTGGCCTTGCCTCCCCTACCCACCCACCCACCCCGCCAGGCTTGGAAGGAGCCGGCAGCGACAGCGAATAGTGAGGCCCTTGCAGGCATGAAGAAGGTGAGCGTGGCTGCATGTGGCTGGTGGGTGTGGCTGGACGTGACTGGTGGGTGTGCCTGGATGTGGCTGGTGGTTGTGGCCGGTGGGTGTGCCTGGTTGTGTGGATTCGGTGAGTGTGGCTGTGTGTGCCTATTTTTGGCAGTCAGCAATCAGATCTTGTAAGCAGTCAGCCCTGTGCCTCGGGATCTAGTCCAGCTGTTGCTCTCGAGCTGCCTTGATCTGGAGTTGGATGGTGAAAAAGTTTTTGAGGTTTAGAGATGGTGTTATGGGTAGTGGATCCCTGCGTTTTCGTTACCCGGCTCTTACGCAGCTCTATCTGGCACAGCATATCCCCGATCCTCACCAAAAATTCGTTTTGCCATTTCAACTATGCTAGTAACACTCTTTCCTTGCTTCGAATACGATGACATTTCTGGCTTGCCTTCCCTGGGGACTACGGTTGTCCGCTGGCCCTCTTTCCTTTCTGCTGGTAGGCCCCTCTCATGCCCCCCCCCCCCCCCCCCCCTTACCCCCTACCCCAATTGGTTCCTCCCATCACGTTGCTTGGCCAGGCACTTGCTGCATCGCAGGCGGAGCAGCACAAGTATGCGGCCCGAGTGAAAGAGGTACGCACATCGCCCGCCCACACTCCTACGACATTGCGTTACCACACCACGAAAGGTTCAGGACCACTAGCCAATACTGGCTATTTTAATAAAATGTATGCCATAAAGTAGTTCAATCATTTCTATGTAACGAAATGGAAGTAAAGCACGGGGGTGGTTGGCACTGATTCTTGGCCCGGACATCGATTAGGAAGGAATAGATTTGGTGCTGCTTGCTAAACTGGAGCTCTTACTTGATACCGCCTCTTCTTCGGAAATGTTGGCCTTGGTGACTTCTCTTTTGTGTGTGTGTATGGGGGGGGGGGGGGGGAGAGGGCACAATTCTGCCATAGCAGATGTTTTCCCGTTGGTGCTCTTTGTGAACACCTCACCTAACCACAAAGCTGTGGCTGACTTCTCAGTCCTACACCATATCACCTCACATTGCACTCGCAGCTTAGAGAGCTAAGTGCGGAGTGTCTGATTGTGGCCCCCCTCTTTCCTTCGTGAGCTTGCCACGTGGCAGACAGTCACGTGCCACCCATGCAGGCATCTGCGTGAAAGAATATCACCCCATTCCGTAAGCAAGTAAGTAAAAAACATGCGTGTCACCCCGTTCTGTAGGTAGCGTAAGTAAGTCACGTAAGTAACTTTGTAAACTGAACCACCCTCCCGCCCACCCATCCTTCCATTCCCATTGTCGGAATGGCCCCTTGCCATGCTGCTTGCCAACGCGTGCACCACGCTCCACAGCTCGAGGACGTGGCTGCGCTGCACCCCACGCTCAAGCAGGAGCTCAAGGAGGCCCGTGTGAAGGTGAGCATGTGTGATGGGGGGCCCGCATCAACACCCCACATGACGGGGGGGCCACGTGTGTATTGGAGATGGGGGGGGCACGTGAAGATGAGGATGGGCATTGCAGGCCCGCGCCAAGGCGAGCCGTGGCGTGGGATGGCGCAGGGTTGTCTCCTCCTGGCAAGCCGACCCATGGTGGCAGCCTCTTGGCTGGATAAACTCTCCTAATCCAAGAAACTCAGAAGCCGCAGTTTTTTTTTTCATTTGGATATACATCGGATGGAAGGTTTAGTTTGAGCTAAGGGCTCAAGGCATAGCGTGTCAGATTCAGGATTCTGCGGTTACTTTTCCTTTTGTTGTTAAGGTGGCGCCAGCTAGGCAGAGCTGGGCTGTACCATCTTCCAGCGAATGATTACAGGGTGGGAGATCTGGGTAGCGACAGCCGCACGTCGGCAGGAGGAAGGTGGAAGCAGCGATGGGCAGTGCGCGCAACGGCCTCACTTACTTGCACATAACCCTGTACCGTCTTCTTTCCTTTGTTTCCTTTCCCTACCTAGCATGATGTCCCTACCTGCGTTGCTATCTGTTGTGTATCCATGCAGCCCTTCATCACGACCAACTTGTGAAGTTAACTCCAGCATGGCCACCACATTGACTTCTGCGCAACATGCCCACCTACTACAATGCACGCACACATGCAGTTACTCACACATCATGCATGAGCACGCATCATGCACAATCGTTAAAACACACAGCGTCTCTTTGTCACCGTCTCTTTGTCACGATCACAACCAAACATACACGCATGCTGCAATGTTGCACCTACCCATCTGTGCCCACATATTGCACACACACATCCTGCACACACCTTGTGCGTGCACAGCCGCGCGCACACACACACACACAATTACACACACTTACGCATACTAGTACACTTCATACGCGCACACTCATATTAATACCACACAAATATGCAACAGGCTCAGCGGCTGGAGGAGGTGCTGGCGGCGCTGCGCCGCGACGTTGCAGCGCAAGGTCCTGGAGCGCTGCCCAACTTTGACAAGTACGAGCAGCTGCGCAACCTCGAGTGGGAGCTCGAGTTCAGCAACGGGCGGCGGCAGCTGCTCAAGAACCAGGTGAGCACCGCTACAAATGTTCCTAGCTTTTGTAGTCGTCGGATTGCTATCCTGGGATTAGAAAGTACATTCAGTCTCTTTGCGATCAACCGCATGTACTGCATTGTACATGGGCTTTCTTTCAACGGCCAGTAGTTGGCTCATTCATTCAGGTGCACAGGATTCACGAGCTCAAATCAAGTGCCTGCTATCCATGTAACTTGCAGGGTGCCCAGCGTGCTCTAGTCCGTCTGTTACCGTCTGTTTGCCCTGCATGTGTCCACCCAACTATAGAGCTGTTCTCCTACAAGCTTGATTCTGCTTATTGCTACCCTAGTGTTGTGACCCAAGGTTTTGCCAAGGTCCGCTGATGGCTGATCTGCCCAGATTCTCATACTTTCACTCGCACGCATCTTGCCTGTTACTGGGACTCCCCCTCTCCCCTGCCAGCTCAAGGCCTTGGAGGAGAAATACAAGGGGTTCCTAGAGGCACCAGTGCTGCAAAGTGCGCCGGCGATCCGCCTGCAAGGACCACCAAGTGTGGCAGCTTCCAAGGTAAGAGGGTGGTGGGCCGCTGTGCGAAAAGGCAACAGGCATGCTTTGACTGCAAGAAATCCTTTCTGCACATAGTCTCTTTCATCACTGATATATACTACGCATGTGTTTTCCATGTCCTGTGCATTTTCTCATGTCTTCACATGCTTGGTGTGCCTGTTAATCGTTCGCAGCTGGGCACGCCTGGCATGCAGGTAGACGCGAGGGTTGCATTCACCGAGAATGCGCTGGTGGGTGCCTGGCCCATGCCTTCGCTGGGAAGGAACTGGGATCACATGGGGCCATGCAATGGCAAGGAGAATGGGTGGATGGGCTGAGCAGCAACATGCAAAATGTTATCTCGTCTGGACGATGTTGTAGTTTTTTAAACAGTAGTTTGACGAGCTGCTTCTGTATTAGCTAATTATCTTGTCACACGGTCTTATAAATCGGGGAGCCGCGGAGCACTAACCCTTATGATGGTGGTGTAGGCAACCTAGTTAATCTACTGAATCTATATCTAATCATCTAATTCTGGTTACCCCGTGTTTTTTTACAACGCGATACATCGCGTTGTAGGGTTAGAACGCGATGTATCGCGTTGTAATCTGACACGTGGCAAACCTATTAAACATGCGATTTTTGGTCTGAAACTGTCAACATAGGTCAGAAACATCTCATAGAATTCAAGAAAAAATCCTGGTATTTTTGGTATTTTTTTTGTGACAGGTGCAAACAATTATGTACAACTGAAATCAGGCATTTTCGCGGGACGAAGGTGAAGACGACGGCGATGGCGGCAGGTAGATCTCGCCAGTTTTCGCGCGAATTTCAGTGGCTGTTGGGTGGCACGACCATGATGATGCGTTCAAAGGTTGATAATTAGGCTTCTACGAGTTTGTTGAGGTACTGGGGCAAAGGAAACGTAGTTTTTTCCAGTTTCTCACCCAACTTTCATGCGGAAACCCTGGAAACCGGCATACAAATTATTACGTCAAGACTCGGGTCTGCTGCGGCACCATGCTTTGGTGAGCTATGCTCATTTTATCTATGACTAACCTGCTGAGCGGAGAATGCAACGCCGTATAGCACAAAAAGAAAAAATAATTTTAGAAAAAATATTTTTTGTGCTGGCACCCGTACCCCAGCCACCCAGGTAGGGGTTGGACAGGTGGTTGCTATAAAAGGTGGGCTTCCATTCTAGGGAAGCAGGTTGTTTCTTTTGCCTGAGAACCTCACGTGACCACATCACAAAAAACAAAACGCAATATAACACATCAAGCATTATAACCCACCATGACCTCAGTGACAGCCCCAGAGCGGAATTTCATAGCAAAACTCAAGCAAGAAGCCAGGGAGGGATGCACCCAAAAGGAGGCCGTGACTGCGGTCCAGAAGATCCTAGGGGAGGGGAATTGGCTAGAGCGGATGCAGAAGCTCAATCCGAGGCGTGCCAAGAACGTCATGGACGTGTTGGAGAAAAGGGGGTTTGTCAGCGACTGGGATGGGGAGGAGGCCCTGGCGCCGATGTGCTAGCAGCGCAACTGCGGGAGGCTATTGCAGAGCCGGATCCACCAGTGTCAGCAGGTGGGGTGGGAACTGGGGGTGTTCCCCCTTCGGCAGGTGGAAGCGGAGGGGCGGGGCATGGTGGAACGGGCGCTGGCGAGGAGGATGGCGCCCCTGGGGCGATCGACCAGGATGTGGCGGACCTAGACCGAAACATAGCTCGGCTGCTGGGGACCGAGACGGGCTATGCAACGCCAGCGGGAGGGCTTCCATCCCGGTCGGGCAACGCCCGCACTGGCGGAGATATTGGCGACCTGATATCGGCCATGTCGAAGCTGCTGGACCAGGCAAAGACTCCAGCAACTGCAAGCCCAGCCGCAGCGGCGACTGCTGGCAGGCTGGCGCGCACGAAGGGAGTGGCGCTGAGCGGGCATGCAGTGCCGGTCCTGGTGAGCAACATGCTGGAGGCGGTGCTGCCGGGGATGCTGGACTACGCGGAGAGAGCTAGTGGGGGGGAAGTCCATCCATGCATCGTTAATGCTGACGATGCACGGCAGCTCAGCCAGCGGGGAGAGGCGGATGCTGCTCCTGCATGGCAGGAATTCTGGACACGATGGTGACAGAATGTGGCTACTAGGCCACGCCACGCTCCGAAGTAATTCTGGAGCTGGCAGCAGCCGAGTACCTGGCAAAGCTGATCACGGCATGCCAGCTGGTGGATGTGGGGTCGACGGGCTGGAAGGGCACTCCGTCGGCAATGCTGCCCTTGGAACCAGGAGGGTGGAGCAATGCTGGCGTCTCCGGCGGTGCGGGCGGCGATGAGCATGGGGAAGCTGCAGCACAAGCTGGAGCAGGGTCCCGGCAAGAAGGGGCAGGGCGGCCCGTCCAACAACAACAAGTGAGGGAGCGGTGCCTTCTTCCACTACCTCTTCCAGCACCCCTGCCACCTCGTGACTGGTGGCAGCACTGAGGTACGCTCAGGCCGTAGGCGCGATAGGATGAGTCGGGCTTTTAATGCTCGCACACTAGCCTGTCAGACAGTTAGGGCGTTAAACTGGATGGGGGGGGGGGGGCGAGACCCGCCTGCTGTACGGATTCAGCCCGTGTGCCCGGCCGGCCTCTGCATCAGGCGGCCCTACTGAGATGGGATCGATGATGCCTGCAAGTCCTTTGTCCGCCGGAACGGTGGTTCCGTAGCGGCAATGGCAGGATCTGTAGTGGATGGGGGTGAATATGCTGAAGGAGCCCCTTACGAACCGTTAGTGGCCGCACACTTGGCCTTGCCTGGTCCGGGAGAAGGTGGCCAAGTGGACGTGCTGTACTTACAAACCCCCTCTTGGGGAGCAATTTTGAATGATGAGAGTAGGATGGTACGGACGCTGAGCCTGTAGAGCGGATCTTGCAGAAGTCGATGCGGATCTCGCGGGGGTGTCGCATGGAGGAGTTTGCGCGGGTTTGCACGGTGTGTGTGGAGAGGGGGATTTTGGGTGGATTTTTTGAGGAGGAGCCGCATATGATGAACGGTACTTTTGGGGTCGGAAAGCCCGACGGCCGTATACGGCTGATTGTGGACAACCGGCGGGGCAACATGCCACTACCAGATCCTATGCCCGCTTTTTTACCACACCTTGGCGTGATTTGCGATTTGCCCACGCGCGCTGGGGAGGATGTTTTGGGGGGCGTATCAGATTTGGATTCGTATCACAACAGACTCCGCCTGCCCGTTTGGATGCGGCGGAGTTAGGTTAATATTGTGCGAAAACCTTTTGCCACTTGGGCTTCTCAGGTTCCGCACAACCTTACCACTCCGCCGGCGTGAACTTGAGTGTACCAGCTAGCGGTTATCGCTGGTAATATTGTGCGGAACCTGAGAAGCCCAAGTGGCAAAAGGTTTCCGCACAATATTAACCTAACCGTAAGACCTTGACCCTTGCGGGGCGCAGGTTCGAATCCACTCGGAAGCGGATTATTTGGGGGAATAATTCACTTCCGCCGGCGTGAACTTGAGTGTACCAGCTAGCGGTTATCGCTGGTAATATTGTGCGGAACCTGAGAAGCCCAAGTGGCAAAAGGTTTCCGCACAATATTAACCTAACTAAGACCTTGACCCTTGCGGGGCGCAGGTTCGAATCCACTCGGAAGCGGATTATTTGGGGGAATAATTCGTTCCGATTTGGCACCCGGCTCTAGTCATATGCGCACCAAGGAGATGCTCATATTCGATCATATTCATATCGATATTTGCACCAACGAGATGCTTATATTCGATCATATTCATACATACGGGTGTTCCGAGCCTAGTGATTTGTCCTCGCCCCAAGAGGCTAGGTTTTAGTTAGGTTAATATTACAAGTGCGGAAACCTTTTGCCACTTGGGCTTCTCAGGTTCCGCACAATATTACCAGCGATAACCACTCGCTGGTACACTCAAGTTCACGCCGGCGTGAACTTGAGTGTACCAGCGAGTGGTTCCGGCGTGAACTTGAGTGTACCAGCGAGTGGTTATCGCTGGTAATATTGTGCGGAACCTGAGAAGCCCAAGTGGCAAAAGGTTAATTCCGCACAATATTAACCTCAGGCGGCAAGAAGTACATGTCTCCACCTCCTCCGCGTGACATTAATTGCGGCAGACTGTATCAGTAATACTGATATGCTTGAGTATACAGTATATAAGCCGCGGCGGCTTACTCAATACCCACTATCATTAACCATGCATTGAGCGGCTCATGGTATGGGTACAGCCGTACAGGTCCGGCCTGCCCGCCGCGGGCGGGCCTAGCCAGCTGCACTAGCTAGCGCCAGCCGGGCGGCCGGGCGACCACCCGGGCATCGCGCAGGTACAGCGGGGCTGGGCGGCCGGGCGCGGGGCTGCTCAGGGTCGAGCAGTTGGAGAGCCCGAAGAACTCCACGGATCGCATGAACAGTTCAACACCCTACGGCGTATAGCCGGGGTCACTGGCGTGAGATCCAGCTCAGGCCGCGTTCGGCACTCCAGGTACATCAAAGGTTGCGCAAGCCATGCACGAAGGCCGCAGAACTGATTGCATAGCGGCGCTTCGGCCCGTCCTCGGACCATGCACTTCTCCCGACGCCCGCCGGGACGGGGCATAATGGCAGGTCCAACCAGGGCTGGTCGGGGCGTGGGCGGCGCCGCCGGCGCTCGCGGGGGCCTGCTGAAGACGACAAGACGTAGGCGCAAGGTTGCTGATATGCGGTCAACCATCATGGCGGTGATCCGATGCGACACTTGGCCGTGGTCAGCGTACGGGTGCATTGATGACGGAAGAACGCCAGCACTTGCGCACAAGTATGTAGTCCAAGCAAACACAGTCTGTCACTGCCGGGGGGGAGTACCGAGCCGGCCAGGCTGCCGCCCTGCGCGCCGGCGGGGCCACTAGCGCATCAGGCGGCCGGCTTAGCCAAACAGCGTATTGGCAGCTGTCAAGTCACCCTCCGGACGTCAGTGAGTAGTTGCTCAATTAGGAGGGGGGTGTTGGCATCAATTGCTATATCGGTTAGGCGCGGCGCGTACATGCAGGGCTCCAGCGGCCGGCCCGCGGCCCACGGGCAGGGTCGCATTGGCATCCACCAAGATGGCAACGATGTATTGCATGACGTGGGATCTGCCGCAGAAGGTCGAGCAACTGGTTGAAAAACGCTTCGCGGTCTTCGGCAGCCCCTGGTCGGCCCAGCACTGATGACACTGGGGGCTGGGGCATAGTAGCCGTCATGTGCAGACAATGACCGAGAGCATAATGGGGGTCCGTCCTTCAACGGAGCGGAAAGCGGTGCAAGCAGTGAAGGATCCGATTATATAGAGCAAAGTTTGTGGTCCACAATGAGTTGCAGGTGGCAGCGGTGGGGGAGCACAACAAGCCCAGCGGCCCCTTGACCCGCGGCGCATGCGCCGGGCCGCACAGCAGAATTACCATTGTATGGTAGTGCAAGGGTGACACGCTAAACGGGGCCCTCAAAGGAGCGCCGGTGCTCCATCGGAACTCCGACCCGTGTTGTTATGATGTACGCCGTACGGTTCGAATAAAATACTTCTGTGTACACTCGTACATTACGCTGCGGATAAAATAAGAGTATTGATGTCCCACGTAGCTCCCACAAAAACCAGCATCTTCATTAAAACTTAAAACAATAAGTGGAAGCAGAAATGTGACACTATTGGCATGCCCGGAGGCACGCCGTTCAAGGCCCTTCATGAAGTACGTTGCCCTAGAGGCAACCAAGACAAGGGTGGGCGGGTGGGGAGCAAAGAAAGAGGCCGACAAAACCTGAGCGGCTTTTAGTCGCAAAACCTCCCTTATCCCTAGCTACCTGACGTCATTAATTAAACCCTTATGTTCAGTGATGCTAGTAAGACGCTAACCAAGATGTCCACGCTGTTTCTGTCTTTTCCACTCCTAACCAACACACGATGCTGTAAACACACTGTTAATTAATTAATTCATTCATTATGCTGTAAACACACATCGCACCGGCCCCTTCCACTAGCAGTGTGCGTAATCCATTGTACTGAGACTACTAGTATAACTATTATCAAACAGACAACCAGCGCAGGCCATAAATCCGGAAGAATCCGGACCATGGTAGCTCGAGCCTGCTGTTATTTTATTCGCATTTGTAGAGCGTTCAGGATGATGGAAATGAACTATTACTATTGTACAGGCGCAACCGCAAACCTCTGCCGCGTCAAACTTCTGGCGCACCGCATCCCCCGGCCTTGAAAGTGTACATATGTGGACTTTTTACCTTTGCCACGAATATCTGTCAGCACTTCCAGAACTGTCTCTTCTTCAGAAAAGTTCAGGCCACGTCAGTCACATAAACAGGTACTTTGGTCCCTAATTGATTTCTTCATGGTTTAGATGCCTCTGCCAAATCACCGCGAAACCGGGTGAGAGATGTGGAGTGCTGCATCCGTAGAACTCTGTGCCTCAGATAAAAAGATGTCTTCACTTTTCACAGTGGACAATGGCACATCTACAGCCCTAGAGTCCTCCCCGTACTCCGACGTCCCTTCGTCCTTCACCTCCACAACGTTTGTGTCCATGTAACTGCTGTTCGAGGGATACCAAACGGTCATCGCCTTCTTGGGACCCTGGGACATGCCAGTTGCCATCACAACAAGAAATTCAGGCACAGCCAATTGATCAACGGCATGTCCACATGGCCACACACAAGAGAAAAAAATATGCATGGCAATAGTTTGAGGCTGGCACTCTGACAGACAGTGGCTAGAACTATGGGCTATTTGGGTTAGCTGAACAGGAGCATGATGGTGTGATTTCTCAGCCCCAACCTAACCCAGCTATGGGCTGCAAAGCACGATCAGGTGCGCTCCCTGCCTTTCCCACATAAGCATGCAATCAAAGTTAATGAAGTGTTAAATTCCATTCCAGCCACGCAACTTCCCAGCCAAGATAAGGCTAGCCACTGTATACACCCAATTCCAGCCATGTGAGTTTCTAGTTAACCCATACTCAGTCAACTGAGCAACATATCGCCCAGTTTGACCCCCCCCCCACACAGAATTGAGTGCATCGTATACATGCGATGGGCCATCCGGGCAGTTTCGCTCAAAGAAAGCCCCATCAGACTTCCTAACTGAAATGTCAAGTGTCGATTTCAATTTTATGAGCCCTCCCTACGGCAGTTGTTGGGGCTGAACCATTTCCTTGTACGAAAACTTCCTTTGCCAGACTTTGACTGAATGATAATCCACATTGATTCTTGGGATGCAAACATTCTTGCATATTCTGAAAGCCATCGAAGTGTAGATAAGTTTAAAATGTTCCATAGTTGAGTTCATTTGGATATGGGATTGATGAGTTGTGATTTTTCTAAAAGTTCAGTGGCTATTTGTTCGAATGTGAGCCACACATGTTAATGACATTGATCATGAAGGCCTACTGTGCCGGGTGATTTGACCAATAAAATCACCATTGGACTATCCAAGTAAGTTGTCCAATGTTGTTATTATCAAGTTCCTGCCCCCCCTCTCTTAGGGGTGCTAACTTTTTCTTGCCGCAAAATGATTGTCTTTTGTCCAACTTTGACTGACTGTACAATGCGAAGTACTTGCTGAACTCATGATAGCATGGCAGATTCTGAATGCGCAGGAAGTTTAGATATCAAAAAGGTGTTGGCTGCGGTAATTTGGATTTGCGGTGTATGAGTCATTATTTTTCTTATGCTTTTTTTCAAGGGTGTGGAAGTGCAAACAGGGGCTGGCCGAACTAAGGGCTTAAGAAACATGGCCAGAAACCGGCCAGAAACTGGCTAGAAAAATTAGGCAAGAAAAAAAAAATTCTGGCCACAAAATCTGGCCCAAATTCTAGGAAACTTCTGGCCAATTTGAACCAAATCTAGCAGGTCCTAGCCAATGCCAGTCCATGTAAGCCACTTCTAGCCAAACCCAAAGAAATCCTAGACAAGTACCTGGCCAGAGTCGGGCGTTTCTAGAAAACCGCAGTGAATCCCAGATGCATCCACCTTGGAATTTAACTATCGTGCAATGAAGAGAAAATTATAAATAAAAATTTGCATGTGACCTCTACCGAATTTGGACTGCGGTTGACTAAGACCGGAGGATGCAGTGGAATACCATCGATCCATGCCAAGCCAGTCATGTACATGAAAACTGCAAGAAGACAATATGGCACGAGCACTACCTGTCATGTTCTTGTGTGCATGCCGCCAAAGAACAAAATGGTGCCCCGAATTGCGGTGTTTCCCATGCAGCCGGAATACCCTCAAGAGCAAAGAGTGGCCTGAATCTGTGCATGCAACATTCTTGCTCCTATGTAAGCACCAAGGTGGAGGTGGCTCTCTGAGAAAAACGCGCTCAAAGGTTGTGCATGCCAGTACACAAATCCAGTCCACGTTTCCATGTATGACGTGCTTGCAAAAGGTCGCATGCTTAGCTGACCTCTTTGAGCTTGCATACCAACGAAGAAAAGCAGTTGTGCCGACCTACCACCGTCTCGCACTGTCTCGCCAAAACACTGGAACAACCTCACCCGGATGGACCAGAGGCTGCCAGGAAAGCACCAGGATACTCTGGATGCCGCATAATCCAATAACACTGTAATGCCCATACAACAACCCACTATCTGTGAACATTCCATTATCATAACACTGTGATGCCCATACAATAACCCACTATCTGTGAACATTCCACTGTCGATGAACGCTGTCATGCCATGCTCCATCATCAGTGACAGGACGTACCCGGATGGACCAGAAGAAGAGCGCGATGCAGAGGCCGATGTAGAAGGCAGACCAAGCGTACCAGTACTTCCGGAAGATGATGCAGGGGATCGTGGTCACCAGCAGCCATATCTGTGGCCGCCATGCACCGGGCATGCATGGGCCATGAGGGCAGGGGGGAGATGGGATGCATTCATGAGAACTATCCTATTTTAAAAAGAAAAAAAAGGAATGAAAAATGCATGATTTTGTGCGATGACAAGGATCACACCTGGGCGTGCTCTTAAGCCCATTGAAAAGAGGGATGGTGGATTGGGCCCATCGAAACCAGCTTTGGGGGCAAACTAGCAGCTAGAAAAAAGACTCAGCCCCCACAACCCCAGCCTGCAGAACGGGCCTAATGATTGAGTACGCAGACTCTTCATGCATCCACAAACTGTTCAGGTCACATTGCATGTCAGACTTGAGCGCAAGTACGGCGCTAGAAGAACCGATTGTGAAAAGCATGTATGTCCGGAAAGCATGGAATAGCCTATCTCACGAAAATAGGGAATAGCCTACTATCTCAGGGTATAGCCTATTTCAGGAATACAGGGAATAGCCGCCATCAATTTGTGCGATACCCAGCAATATTGCTTAGGTAGTTGCTTCTCAGCCCCAGCATCATCCTTGCGGCACTAAAAGCAAGGGTGCGCCCTGTATGCATTACGAGTAGTACACGGGGCAGCTGGATAACAACGCCAATGCCAGCAGAAGTTTCCTCTGGGCCAAAGTATGCACTGAAATGTCTTGTGAAAGAAAGTGTGTAGTGCTGCCTGATGGCCGACCAAGGGTTCAGCTTATCAAGGGCCATGGCACATACGCCATGGCACAGATGTAACACTAGGAGATCAGGTTTTACAAGTACCACCAGTGATGGAACTGAAGAGTCACATGGGGTTGATAGTAAGGCTGGTGGCCATGGCTAATTATCGGCCGGCTAGTCAGTAGAAGGATCATGCAGTAATGACTAGACCGGTAAAAAAAAACAAATGACTGACTAGTGAGTAATGGACAAGGAATAGACCAGCGAAGAGGAAATATAACAAGGGACTGAATAAAGACCAGTGGACTTGCTATAGAGCAGTGGACTTGACAAAACAGGCCTGTGGCCCACAGTGACCAACATACCTGCATGCCACCGCCAAACTTGACATAATCCATGAATTTATAGCCTCCCGGCCCATAGACCATCATGTTGGTCTGGTACCCGATGGGCGTGAAGTAGTCGGCGGCGCCCATCATGAGCACGATGAGGATCTCGTCGACGTGCAGGGACTTATCCTTGAGCATTGCTGAGTGGGCAATAGGCCACATGATGGCTACCGCCGCGTTGTTCGTGACGACGGCGGAGAACAACACGGTGGTAATGTACAGGATGGTCAAGAAGCCCGGCTGCCAGCACAAAGGCCCAAGTACCAAACCATTGTATTTTCACAACAAAACACGCGAGCTGCCGAGTCAATAGGCATCAAGGAGAAAGAGATAGGCCAGGCCAAGAACCAAACCATTGTATTCTCACAACAACAATGATTTGGTGTGAGAATAGAAACGCAAGCTGCCAGGCATCAATAACAAAAAGATAGGTAACAGTAGGACAGGCGATAACAAGAAAGAGATAGATGATAGCGGGTCAGAAGGCATTAATAAGAAAGAGATAGGTGATAGCAGGAGGAAAGCGTTCTTAGGAAAGAGATAGGTGATATAGGAGGAAAGGAGATAATTAGAAAGAGATGGGAGGAGCATGGAGACTACATGCGCAATGTGATGGCCAGTTTTGGCTGCAAGCACAAGAATGAGCTCATGATGGTCAGTTCAAAACGGTGCCTCTGGTTAGACCATCAGAGGGACTATTACGGGTAATAAGGATACTGCATATATTGATGCACCAGGTGGGGCATACAACACAATACAGTGGGCGTGGGCCAAACCTGAAAAACAGATTCTGTTGGGGTCATGGACCCCTTGGGTCCCATGCCAGGAATCTAACCAAGGGTTTGGTAGTCCATCACAAGGTTTGTACCCAGCAACAAGGGTACAACCCCGCAGTTCCCAGATAGGTGCATCATGGACGCACTCAGACTTGTCATTTACTACATTTACTACTACTACTACTACTACTACTACTACTACTACTACTACTACTACTACTACTACTACTACTACTACTACTACTACTACTACTACTACTACTACTACTACTACTACTACTACTACTACTACTACTACTACTACTACTACTACTACTACTACTACTACTACTAATCCTACTAATCCTACTACTACTCCTGCTCCTGCTCCTGCTCCTGCTGCTGCTGCTGCTCCTGCTCCTGCTGCTGCTGCTGCTGCTGCTGCTGCTGCTGCTGCTGCTGCTGCTGCTGCTGCTGCTGCTGCTCCTGCTGCTGCTGCTGCTGCTCCTGCTGCTGCCGCTGCCGCTGCTCCTGCTCCTGCTCCTGCTCCTGCTCCTCCTCCTCCTCCTCCTCCTCCTCCTCCTCCTACTACTACTACTACTACTACTACTACTACTACTACTACTACTACTACTACTACTACTACTACTACTACTACTACTACTACTACTACTACTACTACTACTACTACTACTACTACTACTACTACTTCTACTTCTACTACTACTACTTCTACATAAACTATTTGTAGTACAGGAGACAGGCTGCCAACACCATGACACTGGAGCACAACACAGACGCTAGCCAGCTGTTGCCCTAGCCCAGACATTCGAAGTATCGTCTCAACGAAGAATAGAAAGGAAAAACAAAGTATGTGCGACTTTGGCTCTAACAGCTAGCCAATGAAGTGCTGAAGCATATGCAGTCGGTTCTCTTTAGTGATGTACTCTTCTCTAACGCAGGGGAGCTTGAGCAGTGTGGTAAGTGCCCTGCTAAACAAGTATACCTCCCACTCATCCCAGCATTGCCTACCCGCAATTTCTCAGACGGTCCTCGCTTCATATGAGTATTCATTTATCGCGCTTCGTATCCATGATATCAGTTTGGAACGCTTCTTTACCCAAAGGAGCAAACAATAACACAGACAAGCCAAGGCAAACGCTCACACTCAGTGAGCAACTAGCGGGCCTACAGCATGACGACATAGTTTACATGGGCCAGATAGAGTATTACACCCTCCAGGCCCACCTTGCCAAACGGCTTTGCGATCTTGGTCAGACCCTGTGCCACGAGCTTTGCGCCCCCAGAGTTGACGAGCGCGCTCGAAATGCCAAACGATGCCGCGATGCAGATAAGGATGTCCAGCTCCAGCGCCTGGCGCGCTTCGGTGGGCGAGAGGATTTTCAACGCCAGGTATGCTGCCACCGTCAACATCGCGGTCAGCACCAGTTCGACCTTGTCGTCCATCACCGCAGGCAGGACAATCATTGTGATGGCGATGATGACGGCGATGGGGGCCATGCGGCGCTGGATCGGTTTGAAATGGCTCAGCTGTGGGCCACCGGGTGGGTGGGTGGGGAGGGGGGGGGGGGGCGCGGCAATATTCCCCAAAAATCAAAGCAGAATGGCAGCAGCACAGCTATGTCATGGACTGCTGGCGCTTTTCATCAAAGTTGACCTCAAAAAGTTAAATAAAAGAAATCACGGGACGAAGCCATGACCACGGTTACTGCGCCAAGATGCACAAGCATACCCACACCAAGGCCATGATACACCCAAACCAAACTTTTCCTTTCAGTAGGGTAGCCTATTCAGCATCAGAGGATATGAAGGATGCTGAGTATGTACAAAGCGGCATCAAGCTGGCCGGAGAAGATACCAAAGACGGCGCATCAGTCATGCGGGTCGCCGCAGCCCTGCCTGCCAAAAGCCTGTGTGTTCCTAACGGCCCTCAGGCTGTCCCGCAGGAAGCCCTCCATGCCCTCCAGGCTCCCACACAATCTATTCGCACCATGCCTCCCCGCAAGGCAAGGTCAAAGTGCTTCTATTCACACCACTATGAGGTATTTGTGGCAGCCACGTCGGCTTAAAAGAAAACAGAGATCTCAGAACAGAATCGAGAATAAGCATTTTTCACCTCCCATGCACGGATTTTGCTAAATGTCGAGGAAACAAGGACACAAAAGCGAGGAGTCCATAGAATTGAAGCCTCCTCAGTCAATCATCGAGGATGCACGGAAAACCGCAGTGTACAAGGTGCACAAGGAGAACCGCTTGCTAGACTAGTCAAGCTGACCATAGTCTGCCCATTTATGAGCTCGCATCCCTCACAAACAGCCAATTTCTCGTTTGACCCAAAAAATTCTTAAAATGCACAGCCACGACCAGCCCACAAGGAAAACGAATAAGAAAGCTTGCCCATCGCAAAAATGCTGACAGCTCCATGAACCTAGGATAAAGAAAAGGGCACAATAAGAGGCCGACAGGACGCACCCTGGCCACGAGCGAGAACGACTTGTCCTTCTTGTACTGTTTGTAAAAGTTCTTGTTCGCCACCAGCAGCAGGGTGTCGGACGCCTGAAGCCGGATATCACCGATGCGCCCATGGATGCGCTCCCCCGCGCGGTGCACTGCCACGATGGCAGCATTGTATTGCCCCCGAAAGTGCATCTCTCGGACCGTCTTGTTGACCAAGGGACAGCTATTTGAGAGCACGACCTCGATCATCTCTTCCGTTCGTGTGAGTCGGTGGAGGTCCTTCTCCTCGTCCTGTCGAGAGAAGCAAGAGCGTGGAAGCAGGGGAGAAGTATTAATAGCACACATATGACAGCCACAACAGACCATGGAGAAAGGGCCGCCAGATGCCGTGGGCTGGCATGCCAGCAAAGCTACCGGCCCTACTGGCTAATGGCGTTGCACAAACAAATTGAGCAAAGCAGGCTGTCTCCACCAAGAACGGGCAAGGTAATGAGCTATGTGAGCATGGAAAGATGGGGGGGGGGGGGGGCGGGTTTTCTGTCGATGGAGCCACATGATCCAAGTCTACACATCCGTGACATGACTTCCCCAGCCGACCCCAGCTGCTACACTGCACCATTAGGCAAGTGCAACACCCCGCCCTTCCTTTCCGGCTCTTTGCCTCCTCCCTCCCTGGCTCTCCCACAATTCTCTCTCCATACAGCTTGTAACCACAAGGCTGGTGCCACCGCATCAAGCGCATACGCTGCCAGCATGCCAAGCATAAGTGCCCAAACTGCGGCCAACCTAAGTTGCCAAAATATGCACCCACAGAGACAAGTCAAGCCCAAGCAATATGATCTCAACTAGTGCTTGAGACAACAGCCCTTCTCCGCCACCACTCACACGTTCGTCCACCAGCTTGAGACCTCGAATATTCGTCAACTGAAGCACACTGTCCACCTCGCCTGTAAAGGGCGTGTAAGTATGTATTACAAAAAACACCAGGCAGGTAGTACATAAACGATGGCCCACATCACACTGTCAACTAGTAAACTGAGATCCCTTTCCCTGGTTGAGGGGATGGCAGAGTGAAGCGAACCATGCGAAACCCTCACTGCCATCTCACAGCTTCGTCAGCAGATGCAGCAAGCAGTGCGCGCAAGCCAGGGCAAAACAGTGAGGTTTGCGATTCAACCACAAGGAAGTTAGAGGACCAGTTGCTATTTAAGTCAAATGTTGTAAACCTCCGACAACCCTAAACCTCTGATAGATAAAAGTTGCATTTTTGAGCAGTGAGCGATTAAAAACGAGCACGAAAAAACTATTACGACTGGTACAAAAGGCAATGCAGCCGTAAATTGACAATGCCAGGGCTTCTAGGATCAAGCCTCGTGCCCCTTTGGCCATTAATGAGCCCTTCCCCTGTATCTCCCTATTCATAAGCGAATCTTGGAAACCATGGTAGTCTGAGCCTGAAGTCTCAATAGAGAAGATGCACCATGTCACCTGCTTGGAGAGTGGCTACTCAACAATGCATCTTATGCGTGCATAACACCTTCCTGCACCTCCATCCTAACCTCCAAGCCTACCCTACTCTGGTCCCCTCCCCCCAAAGCCTTGAAAATAGGAAGTGGCCAACCTCCCACATTGCCCATCCGATGTAGTCAGAAAAAATTTGAGGATGGCCAGAAAGGATAGCACCAACCAGGCACCAACACTTGGAAGCTCGAGCTTCTCCACAAGCAGCCGGCTGCGAGACAGTAGAACCCATGGTGCTTGCTACTGCACTCTCACCAACGCGAAAGCGCCACATGGTGATTTTCCAACTCTCAATACACTTTCCAACTTCAAGCACAACACCCACGTGACAAGAAGGAAAGCAGCACACAAGGCCACCTGCAGACACTGGTAGCTGCCGGAAGCAAGTATGGATGGTACCCTATGACCGACAAGCGAGGCATCCGCCACGAGCACCAGGCCTTGTAGCAAACAACCGCCCGGTGTTACAGCAACAACATGGAAGGACGCACCCCTGCACGTTTTAGCGTGAACTGGCGTTCTCCACCACTAGCTTCAGGTCCACCACCCAGAAGAACTAGGTTTCTTATGGGCGACTCCTACTGTGTCCAAAAGGGTCGGATACAATGGTATAAGGATGCCAACACAGGATACCTGCCTAGACAGACAAACAGACCCTCACGCATCATCCATTTCCCAATGAGCTACGCCGTTCTCAACTTTGAGCATGCACACTTTGCAGCGACGCATACACACAACCGCGGTATACACACAACCATGGTAATGACCAGCTAGCAGTGGTCAAGGAAACCTTCAAGCAATGGCCGCCCACCTGCAAAAAAGAGCTTATCGTTCTTAGCCAGGACGAACTCCGGCCCAGGGGCGGGGGTGCTGCTGTTTTCCCTCTCCACGCGCACCAGGAACAGACCCACGACATGGCGCAGGCCAGCATCCTCGATTGTCTTGCCGACAAAAGGGGCGTCCTCCGCTACCATCATCTCAACCAGGTACTCCCTGGGGAATTGGTGGGGAGGGTGAAGGGAACCACGATGTAAGGTACAGAGATAGTAGAAGCCAATGATAACTTGCGAGTAAGATGGATAACTTCATCCTCCATCTCACGATAGATTCTTTCCTGCAAACTCACGAGACCTGTTTGACACATGGCTTGAAAAGCAGCTCGGAGCGTTGATGTACTGAATGAAGGTTCGGCTGCCCGCCTTGCAGATTGGGAGGAAATGGGACGCAGAAGCTTATGGGAAGCGTGACCTCCAAAACATGCCAAGATTTGAACAAAAAAGTGGGAAGGAAATGGGCCAATTCGAATGCCAGCCACGGAATCGGGAAGAACATGGGACGTAGCGCGGCAAAGAAGCACTTGGGAGGGGATTGTAACAGCAGCCAAGGGATGGGGGCAGGAAGAACGAGGCAGTTTGGACGGTATGTATGAAAAACTCGTGACCACATTGCCGTTGGAGAATGTACAGGGACAACGCGGAGGCAAACAAACCCATAATTATGATAGGGGCATAGCGCTACACGATGCTACTTCTCCATCAGAAAAAGCAGGTATTAAATCAAGCAGGTTTCAAAAAAAGCAGGTAAGAGAAGCAGTGACTTGTTTATGCCGGCGACAACATCCTTGATCCTTCCCAAACTGGTGGAGTTCTTTCGAATTCCCAAAATCAGCTGGAGATATGGCCTTTGTGCTCAAAGCAACGTGGGAGAAGAGGTGTGCTGGGATTGGCTTGCGATGGACACCTGAGCGATGGGGAAAAAGGCCGGGACAGGCAGCCGATGGGTGGCGCGACCCGTGGAATTGCGAACCCGGGATCGGGACGGAAATGGGCCGGGCGCAAAGGCTTTAAAGAGGAAATGGGGGCGGAGCCGGAACGAAGGAGGGGAAGACGTCTTGAACCGCAAAAACATATGGGATGGGCGAAAATGGGACAGGATTTGAGGTAGCAAACTGGGACGGGTGGCCAAGACATCAGAAAGGCAAATCGGACGACAGCCAAGGTATAGGGGTGAGAGGAACAAAACAGGAATCAAATGACGCGATTTATGGGACGAAATCGGGACAGGACGGGGACAACATTGAACTGGGAATAAGGAATCGGACGTGACCAACTGTATGGGGAAATACATGGGTATGGCAATGGGACGGAAGGGGTATACTGACAGTAGGAGTGGGGCCGTATGGGATGCTATTCGTAGCCTCTTATGCGAATAAGTAACATGTTTCATGTGCACATAGGGTCATAGACCCATGATACGTTTCATGTGCATGGTAATCTTTAGAGAGGTACCATGTCTTAACTGGAAGTATTGGTTCAAACTACTTCTGCGCTATGTTTCGTATCTAGTGGGTAGGTTCACAGGTAGATGACTGGTTCATACTTAGGTCATTTAGCTGGTACGTTAGTATACAAAAGATGGGTCGAGTGTGCATTTAAGTTCACAAACAGGTAATACATCTCATGTGCATTCGGGTTCCCAACAAGGTGATATGCCATATGTACATGTTTGTTCATAACCATCACATATGATACCTTGGGTTCTGCACCACCTCCGACGTGCCCATGCGATCCGGCAAGAAGCGCCCGGAGAAGAGCGCCAAGTACAGCACGCCAGAGAACATCACTGGTATGCCCACTGGGGCGATGTCAAACAACTTGAACTCATAATCGGGATTGGACTTCTTCGCCAATGCGACGACGATCAGGTTGGTAGATGTACCGATCAATGTGATCGTGCCGCCGACGATGGTCGAGAAACTGAGAGGGATGAGCATCTTCGAGGGTGCGATGTGGGCCTGGGAGTGATGGAGACGAGAAACGTTTTTTCATGGCATGATGTGAAAAAAACATATCTTAGTAAACTCATGTTGACGAGTCGATTTTACCTTGCCAGAAACAGACCGACTATGCCAGAAGCTCAGTCCAGCTCTTGCCTCCGATGGCAGCCCCATGGAGCACTGAACAATCAAGAAACAGAGAAGGGTGGAGGGCGCTTCACAGCGGTAAGGGGTAAGGAACTAGCGCGCAAGGGGCACTAGAAAAGAGCCAACAAACTGTATGCCATGGCTACTACTGGTGACGGCAATGGTGAGGCATTAGTCAGACATTGCTTCAGCAATTACCCTGCATGGGGAACAAACCCCTCCCTACCCTTCCTTTGGGCTAGCGAAGGAAAGACACCCTAGCTCACACACATGCATAAGGGGGGTAACATGGGGGAATATCCAGCCCGCGTGCCTGCTCTGGTGTACGGCTGTTGACAGGCTTTCCACGCTCTTCTGTTGGGAGGGTATAGAGCACTTGTGTGAGTTGGGGCATGGATGTCAGCGCCCAAGTTTCTTATACAGAGTAAGATAAAGAGTTTGCTACCAAGTTGGATACACAGGTGGATGAACACTACAATGCCAGAGGTGGACCAAAAGCACGTCCTACAAAGGATGGGCAGATGAAGAAGATCAGGAATGCTACGAAGGAGACCAACAAGGCGAGGACTCACCTTGGTATAAAATGCTATGGGGAGCACAGATACACACACAAACCTCACAAACCTAGGAGTGTTTGCCTGTTTGTCCCTTGTGATGTGCGCACCAGAAATGGCACGTTTCCACCGACATCTCCCTTGGTGGCTGCTCGCTTGGTGGCTATGTAGGTTGGTGGCTGTGTGCATGGAAAGCATTATTAGCCATAGACTTACATGTCCTTATCTGGCCCCCAACAACAACTCCAGCATGCAAAGCCTGAAAGTACCATGGGCGTGGAGCTCGGTGACCACTGGCCATCACGAACAACTTTGCAGGGCAACAAACGCAGCATGAGGACTGTCAAAATCAGTGGAGAAACTGTACCGCTTCGCAATAGTCGATGATGACAGGAATCATCATGGCGACTTGGGGCGTGTTGTTCGTGAATGCCGATATGATGCCCATGGGAATCGTGATGTGGAATATTAGCGGCCGGAGGCCGTGACCGGACACATACTTCATGGTGGCCTTGAAGAATCTGGTGACCCACTCCAGGACGCCCGCTTGATTCAATCCTGGCCCAGCCACATGCCACGCCACGTTTGTGTCAAGCGGTCAGGTTCACCACGTCCGGGAAATTAGAACAAGTAACTACTTGCACAAGCAAGCATTCCATGTACATGGCGCGAAGTGTTATATGCCCCCAAAAGTATGGAAAAAATCAATTCATAGGGCGTGCGGCTGCCCGAGAGGCGGTGGATTGCGAGAACCGAGCCGCCGCAGGCAATACCAGTGCAAGGGTAGCAGCAAAGACATGGGCGCATAAGCGACGCAGGGATATGCATGCAATGACAAAAGACAACAGATGCGCGAACCAGGAATCTAAAAGGCAAATGGAAACGCGGTTATGAATGATCCAGGTGAAGTGCAAGAAGAAAATCCAATAGCATCGGGTCAAGTCTAATATACTAAGCAATCCGGGCCCAGCGTGCATACCTTGGGCAACAATGAATAGCGTGGCGACTGTTAGCATGCCCGAGTTCGAAAAGCCTTCAGTGGCCTCCTTAACGGATGTGATTTGCAAACAGACGAAAAGTAAAGAGCACAACATCATGGCCATATCTGGGGGACAAACCTCAAAGGCCATCACACCCAAAGTTACTACCACCATGATGATTGAAAGGATCGCCTCCCAGAGCGCCATTCTACTAGATATCGTCAACAGGAGGCAGCACACCAGCTGGCTAAACAATCGGCATGCGAGCTACTGATACCAGAGACAAAAACGTATGGATGATATGGTGGTCATCTGCTCAGCATTTATTTGTTAGTGGCATTAATTTTTTAGAGTCAGTTTTGAATTTATTAGTGGCATTTATTTATTAGTGGCAATTTATATAGCTACTCTCTTCCCTCGGCCGCTACAAAATGTCAGAATCTCTGCTGCCCATGTGCGGCGTCGCCGGCGTGGGAACAACAACAACAACAAATTTTGTTACTCTCGGCCCCGAGTGTCAACAGACAGCTACGCGCCCATGTGCGGCGTGGGCCACAACAACAACAACAACAACGCGTGGGCAACAACAACAACAACAACAAGACAGCTACGCACGATAAAGCATAGCCACCTACTTCCGCGAAGATCCGTTAACCGTTTGGAGGGTGGAATATTATCCCCCTTCCTTTGCCCAATCAGCCGCCACCGCGCACCGCGCCGCTTTTCTCACTCATTCCGTAGTCCGTAGTCCGTAGTGGCCCTTACACGTGGTGTCTCGGCCCTCGGCCGTTTCCTAATCTCTGATGCCCACAGCCCAAGTGCCCATGTTGAGTGCCGTTGTTGTTCCACCGCCCGGGTGCTGACCCAGTTGAGTTGAGTTGAGTCGAGTTTAATCCCGCGCCGGCGTACCGACAGGGTCTGGTTGAGCTGGCGCAAGTCAGCTTCCGGGGAAGCCAAATGGGTGCTGGCGGTGCCTTGTTGTGGGGCGTCGGTGCTGGCGGATATAAGAGCCTGGAGGCTAGTGCCAGGGGCCGGGGCATGCGGCGCATGGCTCAACTGAAGAACAGAGAGTCGGAGCTTATAGGGCTCGTTGACTGTTCGTCGATGTGGATAAAGCCGTCAGCCGACAGGTGGGCCGGGCAGTACGGATCGTAATGCCCCGACCCGCCATGTCGGTATCGTCGGTAGCACAGCCATAGCCTGCCCCGCAGTAAGCGCAAAGCTGAGAAGGCATGGCCGGGCACGGCCTGGCCCGGCAGACGGAAGACTGACTCTCGGGGATAGGCACGGCGTCCTCGATAGCATCATCAATCGGGGCGTCCTCGCTCGGTTGCCCCGTTGGGAAGTGAACTGAAGCCGATGGCGGAGGGACCTGGCTATATATCCATCTCGTCCTCGGGTCCTGCGCAATGTCGCTTGGAGGGGGCATTAATGGCCTCCTCGTCGGCCGGTGGCTGGGTTGCTATGGTTTCCGCAACTACGAGTAGTTGCGAAATGGTGTTGGGTGTTGATTCCTCCCCATCTGCGGGAGGAGGGGAGGCGGCTGCCTGCGATTCTGCCATATCTTCTATCCGGCCGGGTTGGTCAGTACGCCGTACGGAGCCGCAGAAGTACGGGAAAACGTACACTGAAGGCCTCCGCCGTATGTACGCGTACTTTACTTCAGAATACGCGGTTTGGACTTAGAATTTTTCGGGGGTACCAGCGGGCAGCGGGCACTGGCGCGGTGCCCAGGTTCTGGGCGCGTCGCGTTCACTGCACATTTGAGATTTTTACTACTAGAAGTAGATGCGTACAGTTCTTTCCATAAAGCGCAAGCCTTGCAAAATCTTTGGCCGGTAGGAGACAGCTAGGACTAGGTACATCACGCATAATGACAGCAAATGCCAGCTGTGCTACTGACGGTGTAATGCAATATAGCGAGGACGAGGCCAGTGCGACTGTGCGATAGTGTGCAGCCATTTTCGATTTGCAGCCATGCCGAAGAAAGGGCCTGAATGGGATTTCGTTGTCGAGAAGAAAGAAGCAGTCACGGATGCTGTTAGTAACACAACGCAGTATGTGTCGAGGATGTTCTGCTCATTTTGCAACAAGAACTTCTCCTACAAGGCGGGGCCAATAAGCGTATTCCGAGTCCGTGCACACTTTGCCGGAATCGCAGGGGAAGGGGTGTTACCCTGCGACAAAATTCCACCGAATATCCGGAACAGGTTTCTCAGGATTGCTAACAACAAGTTGCAGAAGTCAGACGCCAAGAAGGTGCACACTTTGAACAGGGCAATGGCGGAGATGGGAGGGGCTGCGCCGGCTGACTTGTCGTCGGTTCCCAGCAAGCATCAAGGCCAGCTGAGCATCACCAAATGGCTGGTTCCCGTCGACGAACAAGGTATCCAGCTGCTGGCTGCCGAATTTTTTATCGAGAACGGCATTGCCTTCAATGCGGCTGAGAGCGCCTCTTTCAAGCAGATGGTGGCCGGCATGATCCAATACAAAGGAGGGCACGTCACCCCTCCTTCTCGGAAGTTGTTGGGTGGCGAGCTGCTCGTGAAGAAGTTAGTTGTGTCTTATGTCCTCTCATGCATTATATAGTGGATGGCTTTCCTTACAATTAACTAATTAATTGATTCCTTACAGTTCCCGTTGCAGTCTGCTCCCCCCAGCATTTAACAAATCATAATCAGATAGGATTGCAGGGCATAAATTAATGGAAGATGTTAATAAATAAGCATATACACCAAATTTCAGTTGCAATAACTGCATGACCATCATCAAGGAGCGTGCTAATTGGGTGACTGACAATTGGACCACAAAAACGGTCGCGTATTTTACCGCCGCGTATTTTACACCCCCCACGTATAATACGCGTATTTTAGGTCCGCGTATTATACCCCGTACCCGTATTTGCCAACCTAGCTATCCGGAAAAGACGAACTCTGCTGGTGCCATGATAGCTTACGAAATCTTGGGCGATGGCTACAGAAGATTATGTCAGCGTGCTCGTCTTGAGAAGACGATTCTACTGCAACCACCCCGGTGTAATTTCATGAAGTGACACAACTATCAAGGAGACAACCAGCGCAGGCCAGAAATCGGGAGAATCCGGACCATGGTAGCTCGAGCCTGCCGTTATCTTGTCCGCGTGTTCGAGTCGTTCAGGATGATGAAGATGAATGGTGATTAATTAATTAATTAATTAATAGACACGTGACTGCGTCATGTGAGCATAAGTCCTCAGTGGGAGGGGAACATGCCGGATGGAATGGATGGTATAAGCTATCTAGGTCCTAGTTACATGGGTGTGGGCACCGCGGCCCGAATCGCTATGAATGCCATACTTGGTCACACGCGGAGCCCCCACAGGCTTGGGGGTGGTCTCCTAACATCACTACTTGCCATCTATCCTTGCGCACCATCTGCCTCCATATTACAGACAAACCAGGAGGCTGCCCGGGGGTGAGCCCGTCACGTCTAGTGTAGCACATGTCCATGCCGAGTCTATCACGAAAAGTCCACGGGTGGCGCCGGCGGCCCTGCCGCGCGCGGCCGGGGGCACGCCAGGTGAGGACATAACGCCCAGGCGGGGCGGGCTTGGTGCCAGCTAGTCTATCTGATGTATCTACCTGATCTGTGCGGGCCAGGTGCCCGGCTAGGCCCAGGCGCCTGTGCCTAATAATGTGGGAAACATAGGGCAAATCAGCGTATAAACATGGTATCGGAGGATTGTTCATGAGCTCCAAGAAGACCACCAAGAAACCCAGCCCAGTTACAAGCTCCATGGCAAGCGAGGTGGACTACACTCCTATGCTGAATGTGTGCTCCAAGATGGTGCTGAAATTTGACGGCACAAGTTTACGTGGCTGGGAGGAGACCAAGACATCCCTTGAGGGCTTCTGTCGCTTCTACGGCTGTTTGGCAATGATGTTCTGCTTGGCACCAAGGAGGACCCCAAGGCTGACATGGCTGTCGGCCTTGTTATCTCAGCTGCACTTGTTGGAGAAGCGAGGCGCATCCTATCGCTCGTGCCACACCAATCTGGAAGCAAGCTCTACAAGACGCTGAGGGAGGTCTACGAGCAGCAAAAGCTCACCAAGAGCCACCGGATGGACCTCAGGGTCCAGCTGCACAGGCTGCAAATGAAGCCAGGGGAGACCATCGGGCAGTATCAAAGAGACAACCAGCGCAGGCCAGAAATCGGGAGAATCCGGACCATGGTAGCTCGAGCCTGCCGTTATCTTTTCCGCGTTTTCGAGTCGTTCAGGATGATGAAGATGAATGGTGATGGAAATGTGTATCCTTGTGCATTGAAATTATGGCTGGCTTACGTGTGGAGCGACTAGATGACCTAGACGGTGGGGCCGGAAACAGCATGCTTGATCAGGGCGTGTGTTTCGAGCCTAACTGGCCGGGAGTGTCTAGTGGTGAGCACCATTGCTGCGATCGCTCTCCCACCATTTACGAGGAAATACCCGCAAATGGAAAACCACTGAAAAGGTCTAGCTAGTCAGTCATCACGTTAGCCATGCCATGATTCCAAACGTCCAAGAACTGCACACGGTGCAAAGGCAAAAAGCCGGAGGACAGCACTTTCAAATGTGCGGCGGGAACCAAAAGCCCGCGGATGCCAGAAAACATCGTGTTGCGGCAGCGACGCGACGATGTGGACAACGAATCCAGTGCCAAGCTCGGAACGGCCGCAAAGGAGATCTGGCATCACAGGGTTCAGATGTGCGGAGATACTATGCGATCCAGCCGGTCCACGACCTGTTTGTAGAGCTTGTGCCAAGGGGCAGCACCGAACAGATGTGGGTGACGTTGCAAAAAACATCGGACTTGACGGAGCATAATGGCTCGGTCATAGTCTTTGACCAATAAACGCTGCAAGAGTTCAACAAGAGTCGTGATAAAATCAACACGATAAGAACAAAGACGGGAAAAACGATGTAACTGAGAAAGAACAACACCATATTTTGCTGTGTGGAAAAGGAGACTGTGAATATCGGGGTAACGAATAAAAGGAATTTGCTGGTATTTAGGATCCTTGCGCTTATCATAGACAGCCGTACGCCAGCCCTTCTTGTTATGGGTAATGTTAAGATCGAGGTAATTGCAATGAGTATATCCTAAGGGGACTGCTGCTGCTGGCGGAGTACCGTGCTGTGGGGGGAGTCATGGTCGTGATCGACCAAGACTTCGCAGCCATTCTCAAGAGCGGCCTAGCCAGACAAATATCGCCCTGCGCTGATATATCGGTGCATTTCAAGGAGGAGGACAACTTGGAGGATCGAGGTCAAGGCTGCGCTGTTGGAGGCGGAGGACATGCTGATGGGAGGGCGTTCTGCTGAAGCAAAGAAGGAGAGCTCATCGGACGGCCAGGCTTTCCACACTACTACCAAGAAAAGTGGAGGAAAGCGGTGCTATCACTGCAAGAAGCTCGGGCACGTGGAGGCCCAGTGCTGGGACAAGCATCCGGAGCTGAAGCAAGAACGCAAGAACCAGGCGACGCGACGGAACCACACGACATCAGCGGCGAGAAAGGGGCACTCACCAGGTGCCAGCGAGGCGCACATCACCCAGGAGGCTGCAGAGCTGCCGTCCGGCTTCGTCTTCGCCACCATCGCCGAGTCGCCATCGCCGTCGGACACTGCTGCACTCACGCAATATGAAAAGAAGGCGCCGACCAGCTGGGTGCTGGATTCTGCAGCGAGCTGTCACATCACTCACATGACGCCATGCCCGTCGGATTTCGGGTGCCTGCACCCTCACAACAGGGAAATCGCCGGCTCATGCGGCAAACTGAAGGCGACAGCCATGCATCGGGACTGTCAAGCTGAAGCTGCCGGGCCAGGAGGCAGACGTGCACCTCCAAAACGCGCTGCTCGTTCCAAAGCTGAGCACCCGACTTTTATCTGTCGGCCAGCTCGTCAAGGATGGCCACAACGTCGACCTCGCCAAGCGGGTTGCTGTGCTGAACAGCAGGCCCTGCAGCATGGTGACGAGGAACAACACCTACTTTTGCCCGCGCGCGGTGCGGACGAAGCGATGGACGCCCACCCTAGCCTAATATGGATTTGTACTACAGCACTAGTACAAATTGGTTTTTTTTCAACATTGTTATTTAATGCCTCTCATAGGTCCAAAGCATGGAGGTCAGTGTCCCAACATGTGGTGACACCGTGACACCGTGACACCGTGACACCGTGACACCGTGACACCGTGACATCACAACACTAGCATTTCACAGTTTGTATGATGTCACATGGTAATGTGACGTTCAGCACTGGTATCATGATGTCCACATGTAAGCTAAAGCGCTGCCCAACATGACGTGACACCGTGACATCATGACACCGTGACATCGTGACACCGTGACACCGTGACATCACAACACTAGCTAGCATTTCACAGTTTGTATGATGTCACAAGGTAATGTGATGTACAGCACTGATATCATGATGTCCACATGTAAGCTGAAGCGCTGCCCAACATGACGTGACACCGCACGACATCATGACACCGTGACATCGTGACACCGTGACATCGTGACACCGTGACATTGAATCTTGCTATGTATGGAGATATCGTTTTTCACTTCTCTAACTTGAGTAATGCAAGCACAAGGCAACATAATTAGTTTTGAACCCCTGAAAAGAAAGAACCTTACATGCCCTACGTCTCAGAACACTGTTGCATCATGCATGACACCAGGACACGGTGACAAAGTGGCATGGCACAAGATACAACTGCATTTGACACCAAATATTGATAAGGCTAAACAACTAGCCTTCATTCCTAAATAGCCATGCATGCATCACATTCTTTACTGAAATATGACATGGATCTACTAAGTCAACCATGCAGTCACATGTGAGTCTCAAACCATTAAAACAGGTATGCGCATATGTGTATTCCATCTGGGTTTGATGCCCAGGCGCATACCATTAATTAGACAACTAGTCCAAAACAATGCATGTCTCACTTAATAGTCATCATAATACACATCTTGTTCCAGATTGTTATTTGGTATTTCACCAGACGCCTCCGAGGCACTGCGTCCGATGATGCCTGGTGCAAAACAATAGCATTTATAGCACGCAAAACAAGAAAGCAAAACAAGAAAGTTACGTATTTTCTCCGACACCAAACGTCATCGTACCCTCCATGCAGCAGCCTCGTGCAAGCTGAATTGCATAGAAGCTGCAACTACGATTCTATTCATGAAAGCATACAGGCAGGCAGTCGACATCCCAAGCAGGATAACCCCCCTAAACAACAACCCCTCGCGGGGGGCGCGTGAAAACGGCAAAGGCAAAGCGGAGCCCGCCGCCTTTGGGCGGGCGGAGCGGAGCCTTTTTCACGCGCCCCCCGCGAGGGGAAATTTTTTTTGGAAAATGGGGCAAACCATGGGGGTTTTCTTACGGAATTTACCTGCGATCTTCCTTGCGATGCAGTTTTGCCTGGTCGCTCGCGCTCCCCGTCCGAACCGCCATCAGAGGCTGCATTAATTCTATTAAGCTCATTCAGCGCGCCCCGGACGTACACGGTTGATTTCTTATCTTTTGGTTGTTCATCTGCCTTCCCGTCTACAGCAGCGCCATCATCGGCTGTCTCGGCATGCTCTGCACGTTCATCCGAGCCATACTGTTCATGGATTTCTGCCGGCGGCTGCTGTTCGCCGCTAGCCATCGCAGCTATATCCTATCAAACTCCGCTGTCCTAAAAACACGAACAAACACGAGGGCACGCAAATTATCTACGTCGTGCGTCCAGAAGTACTTGTCGAGCTTAATCTGTATATTATTTTGCGTTCAAGTTCTCCGGACCTCGTGACATCGGGTGCATGCCTTCGTTCCCGAGGTCGATGTCCCGAGGTCCCGAGAACTTGCGGCCCAAATTTAGGTGGTGTCCCGAGGTCCCGACACCTGATTGGCCCGTTGAGATTCGCTCAGAATCAAGAGCAATCAATGCGGACCACGAGTAGCTCGGACCTCGTGACACCACCTCGGGCCAGGCGGGTGCACTTGCACGCCGATATATCGACAACGATGGAAGATTGCATCGGTAAAATGTATTCTAAAGACTTTGACCGAACGACTTTCTTCATTACCGCTGCAACTTTTTTTTCCTGAGCTACCGCATATTTCCGACCAATTTCAAGGCTGCGTCAGGCTTGGCAGACCCATACTTCGTATATATATGCGTTTGCCCCGAACGTCATGTTTAATGCAGGCTTTGTGGACTCTAAAGACGCCCACGATGTTGGGGCTTTTATCAGCCTCTGGACATGTAGAAACTGCGGTCAGCAGGTGAATGCCGGAACGAGTTCTGCGGCGGGGTGTGCGAAACAGACATCAAGCGCACGGCAGACATGGATACCTCCGAGCGGTATGTTCCCTTATTCAAATCTACGGGCCAATTCACTCCTTGTTGAATCCCTGACCTTGTCACGGATGAATATGTTACCAGTTCCCCATCTCCGGAGTTTCTCTTTTGGTCATCTTCTTATCTTACGGGAGGTGCGTCATGAATCGTATAGCGAGCTACGGTTTCATGGCGAGCCTTTTCTTCACATCAGCGACGTACAGGTTACCTTAGAGGCTAGGGATGTCAAGGAACTCTTCACACGGATATTAGGGAGGGTGCATGACGGATTGCGGGCAAGATATTACGGGCTGGCTGGCAGCCTTGCAGCGCTATTGCCTCCGATCGATGGCAATGATTTGCAGGCAGGGCTATGGATCACAAAGCTGTTGCTTTGCTCTAGTTGTACATGCTGCAATTTATTGGCATTGTGCTCACGGCAAGTAATGTTGCATGACATGGTTGACCACGAAGATTGATGGAAAACCTTGAAGCAATTGGTGGCTTTCTTGGATGCTCGATGGCTTCACATGCTTGTGAGTCCATAAAACCCACTGTATACGTGCCCACCATCTCTAAGCTGAAAGCATCTGCCTTCAACAAGCATCTTAAGACATGCATGCACATGAGAACTGTCATGGTTTGTGGAGAGGGTGGCATATTGCGTGAGAGTGGAGAGAGGACAGTGGCCGGGCTAGGCCAGCTACCTGTGCTGCCACACGGCCGGGCGGCAAACACTGATGCACAAGCTGCCTTACACGCCAGCACCCAAGCTGCCTTCACACCCCTGAATGATGAGCAGAGGGCATCCTGGACGGCCGCATCCATGCAGTTCATGCAGTTCAGGCTGTGCGTGCTGGCCAAGGGCACGGGTAAATGAGCCAATGGCGGGCTATTATTACGCACGTTGCAACCAGCGCCAATGAAGCAACCCAAGCCTGCCCTCCTGACAGGTATGTGTGTTTTGTTTTCTCATGTGGTGTGCACAACCAGCAATCCTTTATTTCCCTATGATGCATGTTTGCGGAATTCTGGCAACCTGGCACATGGCCAAACTCCTCAATGTCAGGGGTGGGAGGGGTTGTTTGTCAAGTGGATAGACACACGCACATGCTCAACACCTCTTGCTCCAATGCCACTGCCACTCACCCAGAAACTCAGGCACAACCACGCACGATCGCTAAGCTGCTAGCCAGAATCGCAGTCCTCACCAAAGTGAGGGATGGGGCACCAGCTAGTTTGACAGTCTGGCTGAGGACGTGCAGGAGTTGAATGACATATCTGAAGCAAGTAGTCACGGATGGCTTGGAGAAACATGGTGAAGCATGCATGGGCATGCATCTCATGTTGACAAGGGCCAGAGCAAGAGCATGAGCACGATGCATGTGCCTATGTAGAGGCCATTGGGCTTGCACTATCTGTTGAAGACAGCTGCGGTATTGTGGCCAAGCGGCTCACCGGGGATGTGCAGTGGCTTCTTCATGCTAGGTATGATGGCGGCCAAGTGCAGTCCTTTGGTGGCATATTTCAAGCCGGCAACCTCGAGGTAGCAACTGAGCAGTGTATGAGCTGTCTGGCTATGCACCACAGCGCTGGCTGAGGAGATCTAGTCCAACTTGGAAGCTGCGTTGCCAGCAACGTGGGCCCCTATAACAGAGACAGGGACATGGGGGCATCCATGGTGATGCAGAGGACCATGTGTGGCAACCTTGGTCAGGCGGGCCGGTTGCCAAGGGATGTGCTGCTACCAAATCAAGGCGCACAAAACACATCGCAACCATGCCGACGGCCGAGATGCCTGGCATCAGATTAGATTATTACATTGCCAAGCTGAGTTTGCGGCTACCGTGCGTGCTGTGGGTTTGAACTGATCATGCTAGCCAACGTGACAGTTGGCAGTTCTTATGTCTAACAAGCCCCTACTTGAAAATTGCCTTAGCATGGCCGTATGCACATATATACAACCATGTCTAGCCACTGTTCATGTTCATATATCTTTGTCTGTGTGTCACAAAAGTTGTGTTATATTATCTGTGCAAGGTCTGAACAGTTAGCAACACAGTTGGTGGGAGTTGGCCATACCGTTACTAAAGAACTTTGCATCCAAGGTTGAGTGATTAGCTGGAAACTCGCAGGTGTTGCATGGACCAGTGAACCCAATGACACTTGATGGACCTGAAGTTTTGTGCAATGTCTGAAATGACATGATGATTAACATGGGCGCTTGTTTTCAGCCTCACCTGAGCACATCTTGCATGGGAACTGCAAGAAATGTGGCGGAAATGCAAAAAACGCACATTTTTTCTCACATTTGCTAGCAAGCTGTCAATGAATGAAGTACAACAGACCTGGATTTTTGTGCAATGTCTACTATGATGATATTTAATATGCTTGCAAGTTTCCAGCCCCAACTGAGCACATCTTGTATGAAAACTGTCATGAAATGTGTGAAAAAAACGCGAAAAACGTGCATTTTTGCTAGCATTTGGTGGCATTTTGTTACCAAATACAGTACGATGGACCTGATTTTTTGTGCCATGTCTACATTTATGATGTGTAACGTGATTGCAAATTTCCAGCCTCGACTGAACACATCTTCCATGGAAACTGCTATGAGATGTGGTGAAACGGTGCGTTTTTGCTAGCATTTGGTGGCAGTTTGTCACCAAATGAGGTCAGATGACCATGGGACATGGTGCACAGATGGTAGACATGAGCATAAGCCTACATGCAAACAGCCAGGTCAGGAGCTCTTTATTTGCATATCAAATGGTATTTGTTTGTATTAAAATCTGGAAAGTTGCTAAAAATAGACATGCCAAAAATAGACCAACCGATGTCGAAAAATTCTGGAAAGTCAAATTCCTTTTACTGGTGTCATGGACATGCTGCCTACCAATATCTAGCATGTTTGGACTCAATTTGCTCCTTGTAGGGCTTATAAGGGCATTTTTTGGCACTTTCATACCGTTGTGGGCTTGGGTAGCACTGCTGGACGGCGTGTTCGAGGATCCCGTTCAATATCTGCCAGGATTGGGGAGGCCAAAGCGCTTTGTGAGCTATGGATTCGGCGTTGGTTACGCCCAGCAGTTGAGAAAGATCCTCGAGATGGCCGCAGCATTCTTGAGCAACCCTGCAAGAAGACTTTGTACTCGGAGTATGTTAGGGAGAGACAAGATTACAATGCACCTGTGGTTAGTATTTCGCTTTTCAGGACAATCTTCAAAGCAGTGGCGACAATCATGGAAGTCCATGTTGAGCGTTTTCGCACAAAGGTTATGGGTGAATGTTCCCGCTGTCGAAAGCTGAAGGATGCCATTTTGTTTTACCGGACCACTGACCGGGCCAGGTGGGAGGCCAGTAAGGAGAAGTTAGCTGATCACACTGATTTCTTTAATGGGGAGCGGATGGCTTATCTGCAGCGAAGGTTCGAAGGCGCCAAGCATTTTTTTGTTTCCATAGTCATGGATGGTTTGGCAAAGATGAAGACAGCGGTTCCAACGAGGGGGAGCGCCTCGAAAGAGTGGCTTAGCAGCCGCCAGCTTCATATACCGTACCAGTTAGTCTGCTCTATTTTGCACGGGGTGAGGACGTATTTTTGGGTCATCATGCCATGGGTAGCTAATTCTGAGGTTTCTGGTAATTCAGGGCGCGTCACGGCAACAGTGCTCACGCATCAGTTGTTGGAAGTGGTTGTTGAGCGTCCATGGGAGAAGTCCACTGATCCTGAGATTCGTGAGTTTGGCCTTGCCCCTAACCTCGTCCTTCAAGTGGATGGGGGTGGGGACAACATGAACAACGAGTTGTTGGGGTTCCTAGCTGTTCTCATTGTCCGCCGCCTCTTTGCTCGCATCAGGGTGTGCCGGCTTCCACCGGGACACACACACAATGATGCTGACCAAAGGTTTGGTTGGTTCATCCGGTGGTACAACGGCATCAAGAACCGTGTGTCAGATCTTCCACCGGTGCTGATGCTGACGTTTCAAGACGTGCTGCAGGGGCTGAAGCGTGCCTTTGCACAGCAGTGTGCAAGGGTGCATAACAATCAGTGCATGGCTGGTTATCGCGAGGTCATGTTTTGCCTGGCATGGTCCCTCTAATGATGACTCTATGTCATAAATGTCCCTCACTATAACGACTCAATGAGAATGTGTTATAATTTTTCATTTTAAGTTAGACATGTATGATGTCAATGAGGCACCCATGAATATACTTAGTTGTCTCTTTTATACAGTCACATGATGTGTTCCCACGTACCATGCTGAAATAAATTATGTGCATGCTTAAATATTGTCAAGGCAAGCAGCAATTAATAAACGCTTAGCTGCAATTTGTGAATGCTTACATGTGTATAGTTAGACAACTACAATGTCAATACAATTCTGCAAAGATGTGTCTTTACATGCAATATGAGGCGCCATGGTGGTGTCACGGTGTCACGGTGTCACGGTGTCACGGTGTCACGGTGTCACGGAGTCACGGTGTCCAGGTCATCTAGGGCAACCTTGTCATTATCAAATAGACATATAATCCCCATTACTTAATCACTAAATGTGCAAAGATGTGTGTTTACATGCAATATGAGGCGCCATGGTGGTGTCACGGTGTCACGGTGTCACGGTGTCACGGTGTCACGGTGTCACGGTGTCACGGTGTCACGGTGTCACGGTGTCACGTTGTCCAGGTCATCTAGGGCAACCTTGTCATCATCAAATAGACATATAAATCCCCATTACTTAATCACTAAATGTGCAAAGATGTGTGTTTACATGCAATATGAGGCGCCATGGTGGTGTCACGGTGTCACGGTGTCACGGTGTCACGGTGTCACGGAGTCACGGTGTCCAGGTCATCTAGGGCAACCTTGTCATTATCAAATAGACATATAATCCCCATTACTTAATCACTAAATGTGCAAAGATGTGTGTTTACATGCAATATGAGGCGCCATGGTGGTGTCACGGTGTCACGGTGTCACGGTGTCACGGTGTCACGGTGTCACGTTGTCCAGGTCATCTAGGGCAACCTTGTCATCATCAAATAGACATTAATCCCCATTACTTAATCACTAAATGTGCAAAGATGTGTGTTTACATGCAATATGAGGCGCCATGGTGGTGTCACGGTGTCACGGTGTCACGGTGTCACGGTGTCACAGGTCCTATGAACTTCCCCTTCCTCAAAGACTTTAGTTGAGATGTTAGATGCATAGAAATGCAACTTTGAAAAATGAAGTACAAATGGCGTGCTCTAGTACAAATCCATATTAGGCTAGGGCCATCCCAGAGCTGAAATCTTCGGCGACGAGCTTCAAGGACGTCGACGCTGCCTGTCAAGGGCAGAAAATGGCGAGCAGCGTCGGAGCGCAGCATCTCACGTGCCTCGGGACACGCGGCGGAGTGGCTGGCCGTGGGCCTAACGGTCATACTGGCCATGCTTGCCCGTGTATGCGGGATCGGGGGCGGCCTATATACTGGGCATTACTCGCACACTGCGTGGCTTTGTGTCAGAAATTTTCATTTAATTCCTTGGTCGTCAAGACTGATTGAGACAATTGATAGACAGTTTATTCATTGCATATTTAGGTTACGGACTGCCACCGTTTCACCGCCATGCAAAGCCATGGTGCGGTTCCCGGGTGGGGACCATAGCATCCATAGCCACACTGGGCTCGGACTGCAAGGTAAGTGCAACGTAGGTGTGTCACTTCCTTATCAAGGCACATTGGGGCAGCGGTGCATGTTCTAGAATATTCTGCACAAGTTGCCAGCTGTCGATTATACAATTGACGATTAGGACAACGCCAGATGTCAAGCAACTAACACGGCATATGTACAATGCATCTAGAACTGGATTCAGTCATCCGAAATATCCAACACGGAATATTCGGCCGAGGATAGTACCGTCGGCACCTAAGGTACGCAAAGTATTGTGCCGGTATTACAACTTCGGCACTACATAACTTTTGCTATACTGCACTTTATTCAGTGCTATAAGTTGTGCCGGAAAGCTCACGGCGGGCCCTACCAAGCCTATTTAATTATCGGCCAGAAAGACGGCAGGCGGATGCGATTGTTAGGGACGCAACCCTAATACCTCCATTTAACCTCTATTGAACCTCTATTGAACCGATCCATTGAACCTCCATTCAAACTCTTTTCCTAACCTCTAAATCTATGAAATAAAACTCTTTTTCTGGTCTCTCTTCAATTGTCTTCAAGCTCAGTCTTACATCACCTGCAAGGTGCAAGGGTAGCAAGGCCAAGCACAAGGCATTGTGTAAAACCCATTAGTTTCCTCTACTTTTCCAACGTATAAACAGCGTACAAATGAATGGTGATGGAAATGTGTATCCTTGTGCATTGAAATTATGGCTGGCTTACGTGTAGAGCGACTAGATGACCTAGACGGTGGGGCCGGAAACAGCATGCTTGATCAGGGCGTGTGTTTCGAGCCTAACTGGCCGGGACGGTGTCTAGTGGTGAGCACCATTGCTGCGATCGCTCTCCCACCCGATTTACGAGGAAATACCCGCAAATGGAAAACCACTGAAAAGGTCTAGCTAGTCAGTCATCACGTTAGCCATGCCATGATTCCAAACGTCCAAGAACTGCACACGGTGCAAAGGCAAAAAGCCGGAGGACAGCACTTTCAAATGTGCGGCGGGACAACTATGCCTGATGTCAAAAGTTATTAGCATTCTCGTATATTGCATTATGTCACCGTAAAATGCTCTCGAATGCTCTACACGTAAGCCAGCCATAATTTCAATGCCCCACCTACTGGCGCTCATGCAGCTGTGGCAAGCCTTAATTAGGCATGCATGAAGGAGACTGGGGGTCTCTGCCCTTTCTCCTGTTGTGCACACACAGGGATTAAAAGCACTTCGGTGCTCCGTGACTCCCCAACGGGAGCACTAGTTTAATTAATTAATTAATTAATTAATTACTAGCGCTCGAAGGGCCTGGGCGAGCACCGCAAGCGCAATGTGCTCTTCAAGCCCCAAGGACATACCTAATAAGAAGGTAGGCAAACATGTCATGACCTACCCACATGCAGCAAATTCTAGCCGACCTAGTGGTCCCAGCCCCATGTGAACATCGCATTCACTCCCTCTCTCTTGCTTGGACTGCTATGCAGCACAAGAAGAGGTGGCAGACGATTGTCCAGGCTCATACACCATCCCCTGTGGGCAAGCCCCCCCCCCCCCAAGAGGAAGGGGCGCTTTGCTAATAGAATATAGTAGAATATAGTTAGGGTTTTCTAGATTAGATTAGCTTAGAGTTAGATTAGTTCGGTTTCGCGGCTTTGCCCACCTCCATCCATCCAGCAAGGGAATATGTGCTACATGATCTCCCCACAGCTGCTAACGACAACACTCCCCTGTTTTCTGCCTTTTTGCGGGATAGCGGGATGGTTGCTGTCAACTGCCACTTGAATCCAACGTCCCTCACATGCAGGACTTGGTCACTTTTCGGGGCCCTAACGGCCGTCAGGCCTGTCTGGACTACGTGGTGGTACGCGGCATGCAGCCCAGGTGCAACTCGGTTCTGGACACCCGAGTGTTTGACACGCCCACGGTGTGCTCTGACCACCGCCTGGTGCGTGCGACCATTCGGCTCCGGTTCCACGCATCCAAGCGCCGCGCGCCCCAGTGGCCCGTCCTGACCAGTGGTCTGTTCTACGCCCGGTCCGGGGAGATCCTGAGGACTGGACGGACGCCGAGCGCGAGCGGAACCGGTGCCGACTGGAGTATACCTGTCGGCCCTGGACGCCCGGGCGGACGTTGACGAGCTGGACCAGGGTGCTCCCAACGCTGCCAGTTTTGCGGGCTTTGCGGCCCGCGCCCCACTGCTGGCGGCCCGGCACCTGCCGGTCATGCCCCGCCGCCGCCCCGGCCCGCTCTACCGCCAGGACCCCAAGGTCTTGGCCTCCCGGCACCGCCTCAAGCGTAACCGGGACCCATTGCTGAAACCGGTGCTCCTGGCCGCCCTTGGGGAGGCCTACGCACATGCTCAGGACACAGAGGCGGCCCAGTGCATCGCAGATGCCAAGGCCTGCCAAGCTCGCAACCAGGGCAAGGACATGTGGTACCACCTCGACCGGCTCGGCGGCCGGCGGCAGCGCACCCCGGTGGAGCACACGGGGGACGGCACGGCGCCGGTCAGCCTTGACCGCTGGTTGGCCCACAATGTTTCCTTGACAGGTGGGGCTCGCGCCCCTCTCCCGCCGCTTCACCCCAAGACGGCCGCCCGTCTCGGTGTTGCCGGAGCCCCGCCGCCGCCTGCGCCCCCCTCCTCGGCCGCGGACTACCAAGTCCCCGCCTTGCAGGAGGGCTGCCTTGCCACCGACGGCACCGTCCACCCCTTCACTTTGAAGGCATTGGACGGCGCCCTTGCTCGCCTGCGGTACGACGCGGCGGTCGGTGCCGACCACCTTTCGGCTGAGTTGCTGAAGACCCCTGACCTTGCGGTGAGGGAGCTTCTGCTGGCGTTCTGCAACCGTGTCCTGCTCTCTGATGAGCCTCCGCCTAGAGCTGCTGAGTGCATGGCAGACGGCCATCCGAGTCACACTATACTTTTCGTCCGAGGGTGGTAAAAAGGATCCGAGGCGTAAATTACCACGCGGTAATCTTACCACGCACGATCCCACGCCTGAGATCCAAGGCGGTAATAATTACAACGTCGAGTCTTAGGTAGTAAATTTACTAGCCGTAACGTTACCACGACGTATCTTTCGTAGTACTGTACCGACACGGGAGATTACCGCGACGGATCTTAGTTGAGAAGTTACCACCGGTAAATTAGGTGCCAGTGATCCGATGCTGTAAGATTACGTTTTAGTAAGTTACTAAGGGGGTCTTTGCCTGTCCACGGCCAGATGGATAATATATTGTAATGGTGAAGTGGGAGAACGTGCGTGTCTATTAGCAAATGCAGCGAAATATAAAAATGTAGTTATCAGCCTTTGTCGCCTGTTCAGCAGTTGTCGTTGTCGGCCGTTGCCAGTAAGCGGCTATAGATTATGTGTGCTGGGGCCGGTGAAAAGACGCTAGCAAAGTTCGTCTGAATGGCGTCCAATAGAGGGGATTTCATTCTTATAGTGGATTGTTCGACGAGGAGAAGGCGAGGTTGCTGGCGGAGAATGCGAAAGAGCAGAGGGAAGCAGCGGAAGCCGTGCGTGGAAGATGAGGTAACGGGATGGAGTGTGGGCCCTGGCTTCTGGTTATGAAATGATGGCGGTTGCAGGCCAGCCGTGCTCGCTGGTAATGGGTGCGTGGTGTTGAAATCCAAGTTCTGCGCGTATTCTGTTTTTTGGTAAATGATTGAAGGGATGTCGCCTTGTTTTATTTTTGTGCATCTGCGTCCCGTCGTGACTGCCTCGTCATGGACGCCCAGGGGTAGAAATTCGAACGAGGGAATGATTTTTCAAACGCCTGGATATGTTATGATAGTACGAATAAATGGTAATGGGTAGAGGCGGCCAAAATTTTGTTGGAAGTGTGCCAACGCCGCACATACGACTTGAACAACCCTAGGTATCTTAGGAAAAGGAAACACGGATACGTCGGAGTGGAGGAAGAGGAAGACGATGACGATGGTGAAGACGGAGAGGTTTACAATGGAGGCCTTGAGAATGGGGAGACATTGAAGCAGGAGAGCAGGGTAGCGGTGAGTGGCCCGTCATGAATTACATTGTGGTTGCAGTTGTTAGCGAGGCGTGTTGATTGCTTCTTGCCGCGGGTAATCGCTAGCGTGCATAACCTTCTTTTTACAACAGGTGTTCTGGTGCATTGACTGCCGCAAAGCAATTAATGGGACTGATTATGTGCCTATCATGCCGTTTGGGAATCATACATTGCCAACATTTCGTGTTTAGAAGGCGCGCCTTCAGAAGCATATTCAGCACCGCACGAGCCAGGTGCTGAAGGCGTGCTTGGAGAGGAAGGGGTATAAAGTGCGCATGACCGCATCGAAGAAGAAGAAGCAGCAGGAATCGGGCAAGACCATGATAACCGAGCCAGGATTGGCTTTCGTGCATGCAGTACATGGTGCGGCGCAGGCAGTGAATGCTGCATCGATTGCAGCGGTGCAGCCTGTGGCCATGGCGGTGCAGGGCGCGGGTCCTGAAGTGTGGGCGTTGGCGAAGCAGATTCACGATGCTGTCATGGCCACGTTGTGAAGCCAAGGAATGGGTGTTGGTTGCAGTCAGGTGCCTCGCCCGGAGGAAGCTTTTCTGCTGTAAGCAGAGGTGCGGCATCAAGCATTTGCAATCGCCATGAGAGCAGTGGAGATGTCAGCGGCATGAAGCATTTGCAATCGCCATGAGAGCAGTGGAGATGTCTGCGGCATTGGGAGATCTGCAGACAATTGCAGGAGGACATTGTGCGGTACGCTTGTAGGGTGTATGCTGTGTTGTTCCGCTCGCTAATGGACATGTGCCCCTGTAACCTCTTCCAGGCTACTATCTCCTATACACCTCTTCAGGCTTGAAAAGTAAATTGCTGTACGGTTCACAATTGGCATGGCTTGACATGCACGCGTCCTTGACTGTGGTCTGCATGGGTTTGGGGTTTAGCGGTTTACATCAGACTCAGCTGTGTATCTGCTTAATCAGCCGACGTGTCACATGGGGACAGCAACGGCGCTGGGATGCAGCCCGGTGTGAATGCGAGTAAATTACGCGCTGTCATGCATGACGGATGGGGCGAGGAAGCCACGACCCACGTTTTTGTGTGTGCACGGGGGGCTAGGGTGCCAGTCCTTGTGTTGCTGCCATCCATATGGGCATGGATATGCGGGAAGCTTTCCCCGTACCCATACTTAATGATGCATGGACTGGTTGTGACACCCAAGGGTTTAGCTGTCGTGGGTTTGCTGAGTGATCATGGCAGGCTGCTAGGCTGGTGCTAGAACAGCAATAGCGCGGTTACTGCTATGTCTTGCCCGTGCTAACTGATGCTGCAGCCATGCGTGGAGCGCGAATCGTCCCGTGAGGAGAAGGAGGAGGCGGGGCCGGTGCACCCACGGGCAGGGCCGGAGAAGAAGGAGGCGGAGCACCCAGTGTGGGAGAAGGAGATGGCGGGGAAGCACTGAAGCTCCACCCCATGTCAGGCCTCTAGTATAGGTGCCAGTTAACTAAACCCATGCACGTGCAGGTTGTAGCTCAGAATGTATTAAAAATCATATGCCCCTTTGCAGGTAGATATGTGTAACAGTGACTCCCAACGGATATATGTTCCTAATTTATTAAATTCTTACTGAATAATTGTTGTCTTTATGAACCCATGAAGAGCAAAGCCCGGTGGGGAGTACATGTAACGCATTACCACGAGAAGGGGTCCCCACACCGCACTTCTTCGCTCTCTGTTCCTATGCAGAACAAGAAGAGGTGGATGACCAATGTCCCGGCTCACACGCCAGCCCCTGTGGGCAAGCCCCCTCCCCCAAAGCGGAAGGGGCGCTTTGGGGAGAAGTGTAGTTAGGATTTTGTAGACTAGATAGGTTAGAGTTACCTTATTTCGATGTCGCGGCTTGACCCACCTCCACCCATTCAGCAAGGAATATGTGCTACATGATCTCCCAACGGAGGCATGTCATAATTTTATTTGATTGTTTAATGTAGTGTCTTGGGGCATGATGCAGATGAGATTTGTAACTTCCGTGTAATTATGTTTCTATAGAGATTAGCATAGTACTATAAACATGCCCATGCGCATGACACGCAAGTACTTACGGACTTCCATCCATCCATCCATCCATCCATCCATCCATCCATCCATCCATCCATCCATCCATCCATCCATCCATCCATCCATCCATCCATCCATCCATCCATCCATCCATCCATCCATCCATCCATCCATCCATCCATCCATCCATCCATCCATCCATCCATCCATCCATCCATCCATCCATCCATCCATCCATCCATCCATCCATCCATCCATCCATCCATCCATCCATCCATCCATCCATCCATCCATCCATCCATCCATCCATCCATCCATCCATCCATCCATCCATCCATCCATCCATCCATCCATCCATCCATCCATCCATCCATCCATCCATCCATCCATCCATCCATCCATCCATCCATCCATCCATCCATCCATCCATCCATCCATCCATCCATCCATCCATCCATCCATCCATCCATCCATCCATCCATCCATCCATCCATCCATCCATCCATCCATCCATCCATCCATCCATCCATCCATCCATCCATCCATCCATCCATCCATCCATCCATCCATCCATCCATCCATCCATCCATCCATCCATCCATCCATCCATCCATCCATCCATCCATCCATCCATCCATCCATCCATCCATCCATCCATCCATCCATCCATCCATCCATCCATCCATCCATCCATCCATCCATCCATCCATCCATCCATCCATCCATCCATCCATCCATCCATCCATCCATCCATCCATCCATCCATCCATCCATCCATCCATCCATCCATCCATCCATCCATCCATCCATCCATCCATCCATCCATCCATCCATCCATCCATCCATCCATCCATCCATCCATCCATCCATCCATCCATCCATCCATCCATCCATCCATCCATCCATCCATCCATCCATCCATCCATCCATCCATCCATCCATCCATCCATCCATCCATCCATCCATCCATCCATCCATCCATCCATCCATCCATCCATCCATCCATCCATCCATCCATCCATCCATCCATCCATCCATCCATCCATCCATCCATCCATCCATCCATCCATCCATCCATCCATCCATCCATCCATCCATCCATCCATCCATCCATCCATCCATCCATCCATCCATCCATCCATCCATCCATCCATCCATCCATCCATCCATCCATCCATCCATCCATCCATCCATCCATCCATCCATCCATCCATCCATCCATCCATCCATCCATCCATCCATCCATCCATCCATCCATCCATCCATCCATCCATCCATCCATCCATCCATCCATCCATCCATCCATCCATCCATCCATCCATCCATCCATCCATCCATCCATCCATCCATCCATCCATCCATCCATCCATCCATCCATCCATCCATCCATCCATCCATCCATCCATCCATCCATCCATCCATCCATCCATCCATCCATCCATCCATCCATCCATCCATCCATCCATCCATCCATCCATCCATCCATCCATCCATCCATCCATCCATCCATCCATCCATCCATCCATCCATCCATCCATCCATCCATCCATCCATCCATCCATCCATCCATCGGGGTATAGTCCTAGTACAGCCATGCTACGTCCTGGCTATGATGAGATTACTTGCCCACGCTCCTAGTGTTATGCCATGCTCACATGAGTCTTATTGCACCCACAGATTGCCGGATCGTTAGCGTGTCCGTTTAGCTAGCGTTCCCGAATGCAGCTGTGGCATGCCTTAGGCATGAAGGAGAGTGGGGGTCTCTGCCCTTTCTCCTGTTGTGCACACACAGGCATTAAAAGCACTTCGGTGCTCCGTGACTCCCCAACGGGAGCACGTGTTTAAATAATTAATTAATGAATGAATCGGGGTTAACTAATGCTCCTTGACTCCCTAATGGGGGCATGAGTTTAATAAATGAATTAAGTAGTTAGTTAATAAATCAGGTTGATTCAGATGAGGTCCCTGCTGGTTCCTTGTGGACTGGCCAGCCAGGGAGATATCTTCTTACATGGTCAGGCCCTTGCCGACCATGTAACAACCTGTTAGGCGACGCAGTGGCCAACATTGGACATACCGCCATATGTTTGTCTCCGCGATATGATTTTAGCTGACATGCAGAGCACAGACACTGTTGGCGTCATCCGCTCAACCCCTCTTATTCATACATGGGACCTCGGATATGTAGGATTAGTAGCGTTGCCCAGGCGGACATTGTCAAAGACTACGACCCCCCAGTTGTGGGTCCTAGGAAATTTAACAAGCATGATTGTCTCCTTGTTGATAGGCATTAATTCATCCTTGATGATAGGCATTGCTTGCGTGCAAGATTAGCTCGAGGCCCATATTTTAGACTACTAGCTGAGCTGTGGACATACATGTAGTTATTGACGTCTTGACGGATATTGACGTCTTGGGGGACTTCCACTATATCTTCTTTGGGGAATTCAGAGATCCCGGTCCCCCAACATGGACATGAGACTAATTAAAATCAATTAATCAATGTCATGAATAGAGCGCGTTCATGACGTTCAGTCATGAACAGAGCCCTAACCTTAAACACATAAGAAAACAATTATGGCGGGCCATGTGACCAATGTAAGAAGCTTAGCCCCCAAACATATTGTTGTCTCACGTAATGAATCACTTGCTGATCAACAAATCGATGGTTATCTCATAGGCACAATGTACCTCTGACCATCATTGCTGGCCCATGCATGCATGCACCAATGGCAGCCTACATGACACATACATCGCTTATTTGCCATGTAAAAAATGCGACAAAGTGTCCATATAGGTACTCATAGATTAGCACAAATTCCTTAGCACGATGTGGACAACTTTACTTAACGGTGAAAGCCTGTCTCGCCCTTATTGCCTTGAGGGTTCCCGGCGATAGGTCCTGTCTGTTGGTCGACATTTTTCTTTTGCAGCTGGCCATCGTCGGTAGGTATGAATGATCTCGATGCTAGCAATTACGATGATGATACCCGAGGTAGTCTATACCTAGGATCGAGAGCTTCTTCTTGTATGGCAATGCCGGCAGTTAACTATTACTCCGAATAAAGAGTTAAGAGGTTGGCCCTCGGCAGTCGGCATGGCGATCACGGAGCGATGACGGGGCGATGACGGGGCGATGACGGGGCGTTGACGCGCGTGATGAATAGGATCTGTTTGACAGGCGGCGGCTATTGGTAATATAGATTGTTGATTAAGAGAAGAGTTTAGATGTTGGCCCGTGGGCGATGACGGTGACGGCGTCACCGTCATCGCCCTCGACGGGCGTCATGAATACGACCTTTTTGATATGCGGCGGCTATTGGTAATATAGGTCGTTGACTACTACTCCGAATACAAATGTAAAGAGTTAAGAGGTTGGCCCTCGGCTGGCTCGGCATGGCGATCACGGGGCGATGACGGGGCGATGACGGGGCGTTGACGCGCGTGATGAATAGGATCTGTTTGATAGGCGGCGGCTATTGGTAATATAGATTGTTGATTAAGAGAAGAGTTTAGATGTTGGCCCGTCGAGGGCGATGACGGTGACGGTCCGTCACCGTCATCGCCCTCGACGGGCGTGATGATAAGCCCATGTTTGATATGCGGCAGCTATTGGTAGTAGTAGGTCGTTGACTATCACTCCGAATAAAGAGTTAACAGGTTAAGGCCCTCGGCCGGGCGATGACGGGGCGATGACGGGGCGTTGACGCTCGTGATGAATAGGACCTGTTTGATAGGCGGCGGCTATTGCTAATATATAGGTCGGATATTTGTGTACCACCCCCCTCCTTCCCGCGGCAGGTACGCAGCGACCCGCTGTTGTGTCCTGGCTGCAATTGTGTATCACTTGTACGGTATTTGTGTATCACTTGTAGCGTATTTGTGTATCACTTGTCCTCCTTCCCACGGCAGGTACGCAGCGACCCGCTGTTGTCCTGGCTGCAATTGTGTATCACTTGTACGGTATTTGTGTATCACTTGTAGCGTATTTGTGTATCACTTGTCCTCCTTCCCACGGCAGGTACGCAGCGACCCGCTGTTGTCCTGGCTGCAATTGTGTATCACTTGTACGGTATTTGTGTATCACTTGTAGCGTATTTGTGTATCACTTGTCCTCCTTCCCACGGCAGGTACGCAGCGACCCGCTGTTATACTGGCGGTATTTGTGTATCACTTGTAGCGTATTTGTGTATCACTTGTCCTCCTTCCCACGGCAGGTACGCAGCGACCCGCTGTTGTACTGGCGGCAGTTGTGTATCACCTGTACGGTAATTGTGTATCACTTGTACGGTATTTGTGTATCACCCCCTCCTTCCCACGGCAGGTACGCAGCGACCCGCTGTTGTACTGGCGGCAGTTGTGTATCACCTGTACGGTAGTTGTGTATCACCACCCTCCATGGCCCATGCAGCCCGGCCCGGCATCGTGCCGTCGCCGACCCGACAACGTTTTCTCGAACAACACGAATTTGAATTTTAGGGACTGGAGCGGGTGGCACGCTAGCGGCACGACCAACGGAACAAGAGAACCGAGAAACTGTGGCCGCCAGGAGGATAAAGGTTTCAAGGCGCATGCGTTTGAGGCTAGCCAGAACCGAATGCGAGGTTTTACTTTATCAAACCGATGTATATCAATGTGGCCAGAATTCTTTTCCAGTTGCGGGGTCGTGTGTCGCCAATTTGTTGTTGGGCCGGGCACTTTAATCGTGATTGCAAGAAGTCAGTTCACGACGCCGTTAGCGTGGCATTTATGTACAGCAATTCATCGTTCGGCTTCTTTATCCTATCGGCAACTCCTCACGACGTGTGAGCGTGAGTCGGTTGTCGTGTGAATGGACACTTTCTGGGAAAGTAAGTCACTAGAGGCCAATTTCACCGATCGCAAAACATTTACCCAGTTTGGGCAGATAGACCTGGCTAAATACGAGGGCGAGCGGAAGTAATTGTTGATGCATAGCCATCTGCTTCCTGCGCTTTGTAATTGTAATGAGTTGTTCGCAAATTGGCGTCTCTAGCGGTTACTCCTCTGTGCACAGCTGGCGACCAAGAAGACTTCATTGGCAGCCGGACTGCGGATGCGCGTCGTTGGAATATTAGCAACGTTAACATGTTTGCTGCGTTTTTTGTGAAGCTTGTCTAGCCGACTGCATTTGGGAGACTTGGCAAGGTTGCCTCCAATCGTTGAAGTCACAACCTGGGTGTCAATTCACGTTTACTAGCCACGGTCATAGTAACATTCTAATGGCATTTGTCCCAGTTTCAACATGGGTTTTCACTCTGATCTGATGGAGTTAAGGGCCTAGCTCCGTGGTTTTGTGTCATTGTAGCAGTTTAGTCGCCTGCTAACGTAGTGAATCTTCCATCCCACCTCTCCCACCCCCACCCGCACTTCTCCTACTCTCTCTCTCTCTCTCTCTCTCTCTCTCTCTCTCTCTCTCTCTCTCTCTCTCTCTCTCTCTCTCTCTCTCTCTCTCTCTCTCTCTCTCTCTCTCTCTCTCCCTCTCTCTCTCTCTCTCTCTCTCTCTCTCTCTCTCTCTCTCTCTCTCTCTCTCTCTCTCTCTCTCTCTCCTCTCTCCCCCCTCTCTCCCCCTCTCTTTCCCCCTCTCTCTCCCCCCTCTCTCTCCCCTCTCTCTCCCCCTCCCTTTCCCCCCCTCTCTCCCCCTCTCTCTCCCCCTCTCTCCCCTCTCTCTCCCCCCTCTCTTTCCCCCTCTCTCTCCCCCTCTCTCTCCCCCCTCGCTTTCCCCTCTCTCTCCCCTCTCTCTCCCCCCTCTCTCCCCCCTCTCTCTCCCCCTCTCTCTCCCTCTCTCTCCCCCCTCTCTTTCCCCCCTCTCTCTCCCCCCTCTCTTTCCCCCCCCTCTCTCCCCCTCTCTCTCCCCCCTCTCTCTCCCCCCTCTCTTTCCCCCTCTCTCTCCCCTCTCTCTCCCCCCTCTCTCTCCCCCCTCTCTCTCCCCTCTCTCTCCCCTCTCTCTCTCCTCTCTCTCCTCTCTCTCCCTCCTCCCTCTCTCTCTCTCTCTCTCTCTCTCTCTCTCTCTCTCTCTCTCTCTCTCTCTCTCTCTCTCTCTCTCTCTCTCTCTCTCTCTCTCTCTCTCTCTCTCTCTCCCTTCCCACCCCCCGCTCTCTTGTCCCTCCCGCACCCCTCCTCTCTCTTTCCCTTTCCCTTGGCTGTTGAGAAGGACTGGGGTGAAAAATCCAGACCGTTGGTGGCTGCCTTCAAGCAGAAAGTTTCAAGGATCAACACGTTTTTGTGAGCTGTCTGATATGGTCACTGCTGCGACAAAGGTGAGTTATCTTGTTTTTCATGCAATTTTTTTGCTGTAGCTAGGTAAGCCGGCCATTTTGTACTCCTCTTTCTTTTGCTCTCACGATTTATTCTTGTTGTGGTTTATATGGTCCCGTTAAGTGGCATGCATTATCATGATCCACATTAGTGTGAGAAACCATCAGCAGTGTTGTAGCTTGCATCTTACAACAACAGTTTTTGCTGCCGCCACCACTGCTATTACCAACATAAAGTCATTCTTGCTTTCTAAGCACTCTTTTTCCTCTTGGGCTGTTGGTTGGGATACCAGCCACCCTTGCACGCATAAATTCAAGCACCGGGTGCATGTGAAAACACAACCAAGGCAAGAATGTCCCCCTATCGCAATATCCCACCCACGCAACGCACCCAATGCAGCAAGAATGGGACCACCTTGTTGCCATGAGCTCTAGCACCGTTGCCACCCTAGCTTTCTACTGTTCCCGTCCATCCTTATTTACACTGGCTGCTTTGCTTGCATTTCTGGCTCAGTGCCAGTTTGCACTTGCTAGCTTGCTAAGACAATAATGCAGCTTGCAAACGGCAAGGGCAAGCACCCGGGTAAGAGCAAAGGCAACCGCACGAGCAAAGGAAAGGGAAACTGGAAGAGCAAGCACAAGGCCAAGGAAAGGACAAAGGCACTTGTGCTTGCCAAAAGGGCAGGCTCAAGGGAAATGACAAGGGCAGGGGCAGGCACAAGGGAAGCGGATAAGGGCAAGGGCAGGCGCAAGGGAAAGAGATTAGGACAAGTCAAGCACGAGGGAACGGACAAGGGCAAGGGCAGGCACAAGGGAAAAGATGAAGACAAGGGCAGGCACTAGGGGAAGGATGAGGGCAACGGCAAACACTGGGGATCAAAGGATAGGGGCAAGGGCAGATGCTAGGGTAACAGTTAGGGCAAAGGCAGGCACAAGAGAAGAATAAGGGGCCGTGAAGTATAAGTGGAAATGCGGGTGGCGACATGGGGTTCGATCGGGCCTGCTGATGCAAATGCAGATTTCAACTGCAGTGACAAACACAAGCGTAGACATAGGCAACGACAAATTCCTTGCATGCGTGCCTTGCTCTTCACCGGCTGGCTCGTTTGCTAGTTGTCTAACAGTTTCTACCGATAAACATCACTTGCCATTGTAAGGTCTGCCTTGCTGCCGTGCTAGTGGGTAGCTGGGTGATCGTGCTTGTTCCTTGTCAAGGGAGGGATGCATGTGGAGTAGGTGGGTGGGTGTGCTTGTTCCTTGCCAAGGAAGGGATGCACAAAGGTTAGATAGGTGCACGTGCTTGTTTCTTGTCAAGGGAGGGACGCACAAAGGGTAGGTGGGGGCACATGGTTGTGCCTCGTCAAGGGCGGGATGCACGAAGGGTAGGTGGGGGCATGTGGTTGGTCCTTGTCTTTTCACCGCCCAAGCGATGGCGATGTAGCATGCATTATACATTTATTCGTGCATTAAAAATCACTTTCCTTACAAGCGGCCTTAGCCGACTCCATCTGCCGTTGCCATTTCTCCGTATTGCATTGTCCGGACACGGTTTTTGTGTCGCAGGTCTTCCCCCGTAAAGGCACAAGCTGCCTGCGCGCGGAATTCTGTGCAGACACCTCGGTTTCCAACACGACGGCATCCCGCACATATCGAGCTCTGGATGTACAACATCTTCCCCCGGCGCACTTGCTCCCGGATGGAGCTTCTGTGCGGTGCCGACATCCCCGGAGCTGTCCTAAGCACTGCATGGAAACAGTATTTCAAGCCACGAAGAGAAGCCACGACTTTGATATTGACTTGATATTGTCGTCAGAAGACTTGATATGCTCTTTCTGTGAAGGCGTTGGATTTTTGTGCATGACATGTAATCCTGCATGTAATAATGAAATGGTTTATGAAATAGAAACTTGTCTTGCATGAGCCTTGCTGCAAATGCCATTCATTTTTATTTTTTTTTTCCGGGTAAATGGGTGTTAGGGGTTAGGTTGACCGAAATGATAAGTGAAATTCCTTCAGTGAAATTCTAAGTGACATGCGTACTGCAATTCAGAACGACATAGCGACATGATAGTGTAGTACCGGTAGTGTACGCGAGAAGCATACGACGTCGTAACCTACGGGACCGAGTATTGGGATCGTAAACTACCAGGTGGTAAATTACCGTACGTACATTACCACCTCGTATCTTACCACGTCGTAATCTTACCACGTCGGAATCTTACCACGTCGGAATCTTACCACGTCGTAATCTTACCACGTCGGAATCTTACCACGTCGTAACTTACCACCTCGTAACTTACGGCGTGGGATCGTAGGTAGGATCTCAGCGATAACTTACTGCGTGGGATCGTAGGTGAGATGTATATAGTAAGAATGAGCCGAGGCGTAATTTACCACCTGGTAATTTACGCCTCGGATCCTTTTTACCACCCTCGGACGAAAAGTATAGTGCATGCTGTACAAGAAGGGCTCTGCTGCTGACCCCGGTAACTATCGGGGTGTCTGCCTCCAGAGCGCCGCGCTGATCGAAGGTCTTCATGCGCATGATGCTGCACCGGCTCCGCGCCGCGCTGGACCCACACCTGGGTGAGTCTCAAATGGGTTTCCGTTGTGGTCGTAACACTGTCATGGCTGTGTTTGTCGCGCGCCGGTTGATGGAGGAGGTGCGTCGCCTTTGCCCTGACAGTTTGCCGCTAGTCTTCATTTTTGTTGACTATATCAAGGCCTTTGACACGGTCCTCTGGGAGGCTCTTTGGGCCATCCTAGCTCTGGATCGGGTACCACCAGCGTTTATTGCTGCCATTCGTCGACTGTATGAGCTAGCTAGGGCTCACAGGCAGTAGTGCATGCGGACTGCGGAAGGCACCACCCCACCATTCCCCCTTCACCACGGGGTGCATGGCGCAAGGATGTGTCCTGTCCCCCGATTAAATATTTAATTAATTAGAAACATAACTCCGTTGGGAGTACATGTATAGCACATATCCCTGAGAAGGCGCATATGGCTTTTAATACATTCTGGGCGACTTCCTGCAAGGGTGGGAATGTAAGCTACCCTTGCTCTAGGTGGCACCAGGCCGACTACAATACGCTTCCGCGGACACCTTTTTCAGCGGGGAAAGTGCCCCCGGGCTTCCGGGGCAAATTCAGCAAGCGCTGCGGAACTTAGATACTAAAATTTCGTTTTTGGTTCGTACCGTACAGCCAATCATTTTGCGCCCGGATCAAATTGTGATCTGGGTACTGAACACGAAAATTTCAGCGGAACGTACGAAACACCAACGCAACTACAGAAAATGTTCAGTTACGAAACTGTAGTACCGTGTACCCAAGCAAAATGTAGTAGGACTTCGCTAAATTCACGTTCGGAATTTTTCCCCGCAAGATTCCCCCGCAAGATTCCCCCGCACGATTCCCCCCGCTAGGTTCAGGCTCCAGTCGATGCTCGCCAAATGGCGCAAAAAAAGAAACATATGTTAAAATCAACGGTGCGAATCCTCGTTACCGCTCGGGTAACATTCTCACTCATTTCGCGTCTCCTACGAACCGTATTGTAGTCGGGGCACCTGCACCCTCATGATCTTCACACTATGCCCAGCTACTAAGGGGGAGTATGTCATATATGTGGGGGAAGATCATCATGGCTATACAAGAGCTAGGGCATGGCTTCTCGACAGAGAGCATCTCTCTGCATGCATGGCGTAGCATGGCCAAATTCTTAATGCGACATCCATGGGGGTCCCATTATAGTAGGCAGGGCGTGGCTAAATTCTGAAGGCATCATCCATGGGGGCCATTATGGGCGCACATATGCGCGTGGGCTACATGCTAGGCTAAGAAGCTAGCCTGACTAATCTACACTACTGGTATATATTCCCTAGTCTGAGGTGGCAGGGGGGTGTCACGTCCGTGATCATTTACGTCCGTGCACTCAAGAAGTTACGCGATTGCCGTAATCGGAATGGTTACGTCCGACGTTTGGTTGGTTCCGATTCAGTAGGCCGCAGGCTTTGTTCCTTGGCCCGGTACGTGTGGAGCGCCGCGCCAGAAAGGTCTGAATTTCTAGAGTGACAGTCTTAGGTGACCTGACTTAGGTTCAGGCGCAAGACTTTGGGGCGCAAAGCCTTGGTGGCATGCGCAATATTCCGGTGCGTGACATTTGGCAGTTACGAATCTTTTGTATTGTCCAGACGGAATGATGTTCAGTCCATCGGACAAAGCTAGATACGCAGATCGCAGTGTGCGGTGTGCTGGCTCGCACGTGGCTGTCGAACAGACTTGCTCTGCATTTTGCTGGCAGTCTAACTGCACGTCAGGCGGCTTGCTGGCAAATGCGACAGCGCATGGATGCCGGGATTTTTGGAGGTATTTAGGAGCACAGCAGCGGCCATGGTGGTCGTTGTTCGCTCGTTACTCTCCCTCACAACTTGGTGTTGTCGTCAAGGGGTTTAATAGTGGAACAATCCGGAGCAGCCCCCGAGAGTGGTTGCAATGAGTAATTGTCATGAGATTGGTTGACGGAAGTGATAACTGTTTGGTTTCGTCAAGATGATCGATGTGTGTATTGTGGGCGAGACTCGGGAAGGAACCCGGTCGTCGTTGGCCAGTGAGCCATAGCTGGGGTAAGCGGGATAGGTAGACAGGATAGGGGGCGCTAACTAAAGGACACTGCCAGCCGTAAGCCAAGCGGAGCAGTGTGGCGTCACCCGAGGCCTGCTATAGGTTATCAAGAACCGCTTATATAGCCTTATTTGGACAGTGACGCACAAACAAGTACGACATTATACGACTAGACAACACTTGTATTCTTGTCGATGTCTTTTGAAATTAAATGTGAATGGTTTGGTTGCTTTCCAAATATATAAAGCATCATGGTTTTATTCTACACCTGGCTGGCTACGGAATTGCCTGTCATGAGGTCGGCGGCCAAGTATGTCCGTGAGGTCTGCATCACACTTGATTTTAACGAGCGAACAACCCATGCATGATGGGTTCAGTCCGGCCAGCCTGGGGGTTCCTCCTGCTTCACCCGGGGAAGCATGCACAAGGAAGAGGTTATTGCTTAGCCTTCAAAAGCATCTGAAGAGGTTAGGCTTTTCCCTGTAAAAAGCCATTGAAGGGGTTATTGCTAAGCCTTTAAAAGCATGCATGTTAAGGTTGTTGCTGATCCTGGAAAAGCATCTTTGAGCAGCTGGATTTTTTTTTTCCTTTTTGCTGCTGCCTGGAATGACGCCCTCTTTGGGCTTCCTTCGGTTGTGTGAGATGCCTCTCTTTCACTTTTTGCTCTCAAGTTGTTGTGAGCTAAAGAGTGGGGGGGGAGGTGGCATATCACACACATGATTACTGCTGATAGTGGATGCATTCAAGTAGCGGTAATGACCAGTCCAGGATACTAATGGCACGCAAACGCGACAGGGGCCGGGCCTGTCAGGGCTTGTGGTCAACGTGGATGACCGCCCCCCTCCAGTATACCGGCTTCCCCCTTGCGCTCTGCCGGAGCTGAAGGTAGGTCGGCCATAGCTCGCGTCTCCGCTGTTGCTGGGCCAGGGTCAAGACTCAAGAAGTCGTCGTCCAGCGTGAAGCGAGTCTCCGAGAGCTTCTTGCGGCATTTAAGGAACGACAGCTTGTCCGCCATGAGGAGTACGGGTGCCGGGCCAGCCTTCCCCCGCGCGCGGGGGAGGCGGACAGCCGACATGTCCAGCTCACCAGTGAGTAGCATGGGGGCAAAAATGTCGCGCTTAAATGCTTCAAGAAGGCTCGTGGAGGTCTCACCTGCCGGCTGGTCGAAGTGCCTGTCCCCATATCTGTTCATTATTGTCGTGGATCACGTCATGCGCCGGGCACGTGTGCGCTTTACTGCTCTTAAGGGGTTCGAGCCTGGCTTGGACATCCTTAACGAGCGAGAGCATGGCGGGGTTAGCACTGGCTATACCGCCTGGCCGACCTGATTTATGAGGACGACACCACCCTCATCGCGCGCCCCGAGCACATTCAGACCTGGCTGGACTGTCTGGGCTTGGACGCGCGGGCGGTGGGGTTGGAGATTAGTGTCAAAACTGAGGCTATGGTGATTGGGGCTTCCAGTAGCCCGCCGCTACCACGGCTGCTAGACGGGACGGAGGTCCCGTTTCGTGATCCGGCTTTACTGAACTGCTGGGAAGCATGCTTCCTGACACCGCCGCCGATGTGGACATGCACCCGCATCGGCCTGGCCTGGGCTCGGCATCGTTCGCTCAAAACCTACTGGCACTCGAAGGTCCTCGGCGAGCACCGCAAGCGCATGCTCCTCAAGGTCCTGGTCCTCGATCACGGTGCTCACGTATGGCGCCGAGGCATGGACGCTCACGGACACGCTGGCGGCCAAGCTAAACGGCACGGTAACCAGGATGCTCCGTCAGGCCCTGAATGTCGGGTTTTCCACGCATATAGGTCTTTAGAATCTTTGTCCCAGGGCATGCCTCGCATTTCGGACGTGATTAGAGAGCGTAGGATAGCATTCGTAGGACATCTTGCTCGCACCAGCCAGGTAGACACCGCCCTCCAGTCTGGCCGGCCCCCAGCGGCTTGGCCAGCCAGGGCAGCATATCCTGACCTGGCCTGGCCCCAACAAGGACATTCCTAAGAAGGTAGGCAAACATGTCATGACCTACCCACAGCATGCAGTTGCTGGCTGACCTAGTGGTCCTGGCTCAGTTTGAACATCGCATTCACTCCCTCTCTCTTGCTTGGACTGCTATGCAAGACAAGAAGAGGTGGAAGACCACTGTCCAGGCTCATACGCCCGCCCCTGTGGGCAAGCCCCCTCCCCCCAAGCGGAGGGGGCGCTTTGCTGAGTAGCATAGGTAGGTTTTCTAGATTAGACGAAGCTCCAGGAGCTGGAGGACCAGTTGAGCCGGGTGGCTCAGGATGGCCAAGTTAGTACAAACTAATACAACGCTGAAAGAACTACTATCGGCCAATAAATGATAGTACAACAAGCAAAGATCTGTAGCAGCCAACCAGCTACTAAGGATCCGAGCTGTATATATTATCCTTGGTAGTATCTACGCTTGTGGCGCGGCGCCATGAGGTTGAGCGCCGGACAGGCATGATGCGGAAGCAAGGTCCTGTGTGCATCAAGTATCCGCAGTGCTGAGTACATAGTTGGTTGCTGCAATGAGCTTCTAGAAGGGTCCATAGTACAGATGTTTGACGTGGATCCGACGTACTGGATTTGTTGACGCAAATGGTTGCTGACTTGCGTTGACGGACGGAAAGTGGATGCGAAAAGCATTATATGGAATTACTGCGCAAGGCAGTGGTATCTATCTGATTTGAGTCCATCGGATGAATTGGACCGACAAGGTTGTTGAACGAGTTTTTGTAAACATCAGTCACTGATTTCTTCAGACGATGCGCAAGGCTGGGATGCGCAAGGCTGGGAATGCGCAAGGCTGGGCGCGGCGCAGCGTGCGCAAGGCTGGCGTGCGCAAGGCTGGGGAGTGCGCGGGCGTAACAACGTTAAGGCAGGCCAGGCGCAGGCACGTAAAAACACGGGCGACGGGCCATGGGCCACGGGCCACGCGTCGGCCGTCGGCCCAGCCATTCCTGCATTTTAGGAACGTTGCCGGGCACAAAATTCAAATTCTGGTGCGGCATGGCTGCGGCAGCTACCTGGCCCGGGCTGGCCGACGTTGGCATGGACGACTGTCAAGAAAGAGTTCATCTCGCTTGGGTAAGCTGCGGTTGTTTCGTCTGGGCGCTCTTCCCATTTTATTGCTAACGGGTCGATTTACTTACCCAACGTTTCCATCCAGGGCAGAAATGCCAGCGACTTTTCAGTCGGCCACTTCCATTTTTTACCCACTTCGAGTCGTAACGTCATCCAAGGAATACTTTACCCTCTGTATTCCGGCCTGTCTCCTTCTATTTCGCAGGAACCCTTCGCTTCTGGTTGGCGTTCCTGCACTGCAGGCAGGCTGCAGTCTCTACCGCTGCATTTTTTTGTAAGTACTTCGGTTGGGAAGTTCGTCTAACGTTTTTCCATCGACTGTCCTGCTTCCAAGCCAGGCCGCGTCTCTACACTGTGTTTCCGTCAGCAACGGGATGGAGGTCCGGTTTTTCATGATCGGCAACCGTTTTGGTCACGTCATTTTCAGCAACACGCAACTGCCTCTGCCTTACACGCTGCGCTTTGTCGTCCTTCCGTCGGTTCGGGAAAGCTTCTTACGTCTTTCCATTACATCATTACCGTCCAGGTAGTTTCTTACCATTTGCTTTCGGTCGGCAACGGGTCGGGAGCATATACAGTGGGTCATTATCCGCAATGCAGCTTCCCCCCTGTTTTCCCCACAGGCTCTCCCTGTATTTCCTTGGGGAACATCTTTGGATTAGCTCCCGTGCATCAAACGTGCATCAAGAACACATTTTTTAGGGAGACTTTGGCTGTTCGTGGGATGGGAAGCACTACTGTGCCCATGTTTTCCACTGCTTGATCTTGACTGCATACCCCACGCACCTGTCACCCACCTGACTTTTGCTAGTAGTTGCTGGATTTTTTCTTATAGCAGGTGCTGCGTGCTGGTGATTGACATTACGGTCGCCATTGCTTGCCAGTAATTCAAAGTTGCTTGAAATGGTCAGCATCACGGCCAAGTCTACGTTCAGATCCTGCTTGGAATTTGTGGCGGGCGTTTTCTGTATTGGATGAACGCCAGTTTTTGTGACAGTGTGATTGTGTATAGGAACAAGTTTGAAGCAACAGCACACGTAGCATATTCATACTCATATACATGCGCTTAATGTGAACGATGTAGCCTAGGGCGAAGAGCGTTGGTTTACACGACGACGTATTCAAAGTATAACTTCTGTAAACAAGTATCCATCTGCGTGTTTTAATTCATTTTGGCAGCCATGCATGTGCACAAGAGTACCAATTAATTATTCCTACACTAGGGGTCGATGTATTTAGCATTCACTTTGGCATTTACTGCGGCAATGCCATTACTCCGTGGCTCCCCAATGGGACATGTATGTGTGTCTTGTTGTGTTGACAGCGTGTAATAAGTGTTGCAACGAACTAGGCAAGGGCTAATGGACTAAACTGTGACGGGCAGCACATTGATTGCCGCATCGAAGCCAAGAATCATTTAGCACTCGCAGTTAGGTATCGCCATGATGCAGAGAAATTGTTGTGGCCTGACCACTTGAGGCAGTGAGACAAGGTTGGATGCCCTCCCAATCAGTGTATAGGGGTTGAAGGTTGTTTTATTGCCACCCATGTGACGCAATATACGTGTGCTTGATGAGTGGATGGATGGATGGATGGATGGATGGATGGATGGATGGATGGATGGATGGATGGATGGATGGATGGATGGATGGATGGATGGATGGATGGATGGATGGATGGATGGATGGATGGATGGATGGATGGATGGATGGATGGATGGATGGATGGATGGATGGATGGATGGATGCATGGATGCATGGATGCATGGATGCATGGATGCATGGATGCATGGATGCATGGATGCATGGATGCATGGATGCATGGATGCATGGATGCATGGATGCATGGATGCATGGATGCATGGATGCATGGATGCATGGATGCATGGATGCATGGATGCATGGATGCATGGATGCATGGATGCATGGATGCATGGATGCATGGATGCATGGATGCATGGATGCATGGATGCATGGATGCATGGATGCATGGATGCATGGATGCATGGGTGCATGGGTGCATGGGTGCATGGGTGCATGGGTGCATGGGTGCATGGGTGCATGGGTGCATGGGTGCATGGGTGCATGGGTGCATGGGTGCATGGGTGCATGGGTGCATGGGTGCATGGGTGCATGGGTGCATGGGTGCATGGATGCATGGATGCATGGATGGATGCATGGATGCATGGATGCATGGATGGATGGATGCATGGATGCATGGATGCATGGATGCATGGATGCAAGGATGCATGGATGCATGGATGCATGGATGCATGGATGCATGGATGCATGGATGCATGGATGCATGGATGCATGGATGCATGGATGCATGGATGCATGGATGCATGGATGGATTATTGGCTAACAAAGTAAGTGCTTGCGTGTCGTGCGCATGGTCATGTTAGTCCTCCTTGCCTCCCTATGAAACTAAGGGTTGAGAAAGCGTGTTTGGGCTCGGCGGCTGCCATATCGTAGTGGCATGCGCACACGGGCTGTTGGGAGCCACGGGGAAGAGAATATGAGAAATCGGTTTAGCCAGTGCTTCGATTGCCAATTTGTAGCCATCCACTAGGCTGCTGTTTAGAATGGTAGGTACTTTTACACACTTTATACAGACGTCCACTTAAGCTAAATTTGGACTAATTGAGCTCTGAGACATCATGGTGGTCCCGGTGCCCTTGGTGCACCTAGAGCAGGTGTAGTTTACATCCTACCCTTGCAGGAAGTAGCCCAGAATGTATTAAAAGGCCAAAGCAAGGAGACAACCATATGCCCCTTCTCAGGCTATGAGCCACATGTACTCCCAACGTAGTCGTGTTCCTAATTAATAATTAATTAATGCCTCTTGTCAGGGATATGTGCTACATGTGTTCCCAATGGAGATGTGTTCCAATTTAATTTAATTTAATTTTTTCCTTGAGAAGGGGGATATGGTTTTTAAGTAATTCTCGATCTTGCTCAGGGATATTGAATTGAATTGAATTGAATTGTAACATAACTCCGTTGGGAGTATATGTAGCACACAGCCCTTGAGAGGGGGGCATATGGCCTATCATACATCCTAAGCTACTTCCTGCAAGGGTGGGGATGTAAAGGACCCTTGCTCTAGGTGCACCAGGGCACTTGCATCCCATGATCTTCAAGCTATGCCCAGCGAAGGGGGAGCCTGTCATGGGGGGAAGAGCAGCATAGCTATACAAAGAAGCTAGGGCATGGCGTCTCAGCAGAGAGTTACTCCCTGCATGGGCACAACATAACTAAATAAAGCTAGGCATCATCTGGGGTGTGGCTCATCATAGGCACACATGTACATGATTAAGGAAAGCGCGTGGCTTAGCTAGGATAGTGCCTCTAGGAGGCGTACATGTACATGGCCACGGTCTATCTATTCTGCACTACTACTGCTGTATTCCCCTAAGCTGGGGCGTCTGGAGTCGCTGGGGCCGCGGGGGGGGGGGGGTCGCCTGCCAGGGCTTGTGGCCGACGTAGATGGCCGCCCCCTTCCAGTACACCGGCTGGCCCGCCTTGGTCTGCCGGAGCTGGAGGTAGATCGGCCATAGCTCCCGTCGCCGTTGTTGCTGCGCCAGGGTCAGGTCGTCATCAAGGGTGAAGAGAGTCTTCTCGAGCCGCTTGCGGCGTCTGAGAAAAGAAATCTTGTCCGCCGGGGTCTTAAAGGTGAGAAGGAGCGGGGGCGGCCCTGCCTTACCCCGCGCGCGGGGAAGGCGGTGGGCGGCCAGCGCGATCTCACCGATAAGGCCCATGCGACCAAGGATTTCTCGCTCAAACGCACGCAAAAGCTTCTCGGAAGTCTCACCTTCCTCCATGGTGAAGTTCTTGACAATGACGTTGAGGCTGCGCTGGGCGAGCTCGGCCTCCTCGCGGAGGTCAAGCGTCTGCCGTTGGAGCTGGGCTGCGACGGCGGAGGTGGTGGAGGTGGTATGTTGCTTAAGCATGTCCGCCCAGGTGGTGATGGGAGGAGCATCGCCGGCCAGGCCAGCCGGGGCTGGCTTGGCGGCAATGTCCTTCACCGCCTGGGCGGTGAGGCCTGCCGTGTTCTGCAGAACCTCGATAGCGATGGCGTTGTCCTTAAGACGCTGGTCGATGTCACGGAGCTGGGCGGTGATGGCGTCGGAGGTGGAGGTGGTGGCGGTGGAGGAGGCGAGGAGGGTGGAGGTGGCGGTGGAGATGGTGGAGGTGGCGGTGGAAAGGAGGGGAAGCTCGGCAGTCAGCGTGCCGCCGATGGCCGCCACATCTGCAGCAATGGGGTCCACGTGCTCCTCGAGGACCTCCTTAAGGAGTGAGCGGAGGGAGGATTCGGTTAAGGTGGTGGTGAGAGGCTTGGGGGGCCAAAGCTCCCCGATGGAGCGTCCAAGGAGGGAAAAGAGAGCGAATTGCTGGAGGAAGGGGCGGTGGAGGCTGGGAATGATGTCGAAAGAGGCGAGACGAACCCAGCGAGGGTCAAAGAGGCGACCTTGGTTGAAGAGCTGCTTGCATAGTGCAAGAAGCGAGGCGTGCGTTCCATAAAACACGCAGACCAGGATGCGTTCCGGGTTAAGCGTGTCAAGGAAGCCGGGCTGGCTGGCTTCGGCGACAAAGTCGAGCTCTGTCCAACTCGGCTCGGCAGAGCGACTGCGCTTGGGTTCAGGCGACGCTGCGGGCGAGGCGGGCTCAGCAGGCGGCTGGGCGACCACTAGAGCTTGGCTAGTGGCGCCGCTGCCTTCTGGGCCGGTTGGCGAAGCTGCAGCCGGGGCTGCAGACGTATTTTCATTGCTGAGCGCAGCCGCCAGGCTGCGTTGCGTCGAGAGGCGTTTGCTCATCGTATAGTGCGTTACAGCTTCGGAAAATTATATCAGCATGTGCGTCTAAGAAAGACGAAGCGATTGTGATATTCACAGCTGAATTCGGTGCTCAAACGTGAAAGTTATGAGCTCCGACAGCCATGGCTACCTCGTGGCTCGTGGCTGCGGTATGCCTTTGCGTATGCCTTTGGGATATCAGGGATATGTGCGACATTTACTCCCAACGGAGTGATGTTCCTAATTAATTGATTAATAGTGGGCTCAGGTCATGTAGGACTAGTGACTCCAGTGGGGAAGGGCCGGCGTGTTTGCAAACGGCGGATCGAAGCATGCTAGCTAGAGAAGACCCCTGGGGTAGAGCTAGGGCAAAATAGATATAGAATATATGACTTTTTTTTTAATAGGTGGACCCTTGTGCACACTAAATCTGTGGCCAACTCAATTTGATCAATGCAAGCTATTAAATTATAACATGCCTCCGTTGGGAGATCATGTAGCACATATTCCTTGATGGATGGGTGGGGTGGAAGGAGCCGCGTAATCGAACTAACCTAACTCTAATCTAGCTAGTCTAGAAAAGTCCTAACTACCCTACTCATCAAAACGCCTCCTCCGCTTGGGGGGAGGTGGTTTGCCCACAGGGTCGGGCGTTTCAGCCTTGACTATGCAAGCTATGGTGAGTAAATTTAATGAAGTAATTAATTATGGCCAGTGCCTTGATCCGCAAGTCCATTTGTAATTGGATCATTTACATGCAGTTTCGGTCAGAAGACGCAAAAAGGGTGGCATCAACCGTGGGTGCATGAAAACCAGTGTGCAAAGAATAAGAGCACAGCATTATGACTGATTACACCCCCCCACCTGCAAGTAGCATAGCGCGATACATCATGAGGGTGCAGGTGCCTTGGTGCACCTAGAGCAAGTGTTGTTTACATCCCCACCCTTGCAGGAAGTAGCTTAGGATGTATGATAGGCCATATGCCCCCTCTCAAGGGCTATGTGCTACATATACTCCCAACGGAGTTATGTTACAATTCAATTCACCTGCAAGTGGTAGCTAAGGATGTATTAAAACCCATATGCCCCCACTCAGGGCTATGTGTTACATAAGCTCCCAACGGAGATATATGTTGTTAATTAATTGTTTAATAAATTCAGACTTATGGCAGATGATAAATGATTCCTTTTATTCGTTACCCCGATATTCACAGTCTCCTTTCCCACACAGCAAAATATGGTGTTGTTCTTTCTCAGTTACATCGTTTTTCCCGTCTTTGTTCCGTATCGTGTTGATTTCATCACGACTCTTGTTGAACTCTTGCAGCGTTTATTGGTCAAAGACTATGACCGAGCCATTATGCTCCGTCAAGTCCGATGTTTTTTGCAACGTCACCCACATCTGTTCGGTGCTGCCCCTTGGCACAAGCTCTACAAACAGGTCGTGGACCGGCTGGATCGCATAGTATCTCCGCACATCTGAACCCTGTGATGCCAGATCTCCTTTGCGGCCGTTCCGAGCTTGGCACTGGATTCGTTGTCCACATCGTCGCGTCGCTGCCGCAACACGATGTTTTCTGGCATCCGCGGGCTTTTGGTTCCCGCCGCACATTTGAAAGTGCTGTCCTCCGGCTTTTTGCCTTTGCACCGTGTGCAGTTCTTGGACGTTTGGAATCATGGCATGGCTAACGTGATGACTGACTAGCTAGACCTTTTCAGTGGTTTTCCATTTGCGGGTATTTCCTCGTAAATGGTGGGAGAGCGATCGCAGCAATGGTGCTCACCACTAGACACTCCCGGCCAGTTAGGCTAGAAACACACGCCCTGATCAAGCATGCTGTTTCCGGCCCCACCGTCTAGGTCATCTAGTCGCTCCACACGTAAGCCAGCCATAATTTCAATGCACAAGGATACACATTTCCATCACCATTCATCTTCATCATCCTGAACGACTCGAAAACGCGGAAAAGATAACGGCAGGCTCGAGCTACCATGGTCCGGATTCTCCCGATTTCTGGCCTGCGCTGGTTGTCTCTTTGATAAATGATTAATCATTGTTTGGATACATGCTCACGTGACAAAGTTGCGTGCAAATTCATGATTCAATTAATTAATGCTCCCATAAATCCATAAAATCATTCATTAATTAATAGACATGAATCCATAAACGTACCCTTGCATGAAAAAGTCTTATTGTAACCTATACAATCCTACACTAGATGCATTGCCGGCCTCGACAACCTGGAGGCATGGCAAGTCGATATGGAATGAATGGAAGGGAGATCTCGCACAACAAGGAACAAAACTTGAGTAGTCTATGCAAACCAACATAACCAGTCAATATTAAATTAAAGTAAATTAAATTATAACATGCCTCCGTGGGGAGATCATGTAGCACATATTCCATGATGGATGGGGTGGAGGGAGCCGCGTGAACGAACTATCCTAACTCTAAGCTATCTAGAAAATCCTAACTACACTACTCATCAAAACGCCTCCACCGCTTGGGGGGAGGGGGCTTGCCCACAGGGTCGGGCGTGTGCGCCTTGACAATCTTCTGCCACCGCTTCTTGCTCTGCATGGCAGTCCAAAGAGGAGAGAGGGAGTGAAAAACCAGTCAATATAATTACTATTAACTGCACCAACATTGGTTTGCCCAAACAGGCATCTGCCTCTTGCCACCCATGTAACCCCACCGGCCAAAGACATGTCTGAGTGCCAGATCCTTGCCCACCCCCCGCCCACAACATCAACTGTCTTACTAGGTGATCTCAACCAATGTCATCAAGCAATAAAAAATAAAATGGTGTTCACCATGGCGTGAGTGTTGCCAAATGGAGGATCATGGCAGGTGTTTCTTGAATCCATAATGGCCAAATCATAACATAAGTGAGGTGTCTACACAATATTGATATTGCATCCAACAAAAAATGACAGAATGAGAAAAGCTAGAAATGATCGTGTAGACCGGCACCACCATGATGTCTCAGAGCTCAATTAGTCCAAATTTAGCTTAAGTGGACGTCTGTATAAAGTGTGTAAAAGCATTCCTACCATTCTAAACAGCAGCTTAGTGGATGGCTACAAATTGGCAATCGAAGCTAACCCGATTTCTCATATTCTCTTCCCCGTGGCTCCCAACAGCCCGTGTGTGCATGTCACTACAATATGGTAGCCGCCGAGCCCAAACCTGCTTTCTCAACCCTTAGTTTCATAGGGAGGCAAGGAGGACTAACATGACCATGCGCACGACACGCAACCACTCACTTTGTTAGCCAATCATCCATCCATGCATCCATGCATCCATGCATCCATGCATCCATGCATCCATGCATCCATGCATCCATGCATCCATGCATCCATGCATCCATGCATCCATGCATCCATGCATCCATGCATCCATGCATCCATGCATCCATGCATCCATGCATCCATGCATCCATGCATCCATGCATCCATGCATCCATGCATCCATGCATCCATGCATCCATGCATCCATGCATCCATGCATCCATGCATCCATGCATCCATGCATCCATGCATCCATGCATCCATGCATCCATGCATCCATGCATCCATGCATCCATGCATCCATCCATCCATCCATCCATCCATCCATCCATCCATCCATCCATCCATCCATCCATCCATCCATCCATCCATCCATCCATCCATCCATCCATCCATCCATCCATCCATCCATCCATCCATCCATCCATCCATCCATCCATCCATCCATCCATCCATCCATCCATCCATCCATCCATCCATCCATCCACTCATCAAGCACACGTATATTGCATCACATGGGTGGCAATAAAACAACCTTCAACCCCTATACACTGATTGGGAGGGCATCCAACCTTGTCTCACTGCCTCAAGTGGTCAGGCCACAACAATTTCTCTGCATCATGGCGATACCTAACTGCGAGTGCTAAATGATTCTTGGCTTCGATGCGGCAATCAATGTGCTGCCCGTCACAGTTTAGTCCATTAGCCCTTGCCTAGTTCGTTGCAACACTTATTACACGCTGTCAACACAACAAGACACACATACATGTCCCATTGGGGAGCCACGGAGTAATGGCATTGCCGCAGTAAATGCCAAAGTGAATGCTAAATACATCGACCCCTAGTGTAGGAATAATTAATTGGTACTCTTGTGCACATGCATGGCTGCCAAAATGAATTAAAACACGCAGATGGATACTTGTTTACAGAAGTTATACTTTGAATACGTCGTCGTGTAAACCAACGCTCTTCGCCCTAGGCTACATCGTTCACATTAAGCGCATGTATATGAGTATGAATATGCTACGTGTGCTGTTGCTTCAAACTTGTTCCTATACACAATCACACTGTCACAAAAACTGGCGTTCATCCAATACAGAAAACGCCCGCCACAAATTCCAAGCAGGATCTGAACGTAGACTTGGCCGTGATGCTGACCATTTCAAGCAACTTTGAATTACTGGCAAGCAATGGCGACCGTAATGTCAATCACCAGCACGCAGCACCTGCTATAAGAAAAAATCCAGCAACTACTAGCAAAAGTCAGGTGGGTGACAGGTGCGTGGGGTATGCAGTCAAGATCAAGCAGTGGAAAACATGGGCACAGTAGTGCTTCCCATCCCACGAACAGCCAAAGTCTCCCTAAAAAATGTGTTCTTGATGCACGTTTGATGCACGGGAGCTAATCCAAAGATGTTCCCCAAGGAAATACAGGGAGAGCCTGTGGGGAAAACAGGGGGGAAGCTGCATTGCGGATAATGACCCACTGTATATGCTCCCGACCCGTTGCCGACCGAAAGCAAATGGTAAGAAACTACCTGGACGGTAATGATGTAATGGAAAGACGTAAGAAGCTTTCCCGAACCGACGGAAGGACGACAAAGCGCAGCGTGTAAGGCAGAGGCAGTTGCGTGTTGCTGAAAATGACGTGACCAAAACGGTTGCCGATCATGAAAAACCGGACCTCCATCCCGTTGCTGACGGAAACACAGTGTAGAGACGCGGCCAAACGTTAGACGAACTTCCCAACCGAAGTACTTACAAAAAAATGCAGCGGTAGAGACTGCAGCCTGCCTGCAGTGCAGGAACGCCAACCAGAAGCGAAGGGTTCCTGCGAAATAGAAGGAGACAGGCCGGAATACAGAGGGTAAAGTATTCCTTGGATGACGTTACGACTCGAAGTGGGTAAAAAATGGAAGTGGCCGACTGAAAAGTCGTTGGCATTTCTGCCCTGGATGGAAACGTTGGGTAAGTAAATCGACCCGTTAGCAATAAAATGGGAAGAGCGCCCAGACGAAACAACCGCAGCTTACCCAAGCGAGATGAACTCTTTCTTGACAGTCGTCCATGCCAACGTCGGCCAGCCCGGGCCAGGTAGCTGCCGCAGCCATGCCGCACCAGAATTTGAATTTTGTGCCCGGCAACGTTCCTAAAATGCAGGAATGGCTGGGCCGACGGCCGACGCGTGGCCCGTGGCCCATGGCCCGTCGCCCGTGTTTTTACGTGCCTGCGCCTGGCCTGCCTTAACGTTGTTACGCCCGCGCACTCCCCAGCCTTGCGCACGCCAGCCTTGCGCACGCTGCGCCGCGCCCAGCCTTGCGCATTCCCAGCCTTGCGCATCCCAGCCTTGCGCATCGTCTGAAGAAATCAGTGACTGATGTTTACAAAAACTCGTTGTTGAACTCATTCATGGTCAACGCAACCTAAGAGCCAGTATTATTGTTGTCCATGAATAAAGACAATCATGATGAATTATGAACCTAATGGTCGCATCAGAAAGCTGAGCACACGCAAGTGTGTCCAGCTTAACTTGTATTGGGAAGGTTCGTTGCAACCTTCAGTGATGAAGAGCTGATGTGAAAATGGAAGGCGATAAAATTTTCTGGAGTCGGTCTGGTCGCCTTGACGAATTCTATGCAAGAAGTCCGTCAGTGGTTAGCCGTAGCTCAGTTGATGATAATTGGGTATCGGCCAGCCATGGTTTGGGCAAGCCAAGAAATTTTCGGTTAGCTCTTGTGACGGGCTGAAAGCTACATAGCGCTGTGACGCAAAATTTCCGCAGCGGCCTAGCTCTTCATCGAGGCGTGTGGTTAAGGCCAGCGCCGCATCACGATGTAAAACCGGATTGGATCCGAGAGCTACTGTGCGAAAGTAAACGCTTGAAGTCGTGCAAGCTGGAATTTACAAGCTTTGTTTGCAAGGCGGATCATCAAGGTGGTCACGGACTGCGGTGTACATCCGTCATGGTCTTCTTTTCTTTCCCGGGACAGCACAGGCGGTATAACTGCGCTGGTTTGTGCACGGTTTGTATTCGACTGATGCGTGTAAGTGCCCTGCATGTTTTCTTTTCAAGATTTCGTGAGTTCGGTGAGATGGTTGTTATAGCTGTCTCGACCAAGAGGAAATCCTGCAAGGTGGCGGATTTTCTATACGAATAAAAGCGTCAGCTCTTGAGACGTCTATTCCTCGTTAAAGCTGGCGAATGGTTTCTAACGTTAGCTAGGCTGTTTTAAAGCGCCTGCTGAATTTTGCAATCAGCCTTTGCGTTGATTGATGTGCTTGTGTTTTCAACAGCGGCTTTTGAAGCCAGAAAGCTTTACGTTTGGCTTAAGGGCACAGTATATTTTGCATGCTTGAATGAAAGATTTTCTTTTCTCTTTGCCTTGATGCTGTGGTGCGTCAAGAAGTCTTCCAGTGTATGGTTATTTGCTGGTTGATTCCAAAACTTTCCTGGGAAGTCTGGTTGTGTAGCCCAGATGCTTTGTTGCTATTTTCTTTCCTTTGTTGTCTATCATGCAAAAGTGCGTGTGGTTTGTGCGCAGGCATGGTGAGAATCCTCGTTGGTATCCAGCTGGATGACAGTGCCTAATGATTGTGCATTTTCCAGCTGATGGCGTCTATACAACCATGGGCATGATTGAAATCCATGAAGCCACGTGAATGCATGCCTAAGGAGATTCTAGGCATATGGCTCATGCAACACGTGAAGATAGATTAATTGCCTGCCAGCCTATGTGTGGTTGTGCCCCATGCTAAGGGCTTGGGCAGAAGACTGAATTTTCCAGGGTTAGGTGTGATCAATCCTGAAGGGGAACCACGTAAGATGGAGCCCATATAGTACAGCCTGCATACCCTGATCATTTCAGGCAATGGTTTTCGTGGGAATGGTGATGGTATTTCAGCCCACGTGGAATGATGGCCCAGTACCTGTGACGGGGGTCATTGACAGCCGGTGCTGCAACGGCTGATGGTATCATAAGATTCTGCCTGAATGATTGCTGGTACAAGAAATCCAGCCATGACAGTTATTCGGCTGATGATTGATGTCATGAGAAATCCAGCCATGACATTTATTTGGCTGATGGTTGATGTCTCAATAAAGCCAGCCATGACAGTTTTTGGCTGATGTTATTTGGTGGTTGCATGTCTACACTGGCCAAATTTTGAACATATGTTGTGGCCATGTTCATGAATAATTCTGCCACACGTCATACGTGGTGGGATGTTGGTCGCAAAGAGAAATCCTGTAATGGCTAAGTGTGGATGTATGTGTGATACGTATACAGATCACCTTGAACCTCCTTATATCCATGGGATGAGGTTTATGTGTAGCTTTTTCCTTGGATGATGGAGAAGCCTGTGAATTATATTGCATGGGTGGTCTGGCCGGTTACAAGCTGGTGCTTGGGGCACGTTCTTTGTTGGTAGCTATATTGACCAACATGTGATTGGGCTATCTTGGAGGTCAGAAGTTTGTCTGAACTCAAGAGCCTTATATTTTTTACTACCAGACGGTTTTGAGCCCCAGCATACAAAGATTAATAAAACCACCATGAGAAAGAGCAGGATAGTATTTATATTCTAACCTGCTGTCTTGAAACCCCTACAAATGTTAGGGGTGATGTGACGATACCAGGTACCATGAGTCGAAGGACCTGAGATATGCTCTGTACTTTGAGTTCAGTGCAGCCTCGGAACGGCATGTGCTTCATGAGCTGCATTGAAAATAGCAAATGCAAAAGGGCTGTGCGTTGAAAGGGTCGGGCTGACTAGGCCTATAAGGAGGGCGGCCTCCTTCAGTATTTGGGAGGGGGTATGAGATATCCTACATCAAGGACATCTGAAAGTAGGCCACAAAACTACTGATGTGGAGCGTGGTAGGCCATGTAAAAGCGGTCAATCACGTATCTTGGCACAGGATCAAACCAACTTGCCGGGCAGTGGTGGGCGCCCAATGGAATGAATGCTGACCTGGGCAAACGTATACTGGTCGTCCCATCAGTACGTCAAGAGATGGACCAAGCGAAGCCAAGCCAAACCCAACTCGGCGGTCTGCTACCCACATGGCAAGAGGCAATGCAGGGGGGACCATCTGAATCTGATCTGACTGGTGCGCAACAGGATGACGAACAGATGAGGGTTGCTTTGTCCTGCCCTATGACTGCATCTCATGGAGGGAGTTTTGTAGATCCGGGGTGTGGCATTGCACTCCCTGCGGGGGCCACGGTAGGTGAAGAGGCGAGGCTGAGTGAGGCTCGTTTTCTTAAGAGGCAGGCTATGGGTTCAGTCGCCTGTTGTCCACAGCTGGCTAAGAACATTCAGCCAATTGTGAATGCCCTGTGACAGCTTCCTCCTTGTTGTCAACAGGAAGGGGTCATCAATGGATCTGCCCCAAAATCATGACCCAATGGATGGACTGCAGCTGTCCATGTGGCAGGGAAATCTTTCTCTGTCTGACGCACTTACTAAATAAAAATTTGCAGCGTACCCTCAGGTGGCATTGGCCCCTATAAGGAAGGGTTTCCTTACTCATGTCTGCTGAATTTGCAGTGGATATTTGCAGAAATATCCTCTAGTAAAGTTCTCAGAAGAATGAGAAGATGAATAAGCATAAATCAAGTATTGGTATTCCGTACGTGATGATGGCCTGAAGGCTTGATGAGCCAGGCAACACTTGATAGCATATCCATGTCCCTACTAGAAGAAGGAAAAGGGATGTGAAGGGCCAATTGTAATTGGTCAGCTTTTCCATACTATGGATTATCAGCAAGCAAGCACTCAGTTTGCGTAAAGCAAAACCCAACCATGACTGCAGGGATGACATTCCCCTGGCTGATGGTTGTGGGGACTGTACGTGCCCAGGTGTGCTGGGTGCATGACAAGACGTTGCATGGGAACTGGATGAAATTCCAGTAAATGCCATGGCTCAGAATAAGCTGTGATGAACAAAGGGAGAATAAGCTGTTGCATAACAGCTGCACATCATCATTATTACACCCTTTGTTGGTGCAGGTTTTGACTTGGTAACAAAGGCGACCCATGCAATATGATAAGATCCCTCCAAGGATAATTTTGCCTGCAAACAGTACTGATGTTCCATAAGCGGGTGATGTGCAAACAGTGAATGCCAGGCCAGCCCCGTAAGGGATGACAGCCTGATGATTACAAGTCTACTATATTTTCTGGAGGAAGACATTGGAGTTGTCCCTGAAAAGGACTGAAACTTCATTGTAAACCAGTGATAGCCCAGAAGAATGGGTCTTGGTGCCGAAAGGGAATGATTGATATAACCTCAGCCAAAAGAATTCCATGCATGTAGTGGCTCTGTGGCTGGGATGTCAAAATATGGATGGTAAATATACTCCCTCGTGAAGTGGCATGGACCCTGATCGGGAAGAATAAACCCCGGTCTGCATACATGTCATCAGATAAATTTCTTGCCAAATATTTCTTCTGGAAACTAATCTGGCCGATGACCAGATTGCCGGGCTGGATGTACAATGCCCGAGGATGTCAGTCATGTACTGCCCAAAGTCTAAACTGGGGTTGACTGATAGGATGGCTGCCCTTAGTACTGTGATTACAATGAAAGGGGCAACCGTGCATGTCAGATTTGTAATAGCCGGCTGTGGGCCTCGCCTAATGCCCCTTGGGTAGGTTTTTTGGTCCCTGTTTACCATTAGGGTTTTTTCCTACCAACAGTCTGGTTATAACAATCTGACCATTGAGTAGATATCGGCCAAGTAATTTTTCTCCTCTCTGGTCTAGGTTTTGCAAATTGAAGCGTGCCTGGCCAGCTGCAGGAAAGCAGCTCCACTATGTGAAATAAGCCCGTCATCCCGGATGCGGCCGAAAAACGGGGGTTTAAACACCTCCCAATACATCACTGATGCCGGTCTTATTTCGCACTTGAAATGTGGGCTGGAGTTGAGCCGGGTGGCTCAGGATGGCCAAGTTAGTACAAACTAATACAACGCTGAAAGAACTACTATCGGCCAATAAATGATAGTACAACAAGCAAAGATCTGTAGCAGCCAACCAGCTACTAAGGATCCGAGCTGTATATATTATCCTTGGTAGTATCTACGCTTGTGGCGCGGCGCCATGAGGTTGAGCGCCGGACAGGCATGATGCGGAAGCAAGGTCCTGTGTGCATCAAGTATCCGCAGTGCTGAGTACATAGTTGGTTGCTGCAATGAGCTTCTAGAAGGGTCCATAGTACAGATGTTTGACGTGGATCCGACGTACTGGATTTGTTGACGCAAATGGTTGCTGACTTGCGTTGACGGACGGAAAGTGGATGCGAAAAGCATTATATGGAATTACTGCGCAAGGCAGTGGTATCTATCTGATTTGAGTCCATCGGATGAATTGGACCGACAAGGTTGTTGAACTCATTCATGGTCAACGCAACCTAAGAGCCAGTATTATTGTTGTCCATGAATAAAGACAATCATGATGAATTATGAACCTAATGGTCGCATCAGAAAGCTGAGCACACGCAAGTGTGTCCAGCTTAACTGGACCACCGCCAGGCCAACCAACGGGAGGCCACCGACCGCGCTCGCCGCGAGTGCCGAGTGGTGCTGCGTCGCTTCCCCCAGAAGCCAGGTGAGACGTCAACCTCCCTTGCCGACGAGCTCAAGGACCAGCTCCTTACCCTCATGGGCCTGGTAGGTGAGGTAGAACTGCGTGGGTGTCACCGCCTTCCCCACTCGATCACGGGACAAGGCGGCTCCTCCACCCGTTCTGCTCACCTTCCCCTCCCGTGAGGACAAGCAGCGGTTCCTCTCTCGTCGCAAGCGGTTGCACGACCTCACCTGGACGCTGGACGACGACCTGACCCCCGCTCAGCAGCAGCAGCGACGCGACCTGTGGCCGGAGTACCTCCGCCACAAGCAGGACCCCCAGAAGCCCAAGGTGTACTGGAGGGGCGGGGACCTAATGATCAACCACAAGATGTGGACGCCCCCCGCGGGCTAGACTAGCTAATAGCCCTAGCTTGTATCCATTGGTAGTCACTGCCGCCATGGCAGCCATGCTTAGAACGTTTGCCTAGCCGTGCCAACATACCTAGTCACGTGCACCGCTAACGCACGGTACACAACCAGCCATGTAGCCTTAGCATAGTCCTTGTTGTACAGCCGTGCTACGTCTTGGCTATGATCAGTTTACTCGCCCACGCTCCTTGTTATGCCATGCTCACATGGGTCTTATTGCACCCACAGATTGCCGGATCGTTAGCGTGTCCGTTTAGCTAACGTGCCCGAATGCAGCTGTGGCATGCCTATGGCATGAAGGAGACTGGGGGTCTCTGCCCTTTCTCCTGTTGTGCACACACAGGGATTAAAAGCACTTCGGTGCTCCGTGACTCCCCAACGGGAGCACGAGTTTAATTAATTAATTAATTAATTCTAGATTAGATTAGCTTAGATTTATAGATTAGTTCGGTTTCGCGGCTTTGTCCCCCCTCCCTCCATCCACAGGAATATGTGCTACATGATCTCCCTTGGAACGGAGTCATGTTATAGTTTAATTTAATTTTTAAATTTAGTTTTAATCTCCCCACGGAATTGAATTGAATTGTAACATAACTCCGTTGGGAGTATATGTAGCACATAGCCCTTGAGAGGGGGCATATGGCCGGCCTATCATACATCCTAACTGGCGACACACCCAAACTGGCGACTCGGCTCGACGGCACAGTTTACAGGATGCTCCGGCAGGTCCTTCATGTAGGTTTTTCCGAGCGTCCGTCATCAGAGTCTCTGTATCATGGCATGCCTCGTGTTTCGGACGAGATTAGACAGCGTAGGATAGCATTTGTAGGACACCTTGCCCGCACCAGCCAGGTCGACACCACCCTTGGTCTGGCCGGCCCCCAGCGGCTTGGACAGCCAGGGCGGCACATTCTGACCTGGCCTGGCCCCAAGGACATTCCCAAAAGGGTAGGGAAACCTGTCACCAACTACGTTCAGATGCTGCTGGACGACCTCGTGGTCCCAGCCCAGTTTGAGCACCGCATCCACTCTCTCTCCCGTCTTTGGACTGCCATGCAGGACAAGACGCGGTGGAAGAAGATTGTCAAGGCGCACACGCCCGACCCTGTGGGCAAGCCACCTCCCCCCAAGCGGAGGAGGCGTTTTGATGAGTAGTGCAGTTAGGATTTTCTAGATAGAGTTAGGATAGTTCGATCACGCGGCTTCCTCCACCCCATCCATCATGAAATATGTGCTACATGACCTCCCCACGGAGGCATGTTATAATTTAATTTAATTTAATTTAATTTTAATACATCCTAAGCTACTTCCTGCAAGGGTGGGGATGTAAAGGACCCTTGCTCTAGGTGCACCAGGGCACTTGCATCCCCATGATCTTCAAGCTATGCCCAGCGAAGGGGGAGCCTGTCATGGGGGGGAAGATCAGCATAGCTATACAAAAGCTAGGGCATGGCGTCTCAGCAGAGAGTTACTCCCCACGGAGTCATGTTATAATTTAATTTAATTTAATTTAATTTAGTTAGCACATTTATAACGCAATTTTTTGCGTTATAACACTTTATTTCAATTAAACACATCTAATGAAGCAAGCATGATATGGGCTATCTGAGGCCAGTTATGAATTCTCTGAGATATATAAAAAAATGTAGTATATGGTCTTGGCATGTAATTCCCAGCCTGGCTATGTGAAATTCAAAGTTGAAGACACATGGGTCTCGTAAACTATGACCCCCTCACACTACAAGGGGCCGGTATGCCACATCCAGGTCAAGTATTGCAGGCACTGAATTTTTTGGAGTAAAAGCAATATATGTAGACCCTCGTGGCTGCATATGGGCTTGAAATAAGCAGCCCTCCTATTTTCCCCACACCCATGAAATTATAACACTATAACACTGGGTAGACAAGTGGGTGCACACAAAAGGCACCGTGGGCCCCTTGGGGGGCATAAACCCATGGAGATGCACAAACTAAGCCCAGATATGTCAAAATAAGACAGGGCAACCACCTGCAGCCAATAATACAAGCTGGCCACATGCCACGCTTAACGAGAAGAGCGGGCACTGCGGCCAGTCTGACCCCCCCGAGGACGGGGTAGCCGTGCCACCGCTGGCCCGCTTCTTCTTTGGCCTCTTTGGCGTCCTTGGCGTCTTCTCCGTGTACTCGCCCTCACTGCATGCTCCACCAGGCGGATGCCCTCCTGCTGCCAGTCGGCCTCCTTCCAGCCCTCGGCGTCCTTTACCACCCACCCCGCCAGGTCTGCCAGCTCGGCCTCAATGGCGTCCTCCACCGACTTGGCCTGCAGCTCCGGATCCACAAAATCATCCTCATCCGCCTCCTCTTCCTCCTCATCGCTCGTGACATTGCCGGCCTTGGCAGCCTCCCTTGCAGCTCGCTTGGTCGAGGTCTTGCTCTTGGACCCCGCAGGCCGCCCTCGCTTTCTTTTCTGAACCGGCGCCGGCTCCTCCTCCTCCTCCTCCTCCTCCTCCTCGTCCTCGTCCTCGTCCTCGTCCTCCTCCTCCTCCTCCTCCTCCTCCTCCTCCTCCTCCTCCTCCTCCTCATCGTCGTCTCCCTCGTCCCCCTCCTCCTCCTCGCCATTATCCGAATCTAAGCCGACAGTGGCCTTCTGGGCAGCATCCTCGGGCAGGGCGTAGCCCAGCTCCTCGTCCAGCTGCTCGACACGGAGGACAATATCATCCATCTCGTCTGGCTCGGAATCGAGCCATTTCAGCACCTGCCATTCGTTAAACAGCTCGTGCGACCTATCTCGAGGGAAGTAGCACCTCCACAGGTCCAGATCACCGACCTTCGGCGATCGATGCTTTCATGAAAGATTTCACGTTTCCCTGCACTTTGGCCTCATTCCAGCCACCCTTGTACTGTTTCCTCGCCCATTTCTCACCCCAGTATGTTGCTGGGACGCTAACATGTCTTCCTATTAGGTTACGATCGCGTTTCCTGGGGTCAAACAGCTGCGCCATGTCGCTAGACTACAGCAGGACTGCAGTGGGTACGCGCGATTTCGTTCGGCCATCACCTTCGTCTAATCCCTAAAAAGTCCTGATTTACAGCTGGCATTGCATGATGCCACGTGGCAACCGTTGGGTACTTGGGTACGGGGATTTTTTTATGAGATCCTAGGGTTATAAACTAAGCCTGACTGCAGTTGTTTGGCCTCTAAACTATTGGGAAATAGTTGTTTGAACTCCATGTTAACAACGCAATTTTTTGCGTTGTTATAGTTCCTCACAACGCAAAAAATTGCGTTATATGTAATAACGCGAGTTAATGCTCTTCAAGGTCCTCGTCCTCACGGTGCTTACGTATGGCGCCGAGGCGTGGACACTCACGGACACACTGGCGGCTAAGCTCGACGGCACGGTTGACAGGATGCTCCGACAGGTCCTGAATGTAGGGTTTTCCAAGCATAGGTCATTAGAGTCTTTGTACCAGGGTATGCCTCGTATTTCGGACGAGATTAGGCAGCGTAGGATAGCATTTGTAGGACATCTTGCTCGCACCAGCCAGGTTGACACCACCCTTGGTCTGGCCGGCCCCCAGCGGCTTTGCCAACCAGGGCGGCATACATCTTGACCTGGCCTGGCCCCAAGGACATTCCCAGGAAGCTAGGAAAACCTGCCATGAACTACACCCAGATGTTGCTGGCCGACCTAGTGGTCCCAGCTCAGTTTGAACACCGCATCCACTCCCTCTCCCTCCTTTTGTCTGCCATGCACAACAAGAAGCGGTGGCAGAAGATCAATGTCCAGGCTCACACGCCAGCCCCTGTTGGCAAGCCACCCCCCCCCCCAAGAGGAAGGGGCATTTCGCTGAGTAGCACTTGTAGTTAGGATTTTCTAGACTAGCTAGCTTAGAGTTAGGATTAGTTCGATTACGCGGCTTCTCCCACCTCCACCCGCCCAAGGAATATGTGCTACATGATCTCCCAACGGAGGCATTGAATTGAATTGAATTGAATTGTAACATAACTCCGTTGGGAGTATATGTAGCACATAGCCCTTGAGAAAGGGGCATATGGCCTATCATACATCCTAAGCTACTTCCTGCAAGGGTGGGGATGTAAAGGACCCTTGCTCTAGGTGCACCAGGGCACTTGCATCCCCATGATCTTCAAGCTATGCCCAGCGAAGGGGGAGCCTGTCATGGGGGGGAAGATCAGCATAATTAATTAATTAATTAGACTCGTGCTCCCGTTGGGGAGTCACGGAGCATTAACCCCGATGAATGGATGGATGGGTGCACACATTCCTACCGGTCTAATCTAGATCTACATTGGCTACATACTACATCTATCTAACAACATTCTATCTACATCATCTATCTAGGCAGCCGCACGCTGCCCTAGGGGGAGCTATCTAGCGTGCCTCCCGCGGGATTGCACACGCGGGCGCTTCCCCACTGGGGGGGCTCGTTGTCCTCTATGACCTGGGCCCACTTGGCCTTGTCCATCATCTTCTTCCAAATCACGGAGAGGCCTAGGCCCCCCATGTCCTCTACTAGCTGTTCTTTGAAGGTGCGGGCCTTGCGGCGTCTAACATCACTGGGCCCAGCCCACGTCAGGAGGTGCCGGCCAGGCTGGGCTGGTCGCAGTCCTGCGGGGGGGCCACGTGAGGTGTCTACCTGGTTGGTGCGAGCTAGGTGCCCTACTAGCTGCAGGCGGCGTTGCTTAATTGTGCTGGTGATATAGGGCATGCCCTGGTACAGGTCCTCATTGCGGACATGAGCAGCATATCCTACTCTGAAAATGGAACGCAGCATGCTGGTGACCGCGCCGTCCAGCTTGCGGGCCAGGTCGGCGGTGAGGGTCCACGTCTCGGCGCCATACGTGAGAACAGGAAGGACGAGGACCTTGAACAGGTCCTGTTTCTCGATCTTGCCCAGGGGCTTGCGCAGATCAGCATAGCTATACAAAAAGCTAGGGCATGGCTGCTCAGCAGGGAGTTACTCCCTGCATGGGCACTGCATAATTAAATAAAGCTAGGCATCATCTGGAGGGTGGCTCATCATAGGCACACATGTACATGACGGAGGCATGTTATAATGTAATCTCCCAATGGAGGCATGTTATAATTTAATTTCAATTCACAAGGCTACTCGTTTCCAGATCTCCATTCATATTCGTCATCCTGGACGACTCGAAAACGCGGAAAAGATGAAGGAAGGCAGGCTCGAGCTACCATGGTCCCGATTCTCTCGATTTCTGGCCTGCGCTGGTTGTCTCCTTGATATTATATTACAGCAGCAGCAACAGCAGCGGCAGCAGCACAGCAGCAGCACGCCGCCGCCCCAACCCCCGCTCCACCCCCACCCCCACCCCCACCCCCACCCCCACCCCCACCCCCACCCCCACCCCACCCCCACCCCACCCCACCCCACCCCACCCCCACCCCCCCCACCCCCACCCCACCCCCACCCCACCCCCCACCCCACCCCCACCCCGCCCCGCCCCCGCCCCGCCCGCCCCGCCCCGCCGCCCCGCCCGCCCCGCCCCCGCCCCCGCCCCCGCCCCGCCCGCCCCCGCCCCCGCCGCCCCGCCCCCCCGCCCCGCCCGCCCGCCCCCGCCCCCGCCCCCCGCCCCCGCCCCGCCCCGCCCCCGCCCCGCCCCCGCCCCCGCCCCGCCCCCGCCCCCGCCCCGCCCCCGCCCCCGCCCCCGCCCCCGCCCCCCCGCCCCGCCCCGCCCCCGCCCCGCCCCGCCCCCGCCCCGCCCCGCCCCGCCCCCGCCCCGCCCCGACCCGCCCCGACCCCGACCCCGACCCCGACCCCGACCCGACCCCGACCCCGACCCCGACCCCGACCCCGACCCGACCCCGACCCCGCCCCGCCCCCCCCCCGCCCCCGCCCCGCCCCCGCCCCCGCCCCCGCCCCGCCCCGCCCCGCCCCGCCCCCCCGACCCCGCCCCCGACCCCGACCCGGACCCCTGACCCCTACCCCTACCCCTACCCCTACCCCTACCCCTACCCCGACCCCTACCCCGACCCCGACCCCGCGCCTCCCCCCCCCCCCCCCCCCCCCCCCCGACCCCGACCCCGACCCCGACCCCGACCCCGACCCCGACCCTGACCCCGACCCCGACCCCGACAGTGACCCCGACCCCGACCCCGACCCCGACCCCGACCCCGACCCCGACCCCGACCCCGACCCCGACCCCGACCCCGACCCCGACCCCGACCCCGACCCCGACCCCGACCCCGACCCCGACCCCGACCCCGACCCCGACCCCGACCCCGACCCCGACCCCGACCCCGACCCCGACCCCGACCCCGACCCCGACCCCGACCCCGACCCCGACCCCGACCCCGACCCCGACCCCAACCCCGACCCCGACCCCGACCCCGACCCCAACAACAACGCGTTAAGGCCCCGTCTACAGGCGCGGGAACCAACTGCACTGCACTGCACTGCACTGCACTGCACTGCACTGCACTGCACTGCACTGCACTGCACTGCACTGCACTGCACTGCACTGCACTGCACTGCACTGCACTGCACTGCACTGCACTGCACTGCACTGCACTGCACTGCACTGCACTGCACTGCACTGCACTGCACTGCACTGCACTGCACTGCACTGCACTGCACTGCACTGCACTGCACTGCACTGCACTGCACTGCACTGCACTGCACTGCACTGCACTGCACTGCACTGCACTGCACTGCACTGCACTGCACTGCACTGCACTGCACAGAACACGGAAAGTTGGAGAAGGGAAAACGTGAAAGTTTGAGTGGTTTACGTGAAAGCGGTTGGAGCCTTCTACACCTGCACCACCTCCACATAACGACACAACTGCACACTAACACGCCAATACCCACACGCAAACACCCGCAGGCACACACGCTGGATAAACGACGGACGTATCAAGGAGACAACCAGCGCAGGCCAGAAATCGGGAGAATCCGGACCATGGTAGCCCGAGCCTGACCGACGTATGCATACATGGAGATTGCCAAAGCACACAATCAGGGGGACAGAAAAAAGCGAAGGCCCAAAAAGTAAGCAGTGAACCCTACGACAAAAGATTAGGATATCTCTCTGAAACAACAATGGCATCCTATGACATGGTAAAAGGAAACGCCCAGCCAGTGAGCCCACACACCAAACATTACCTCCTTCATGTCCCAAACAACCAGGCAAGTGGCATCCATAGGACTAAAAAGCTTGTATTCACCAAACACCAACGGTTGCCCAGCAAAGTTCGTTGACGCACACCAGCTGTTGTCTAGCAAAGTTCGCTAGTGTACAAGGGGTACGGTGATGGCATGGGATCAGAA